>JAGWCC010000097.1:0-600000 GCA_022651775.1 Drusus annulatus
AAGTGGCAAAGCATATGGTTATAACGTTCTGATTAGATGTGAGTTAGCCCTTAATTGTTTTCTAAATACCGTATTATTTCCCAGTAGTCGGCCAGCAGACTGGCTTAATTCGTTCGTTTGTTTCCCATCAGTTGGGATTTTTCTCCATCAGTGACAGCGGTGGGCTTTGTAGGCGGGACCTCCAACGGGGAATTGCTTCTTCCGTTCATTGTGTTGCCATGGGAACCAGTCATGGGAAAAAACGTCGAAACAATTGCGAGTTTTCTAGAGTGCCCACGCAAACGGGGGAAGACCCGCAATCTCACCGTATCACTAAGTAAATTGCTATAATTTGAAAAAAAAAAACTTACAGCATTGTTGATACTGCAACAGATGCATACCGTGGTATTTTGCATGAGTTTATTTTTTCGCTCATCGGTGGCAATGCACTTTAAATTGGAAATTTTAAGACGATGACGGCTACTGCATTTATACGTCACAAACAATGGGTGAATTGAACCCATTGTTAGTCACTTACCGACCTCATGTTGCATGCGAGATACACTGGTTCACTCGAAAGTCAATTTATTTATATACTCATCTTAATTTAGATTGCATATACATAGCCTGTTCAAAAGTTTTTTTCAAAAGTAAAAACCGAAGAACACACAAAAACGTGACCTTTCCAGTTGTCAAAAACAAACCACTGATCCAAAATGGCTGATAATGCTAACATATGTGTACCAACAGTGAACAGGCCTCGTATACCGACACGGTTACTGCAAACATATTTTTTTTAGTATCGTTTAATAAATTAAGAATATTCGATTACAAAATTAAATTAACATTAATGGTTATTCTAATTTTCTTATTTATTAAGTTTAAAAATATTGTCTATTGCAGATTTTTTGTTTGAATTTTATTGTACAGTCGGACGGCCCGGTACTTTCAGTAGATTTTTTCATTGTTGGCAATCTAATGAGTTTTGTATTTCTCGTCCCGTGTCCCTTGAATTCCGTAGACATCATCCATATTAATAATTTTATGTATAAACATTACAATATGTAGTTTGCTTCACCGTCGTAAAATTCAGTAATTTTAATATATATCTAATTATTCTTATTGGTTTATTTTATTAGGTAAGATTATTGTTTGATTTGATAATTTTATGAACCCATCCGTCAGTTCCAATTTTGAAAAGTTCATCACAAATGAAAATATTGTAATTAATTTGGAAATTAAAAAGTTTTTATTTCTTAAAAAAATGCGTATTTCAAAAAATCTTCTAAATTTTCTAGGTTCAACCGAAAATGTACATTGATTTTGAGAAATCCGATAATGGTCCTTAAACATTTGCCTACTGGGACATCTAAAAACTTAATTTTATTCTGGTATTCACAACACAAAGTAACGAACGTTTCTTTTATCAATTGAATCTATTCATTCGGTTTTCTCATTTCAGCGTTTTTGGATTACGTTATTATCGAGAGACCGCTTCGTGTTTTCATTGTATTGGTCAATGAGTTTACATTAAAAAAAGAACTAACTAAAAATCACTGTAGCCATTGACCTAAAGAAGGTGGTTGTTTATAGAAACTCGTTGTTTAGGGCGAAGACTCGTTTAAGATTTTAATTAATTTCCCTCCAACCTTCGAAACCTTTTTGTATTTTTGAAGAGTTTCGAGGTTCGTGATAAAATAAATCTGGCCGTATTTTCTATTGATTGATAAGGACGTACCTGCCTAATTTTTGCGGTAATGATTTTCAGACAAACTAAAAATAATTTGTCTGTAATTAAGGGCGTTCAAAAAGCTCAAAATTAACATTAAACAATAAAATATATTTAAAAAAAAACTCAATTACCCTAATATAGTTGTTATTGTACTTATTGATGATTCGATAAAATTCGATATATTTTTAATGAGAATACATTTGTAGGTAGGTACTCATTATATAAATATTTATTTTAATCATCTCCTTTTATAATTACGGCCACTCTTGTGCTTACCCCAAGAGATGATGACAAAACTGTACGTAATATGTGCATCTGATAGTATTTACCGCAAGCCGTCTTCTGCCACGTTCGATGGAAAAATTGCTCATACATAAAAAAGTTTTAAATTTTCTTCCGATTACAGTCGTTCACGATTTATGCACTATGTTCCTTTTGATGTGTGTGTCGTGACTAAACCACGCGGGAGCTGGTTTTTATCTGCTAGTCTTAATATATTATCATATCGTTGTGTGGTAATTTTATTAACACCCACGTTCTCTTTCGTCTATTAACTATCTGTCTCTATGTGTTGTATTTATTTATGGTAAGTAGTATTTTGCGCATAGCACTGATCTACACTAGAATTTTATATGGATATTTTATAAAATTAACGTGGGAGAGTTCCATTTCCTAACTTTTCGGAAACTTCGTGCATAAATTCGGAATCGCATGTAAACTTTATAGTTTATCGTCGAACAAGTCCATTCTTCGCGGATTAAGTAGAGTTACACTATCTTATTCTGGTGCAATTCTTCAAAACTTCTACTTTACAAGGCATTCATAACTTAATAGACTTACATTTCGCATTGCAAGCTTTTGGTGCATTTTGCTAACACTAAGGTTGGTGTATTTCAAACATTCATCATACTTGACATCGTTACAATTGACAGCGCCATTTCGTTGTTTTTTACAATTAACAATTTAATGTTCCCCGTTAAACGTCGATTCTAGGCCCGTTTAGGATTATAATAATAACCACAACGTTCCGTTATGCTTTTCAACTGACCACAATTTGTTCAAAAGCTGAAGAGGACCGATAATCGGCGTTTAACGGGGACCGGTCAAATGTTAAAAAAATAATTTGGCGCTCATCATTGCATTGCGGCGATGTCAAATATGGTGAAAATTAAAAATTAAAACACGCAAACCTACGTCCTGATATTTAATATAGAATAAAGGTATGATATTGCATATTTGCTGCAAACAGCAAATATGCAATATCATACCTTTATTCTATATTAAATATCAGGACGTAGGTTTGCGTGTTTTAATTTTCACCATATTTGACATCGCCGCAATGCAATGATGAGCGCCAAATTATTTTTTTAACAATTGACCGGTCCCCGTTAAACGCCGATTATCGGTCCTCTTCAGCTTTTGAACAAATTGCTGCTACAAACTGCTGCTCGAGACAAGTCCACACTGGTTAAAGTTACCTTATCATAACTGGTTCAGAAAGGCTTGTCCTTTGGTTACCTGTTAATCAGATAAGGAAGGGAGGCAAACAATATCCAGTGTGCTTTTAGCGTCTTCCGGGCGATAATATCGATGCAAATAGCGGAATCTCTTTCACTAGTCTGTTATCCTAGAATCCCCCGCCTTTGTATCTGGTACGCGAGCGAATCTATAATATATCTTCGCCAGAAAGGTAAAAGGACTGAAGCGCCATTTTGGGATGTTTGCACCAGAGCACTTTAAAGTTTTTTTTGTTTTACAAATAAAATTCCTAAGTCTTCAGTACCTGATTGGATTTTGAAAAAAAGGTAACTCAATGCACTCACTGAGTTACCTGAAGCGACAAAAAGGTTAAGAAACCCAAATTTGTGTCGTTTGAGTCAAACCTTCTCCCAAATGGTAAATATATTTTAGATGGCTGAAGGGTCACAAAAGTCTTCAGAATCAAACGAGAGTCAGAGCATTCGATGCAGAAAAAATAACTGATGAAAACTGCATGCTTAACTCGTTTTACACCAAAGTATCACGTAAGCCCTTTTGCCTTTCCAGCGACGATATGTCGATTCATATAATCAATCTACTGAACGTGTTATTTTGTAATTGATAACCCACTAACATCATTAAATAACCTATTTTTTCTTTCATGTTTTATTTATTTTCAAATGTAGGTACCTAAACAGCGTTGTGCCTTAACTATTTCAGAATTGACGTATACAAATTGTTAATAAGATGACGACTTTACATAATTGACACGTTTAAGGTCCGTAAGTCATTAAGCCTCAACGATTTTTTTCCCCCTAAGGTACTCTTACCTTCACCTCTTACCTTCACTTCTACTTTTTTTTTTAACTGACGTACTGGAACAGTTATTATATAATTTCAGATATTATTCGTTTTTTAGGTAGGTATATTTATCTCGATTACTATTCAAAGAGCGGTGGGCCATTAAAAACACAATTTAATTCCAGCCACTTACCTTTAAATTGTCTCCCTTCTGGTTTACTCATCTCGAATTCCATAACGTATTTAATCGTGACAATTATTATGATTGTCCTTAAAACCCTTTTATACATCCACCTGTTTAGTTATTCCACCACCGAGATCGTTTCATCTTGCAAAGTGGTTCTTGCTTTTTCTCTCCCTCCAATTTGAATAACTGCCGGAGGGCGTCTGCCGTTCCAATGTCAATCAATGGGCACAGCGTCTCGAGTTCTCCTGGAAACTTCTGTGCTCCTGTCATTAACACATCGGAACGCGATACGAGAGCCCGAGAAATAACAGAGTAAGTAATAATGGCGGAGATTACAAAGAATCCCCGTAGAACGCTGACTACCTTATGTATGTTGTTAAATGTTTTCGATGTAGTCTACCATGTTGCACGACTGAACACTATATTTAACATAGACCTGACAAAAGATCGCCCTGTTTGATAATATTTAACAAGGCTGTAAGATATTTTGCAATATTCAAAGTAACGTAGTTTTATCGAGTGCAGATCGCCTTTCCTTCCGTGTATCATTATTTTGTATAATTCCCAGGAATAGGGTTTTCAAATGTTTGCAGTACGCAAACAATGTTGGAGTGGAAACCATATTCGTATTCATATTTAGACTACCTCTAGACAATACTGGTATATATAGAAGTTCCGGACGTGATTTCTGTAAGCCTTTTGTTTGAAGCGTTGCCTCACTAGGTCAAGAGTCTAAATATCTAATATGTTTTGTTGATATTTACATAGGTAGTTATTGATATACGAGAACAAGCATTGAAATATCCGGAACCTTTAAACTGTATGCGACAGGAAGAAGAGGATAAGCCAAAATAAGCTCTGTCCAAATAAGTAGGTACATTCAATCTCTTATCCTTACCGTGTTTTTAAAATAATACTTTATTGTACAAATAAATTTCCTTATTTTTGGTTTTGACTCGAATTTTCCTCGCTGTATAACTAAGAGGCAACTTTATGTATTTCAAACTCGTATTATTTTTACTCATTCCTCTTCTTTTAGCACACGTGAAAGTGATCGTAGTGCCGAGAGCTTTCTGAAATTAACATAAGGGGAAATCATTTGTAAGTATCTGCGGAAATTATGGCGCCCAGTACATAAGTGCCTTGCATAATAACTTACGATCCGGCTACTGAGAGCTCCGTTGTCACAAATCTTTTTATAACATGCGTCGTTTATGAGAAAGAGGGAGAGTAAGTATGAGGAGTACGTCTTTACGTGCCTAGTGTTTTAGTTTTATTATAACTATGGAATCGACTTGCATCGAAAGCGAAAGAATAATTCTCAGAAGACATAACTCTTACTGCTACCGACTGTGTATCATTCATAACGCCGAGTCTCCCGGGTGACCATCCATCCGCCTCTTCGCGAAGGACGCACGCGCCGCTATTCCCTCGGCCCCAGGGCCGTGCCATTGTTATTCCGGGCACGGCCGGACCCGTCCGACATCGTCATCGCACATCACGCGTGTTAGGTCCTTCCAGCCGGACAGTAATGCGCCCCCGAAGACCTGGACCCGAATGATGGACACTAAAAAATACATTCATACATTCATAATGGAAACGGAAAGTGGTGCTTTGTGGTGATATAAGTCAACTTTGCTTTGTTTGTGGTGGTAGAAGAGCTAAATGTAAGGATGTGGAAAACTGATTTTGTGAAGACTTTATCTTTTTTTTGCCCCTTTTGTAAAAAAATACTTCCCACCCATCATACTATCGTTTACCTCTATTTTTGTTTTCAGAGTGGTAACAGACCCGGAAAACCGGGAATTATCAGGAAATTAAGTATTTTTTAAGGATATTATGCATTATTTTTTATATAATTTCGTCTCCTTGTTGTATCTACACTTGAAAAGAAAATATTTCTTAGTTTTTGCTCTTTTTGAACCCAATGTGTTTTTTTTTCCAGAAATTCTACTTACGTAGGTTTGTTTAATTCCTGGTTTTATTTCAGTAACTCTACATTCTTAGATTTATTTAATTCCAAATTTCGTAATACATTTTCCTGGAAAACGCAATTATATAAATTCGAGGAAAGTGGAATGGAATCATTTTTTTTGACTAGCCAAAGTAGAATCTTGGTCGGTAATCTACGTCTCAGGATTATTTTAAAAGTATAAGGCAAAAAGGTTAAGAAAAGCTTTGTGAAACCTGGAATAGTCAGGATATCTATGGCCACTTTGCGTCTATCGTTCGCACCGACTAAATCTGTGTTATCTTTATCCTAGTTCTTTGTAAATTGAGTACGCCATTGTCTGGTGTCATTCAAGATTATTTATTTTTTAACGTTGCTATTATTTTGGGGAGAAAACGAGCATGTCCACTTTCGCCTATGTCGCAACGCATCTATTAAATGCAAATATGAATCGGAAATTACGTTATATGGAATGTACACGTACAAACAAGTTTCATCAGTCGTAATTATTGGAACCATTACATTTAATACGACAAGTTTTTTTCCATTTTTATGAATGAATATCGACAGTGCAATTCGGCCGAGCTACCATCGTGATGCATCTAGTCGAGCAAGAACCATGAAATTAATTATTCATTGAATTTAATCAATACCTTAAATAGGAGATACTATTCGATTCCCCTTTCACAGCTGACAGCACAAACTGAATGTTTTGCCCCATTATGTCTAATTAGATCTGGTGAGCCATATGATCTCTGCTTTTGAACAAAGATACTCACGTGTGCCATGCTATGGTCCTGCTAACTATAGAAATAGTATGGCATCTCATTATATATTTTAGTTTGTGTCAGATGAATTCTCCAGTTAGTAGGACTGCATATGTATAGCCAATGCAGGCACCGGAGGTTTAAACCTCGCCCGAAATGCGGTCTGCATGTTAAACAATGCTCTTACCAATACATTCAAGCCTCCATATCAGTCCTTAAACGAAACCAGACAAAACAATCGAACATTAACCGATGTCTGGAAAATCCTGCTCGAAATCCGTGGCCCAAACTCATATCACGTCCATTTACAACAAAAGCAAAAACACTCCATCAAAAGAAGCAAAGTGTTTGTTTGATCTATTTGTCGCCTGGGTTTCAGAAATGTATAGTTTGACCTTGTGCCAAAACTTGATGGATGAATGGAATATTGCGGATGGGTTTTGGTCAGCACGCATCAATCATTATTGTTAATTCTAAATTGTAAGTAGACACCTGACGTATCTACCCCAAATTGTCGACTCTCTTTTGATTTTATTTTACTTTCTGGAGCTTTGGGTTTGGTCTACATGACTTGGTATCGGTACAAAGAATATTTATAATTCCAATGGACGGTCCACAAAAATACACAGCTTCTCTGATCTCTTCTGTGTTGGAGATACTACAAACGCGTGTCTTTTAGAACCCAGTTAGTTTTTTTTTTCACTTGCGTTTTATATCGAGACATTTAAATTATGTACTGGTTTTTGTGCTCAATTTCTTGCCGCTACAGAATGGGTCCTTTTTTGGAAACTCAGGTTTTCTTCCGATTTTCTTAACATCCCCAGAGATGACCATATGACTTGTTGATTAAATATTTGTTATTCTATCAACAACGACGACCTATATCTAATGTAGAGGTGGATCGCTATGCAATTACAGTAATGTATTTTTTGTTGTTGGTACATTTTACTTCAAAAACTTTGTTAATATTATAACCACTACATTATATTGAATACAATGTTACTTCGACCTGAATATGACTCAAGAATGTTTTGTTTTCCTGAAAAGCTTAGAACAATAATGGCACATAGACGACTAAATACTACGTACAAGTTTGTACTTGAAAGCAGCATTTAAAGCAAACACTGGAATTTTACCATTCTGTTCTAGAAACGAGAGATATTCGTTGCATTTTGTAGGAATTTTTCGTTACCACCTGCTACCGATGTGTTTACCGTTTTTGTCCCTCCCCGGGGCAGGATATGGGGACCCAGGGCAGGGAATGAATAGCCGGGATTCTTTCCAACAGTGATAGTAACAGGACTATAGTACCTGTCGAGAAAGCTGTTGCAACCAAACAACTCGACACCTTTATGAGAACTAGTACCTGCCTTAAATGCACACGCATTTCGCATTCATTGCTTTGTGCCCGAGCAAAACCTCTGTTCTTTTTTTCGCTGTTAATGGACTACTGAATTTGTAAACATGTTAGGATTTATCAAAAGAATTCGCAACCATGTTTGGATTTGTTTATTGTGCAGGCTGTGTTCAGGTAGTTTGCACATTAACATGCGCTTTTAACGATTCAATGACAATGTCGATGTTTTTGAATTGTCGCATTAGTGGCTGGTTTGTCTCCCTACAAAGGTAAACAATTAGGTTGGTACTAAAAAACATGTTGTTGAAATGCATCTATTGTTATTTAAAAGGGATCGTATTTTTTATTTATTTATTTCAACGGTACATTAGTACCTTTTACCATGCATAACAAATAATGTAACACAAAATATACAAATAAAATAGGTTAAAAAATGAAGAAAAAATAACAGTTGAAAATATGACTTAAAACAAAAAATATTAAAAAAAAGGTAAAATTAGTTGTAAAATCGAATAGCAAAAATGTCCCAATAACGATATTTTTAATTTATTAAGTGATGAATCAAAAAAGTCTACCGACGTTGCATAATTATTTCCCTACATTAGTAATCTAGGCAATGAAGAGTACATATATTGTAGTTGGTTCCAGAATTACTGCACTGAAAAATATCCTGATTTCTAGTATTTCGTATCGGTATTCGAAAATTGATCATTGCAAGCAATTCTTAAGTCACATGCACCATTAAAATTTTTGAGAACACGCATTGCAAGCATACCTGGAATGCATGCCAATTATTACATAATTAATATTTTTAAATAATAATATTATTTATTCGTAAAAAGCATTAACTTTGTGGCTTGCCATATTTATAAATAGAACACATACACTTTGTTTTTAACCACTTTTTGTGTTCTATTTATAAATAATATTATTATTTGGATAATTTGTATAGCGCCGTTTTTGTGAAAAATCACCTCAAGGTCACCGTATGTGTATTCTACTTTATTTTTACCCATTATTTGCCTTCCGCAACTCGTCTATCGATTGATTCCCCATAATATATATCTACATATTATTCTGAAAATAAAATAAACCTCATTGGCGTTAAAAACAGATTTATTGGATATATCGTTATTTTCTCTTTAATTTCACACTGGTAAATTAGGTAATTATAAATTTAAAATCATCTTTCGATCGTGCTTTTCTTTAATAACCCTTCTTTTACCTCCATAATCATGCGTTCACTTCTCTCCCAAATCCAAAAACCTTTTGACACTTTACTTCTGTTTTAATTGTATTTTTTTCTACAAATTCTTATCTATTCATTCTTATCTCTTTCTATTGAACTGATCTTACCTAACCAGCATCCTTCTCTATTTCTTCTGGGCAGTATCGCACTCAACATCTCATCTCTCTGGTGGTCTATCGACCCTCGGCAGTTTCCCGTATCATCTGTTCAGCATTCGGCTCGTCTTGATTGAATTAACTCCAATGTCACGGGACATGATTCTACCAAAAGACCCGTGAAAACTTTAGAAATAAATAAATTCTTAATATTTATTTAAAGGCATCATATAATACTATATTATCTAACACTTTACTAGATTTCAGCATAGTAATAAAACATTAGAGCAGTGCCTACCTACATTTAGGTTTACCGCTGAGAGCTCCGCTGTAACTTCTCCCGCTTTCTCATAAACGCCACTTGAAGAGAGGTTAAAACAGAACTATCAGCGGCAAGACTATACCTGTTACAAACTTCAACCATTCTTTGATAGATGCCCACGTGTTAACTTTCAATAACATCTGGGTCATCATTATTATATAACACGGTAATATTATCCCGAAAAAGATATCAACTCAAGCGCAATTTAGGTGAAATATCACAAAATCGTGCCATAAAATATTATATAGAGTATATTGTATTATTATTATTAATTTTCTTTTGAACAATTTTATTTTATTGTTACTGTAACATCTTTTAATTGGGTAATTTATCAATTTTCGATGATGATGTTCTACAATAAAAGCAAATTTAGTGTTCCAAGCCGTGCATTGCATCCGGACGCTGGAAATCACCGACAATCTCGCAACAGGAAATAGATAACTATAAAATCCATCGCTTTAAACCAGTTTAATCGAACCACCTCGATTAATTATTCCGGTAAATAAAAACAAATCTGCTTTAATGAAGATGATTTGGCCATCAGTATAAGGTCACGGTCATTTCTGAACCGTCATCATTTCATCAATGAAGTGAACTTTTCTTTCTTTGTATTTCTACCCAGCTTCATCCAAGTTTTTATCTCATTTTTACAATCAATTTAAAACCCAGCTTATGATAGATTTGATGTTGGGCGCTGAAAATAGTTGATTTGACGTGATTATTCTGTATATTAAAACCTGTACAAATTGCATAAAGCTAGATCCCATTTGAGGGTTTTTGCTGCTTCATGTTGTTTGTTATTTCTGATTTTTAATTTAAATCGTTCCTGTCATCAATAAATCAAAATACCTAGTCACAAATGTTTAATATAATACAGAGTCGATGGCGTTAATCCCTGACATATATGCTATAAATATCATAGCGTTACTCAAAATTTTACCAGTCTGAATATGCCTGTTGTAAGGTGAAACCGGTCCGATCAAAAATAAACGAGTGGAAATAAGTTATAAATTTAAAAAAAATCATAAATTCATATCAGAAACTTTTGATGCTGGCCATCTAAAAACTAACTGCAACAAGAGGCTTAACACAAAGATAATAATGCTTTAAATGTTTATTTCTTGCACTGGTTTATATATATATATATATATATATATATATATATATATATATATATATATATATATATATATCTATTTTTGTCCATAATTTGTAGAAGCCTTTTATCAAATGATTAATACAAAGGAACCTATTTGATTAGTTTCGAGCATGAAGCACGACAGTACACCATAAAGTATTGCAAGTGAAGCCGCAAATGTCCAAGTTTTAGCATAATTATTGTAAAACAATTGAGCAATTAGGCGAAAACGCTTTTGAGATACAAATTTTATCATAAAGAAAATTAACTATTGTTAAAATTAGTTACATTTATCGATTTACCAGTAGGTAGTTACTACATGACTTCGCTAGGGATTATAAAGTGTTACTATAAATAATTTAGAAATTCCAGACGCCAAAAGCATTCCTTCAGAAAATAGATTTCTGCTTTACAGTTAAGATTTGATATATCGTCGTCAATGCGAAAATACCTCCCGTGTCTCAAAAACGTAATTATTCAGGAGGAAATTAAAAACTGATTTTCGAGAGTTACAGATTGTTTTTTGAGACACCAAAAATACCCTTGAGGTACCGTAGGTTCGGATGCAATAATGTATTTCACCAGTAAAAACATTGAAACTTGAAGTACAAATTGAAACTCTACGCAGAGTCATATTTAACTCATTTTTGTAAAGTTGACCACATGGGAGGCATTTTCCCGTTGACGGCGATATACTCGTACACTTATGTTGTGATCTAACAAGTCTTCAGATTAATCAATAAATACATTTTGAATCATCATCAAAGTGCAGGATGTTAAGAAATAATACCTACGTACCTATCGTGTTTTCGAAAATTTTACAGTAAGAACAAACTCTATGCGATTAAATTTGTATTGCATAATGAAAGAGCGCCTTTGGAAAGTCACCACCTTCCGGTTCTTTAAGTCGTTATTTTATATGACCATATTTCACAGTTCCCGGGGCGAGGGCGCTGATGGGTCTCTGCATAATATATGCGCTCCTGGCACCCACAGGGCGGAGTGCAACCTTCAATCCCCCGCGCTGCCTCCATCATATCGTAACCGCCGCTCGGCGGCCAGCAAACGAGAACCTTAAGGAACAAGTTTTCCAAGAAAATTAATAATATTTTCTTTGCGATGAGTGAAGTTTTAGTATGGTTTTTCTATGTTATTTTTTTAATAATTATACAGAAAGCGTTGACTGTTGCCGGTTTTTTCTCAGTTGTCAAGTAACTTCGTTGTGCCGATCCACGGGCAATTGTTATATATCAGTAGTAGGTTATTGATTAAGGTTAAATGTGTATAGTATAAACGTTAAGACAACTATAAAAATAACCCCGAATTTCATCATGACAAGTTCTCAATTGATAGTCTTTTGGAAACCCTTCACAGCTCATTCCGTAGGATGAAATAGCGATCCAAATCTCCTTGTAGCGATAAATGTCCGTAATATTTAGCGAGTCGCCGAGGCAAATTAAACACCCCGCTGAATAACTCGCCGCGAGAGGAATTCTCTACTTCTATTTGCTGTGATCCTGGCCAATAATTTATGGCTTTATCACATGTGGAACTTTTTGTGCGAATCCGTTCAAATCAGCGTTTGTAAACCCGACGAAGAACGCAATTAAACGTTTGTAATAGAAAAAACGAAATTGAACTGTGCAAAATAGGTGGTCGAGGTGATTCACCGATTAAATTAATGTATTTTATAAAACCTCGTTCCTTCTTACATCTACACAAAAACATACGTGTTTTCGTTTGCGTTTCATGCTTCGTCGTCAAAGATTTAATTAGTGACAAATTGCAGATTTTTTGCTGATGTTGATTATTTTTCACTACAATATTGACCTCTAGTGCGCAGTGGAATTTTGCCACTTTTGCCGCCTCGTGTTGATGATGGATGGAGCGGTTTTTGTGGTCCTCGCTTGTGTTTATTTTTTCTCGCGGTTTCATCAGAGGTATTGTTTTATGTTTTTTGTGCTCGGATGATTAAGACATCGGTGGTGCCGGGCTCGACGTTAATTTATCATTTTACCTTTTGTGTGGAAGATTGCGCTTATGAGGGAATTAGCCGGTCGCTTTATTTTATTGTGCGGCACGTATTTGCGGTTATTTTAAGTAAATCAGTACCTGCTTAATGGATTCTCGTACTTTCTAGTGGTTTAGACGGCGATGTACGAGTATCACTTCACTTTTAATCGGAGGGCTAAACGTTCGAACCTCGTTGAAGTTTGAGAAAATGATTTGTCTTTTATGAATCAACACATTTTTGAACACAACAAAATTGATATTTTCAACTTGTTTAAGAATAAATCATATTAATAAAATATATATGATAGAGGCTTTTATAATATTATTTGTAAACCTCAAATCGGTACATAGTATATCTGAAGCAGTAAATCTTAAACTGTTGCGTCAAGAAATTTTCACTGCTTTTTCCACAATCTGGAATGGCCCCGTTCAGTGCAACTAATTTCATATTTATCGATTATTGTTCACCAAGAAAGTAATTTTTGAAAGAGATTTTGAAACTCGGGCGAAGCTATTATTATTATTTAAAACAGATATTTACATCTACCAACTGAATGTTATTGTCTCATACGTTTGGAAGTAGAAACTTAAAATTGTAAAAAAACTGTTTAGCAACAAATTTTAATTTTGTTGTCCGGTACCCGATGATAGTTTTTGCATCAGTTTTTACAATGTCTCCTTATGTTGGTTGGTCTGCTGTTTCAGAAGTTAGTCTATAGGCGTGGTCTTCACCACACCACCTAGCGCCAGCGCATCATTAAATCTTCACACGTAAACACGTCGGACTGATGGCCTGCCTTTTAAAAGAACTCCGATATTCTTTTAGACACCATTTTTCTTAGATATTATGTAAATGCGAATAGGTATATTCGTACACATATATGTGCTTTTACACTTTACTTGGGTATATATTTTTTATATTGTCCTGATGATGAAAGGGTACTTTCGAAACCGGTAGACGTGATATTAAATAATAAAGTGGTTATAAACAAAGTTTACGTGTTTTATTTATAAATATGGCAAGCCACAAAGTAAATGCTTTTTACGAATATATATTTTTTAGCTTGATTGGCCTATTATGGAATATCGTTGATATTGAATGGATGAAGTTTAATCGGAGAAAAGAGCATTCGTGTGGTAGTTGGTCTCAGAGTTACTGCTACAAAATAAAACACATGACACAGTTCTACGACTTTTTAAGGATTTTATTTCCCCTCTTTGGTCTGGTAACTTTAAAATTCTCGCAAACCTAGATTGTTCTGAGTTATTCTTGTCCAGCGCGTGTTTTATATTACTTTATTTAGATCCAATGTAAAAAAACTTTGTGGATTCTTGCAATGAAAAATGTATGATAAAAATACGACTACATTTTGTCATTTGAGAGAGAAGAGATTTGTCCGTAAGACATGCGACAGACAGAAGTATAACAATTTGCATTAATGATTTATCTAGATTTTTTTCTTTCATATATTTTATAAGGGATTACATTTTTTACATTGACTCTAATATCTATTGCAGCATATACAGTGGTGGCCGGTTACTGTAATACTATAAATCTGAAATTAAGCTTGAAAATGAATTAGTATCCGAAATCCTAATTTTCTACCTTCAGCGAAATTTCGGAAACCTCAATAGTTTAGAAGTTCCATCAGCGCGATGTTAGTTTATCAACACATTGGCTGAAGTGTGAACGGGCGTGCGGAGATGAGTTTTGGTACCTCCTATTAGTGGTGCGGTAAGCTGATCTATTGCCCTCATTCACAATTAATTAGTACTGTAATCATTCTGCTTCCGAGAATTAATTAATTGAGTAGGTATTAACTATGGTTTATCTTACAATGATCCTACTTCTTATTACGTCTGTAACTATATTTATTATTTGATTGACCCAATTTTTATAATGTTATTAAGATTATAATTGTTATATCACTTCCAATTGCCCTGTATATTTGTAAAGCTTTAGCCCCATTGATGATGCCATTCTACTTGTGATTTTGTTTTCAAATTTGAATTCCTTATGAAAGGCGCAACTTCCATTTCAAGCAACGTAACGTTTCGATTCTGAATGACAGGTTGTATGGTTTTAAAAACTAATCGATGGGATATTTTGGTCCGATGCTCTGTGTCGTTTTTTTATATACAGCGCTGGCGTAAGCTATGCGCCTTGAGTTTCGAATTTAGAAAATTTATAATAGGTGCATCATGACACTTATTGATTAAAGCCATGTGGGAGTTATCTAAAATTACTTTAAATGTAAAAGTTTGTTTCTTTAGTAGATTTAGATAATGAAAAGTACAGTGGTGCCTCACACAACGAACTTAATTCGTTCCAGGAGCAAGTTCGTTATGCGAAAAGTTCGTTATGTGAAACGCGTTTTCCCATAACAATACATGTTAAAAAAAATAATTCGTTCTGTAGCATAAAATATGGTAAGATGACATAAAAAAAAGATAATTTTTTTGTTATTATTTTTATTTGTCGTTAGACTAACGAGTCTAACGACTGCCTGCGCGGGAGGATGCAATTAATCGGCAGTGATCGTAGAAGATCGGGCGACTTCGTTGTAATGATGAACGATTGCTGCGACACGTGCGTAAGTTAAGCGTACTGCTCAGTGACTAACGACTGCCTGCGCGGAAGGATGCAATAAATCGGCAGTGATCGTGTGAAGTGGGCGACTTCGTTGTGTGAAGCGAAGTTCGTTGTGTGAAGCGAAGTTCGTTGTATGAATCGTGAAATGAACGAAAAGGAAGTTCGTTGTGTGCAGCGTTCGCTGTGCGAGGCGTTCGTTATGCGAGGCACCACTGTAAATACTTTTACACTTCAAATGTGCCTATTTGTGTTAACTTTGCCATCGAATTCATATTTCGACTAATAAACGCCCGGTGTTCACACCCCGTCCCACCAACTCATCCCTATTTGCTTCACGAGAAATATTTTTTCTCCCTGAAATGGAAATATATTTCTCCATGGTGTCTTTAATTTCCCCAAATTAAATAGCAGTGAAAAAAAATACCTGTGCACCTCACTGTGCCTACTTCTATCCGCCTTTTTATCGTTTTTTTATTCTTCCTGTTTATTTTCCAGTCAATGTATTCCGCCTTTTTTTCATCTCAGGGATACCAACAGTTTATAGATGCACCCTATTATGTGTTTATTTCTTTTAACATTAGAATATGATTAAAACAATACTACCATATTTGTTAACTTATATTCCAAACAACATATCCGAGTCAAATGAGAGTCTCTTTACATTGATTAATTATTAATTCTGGTAGATTTGAATTTGCGTGGGCCGTTTCTCGAGCACTATTAGTAATTAGGCTTGTTTAAAGTAAAAAAGTAGAGGGCGCGGGGTCCATGTGTTAATTGACTGCCCTCTGCTGATTCCCCGGGAGACTGCCAGGACTATTAATTAGCCGGGACCCAAACCGCCCACGCGGCTCATTAAGGCGACCTCTGTTGTAAGTGAATCACTTCGCATCAAATAACCGACCTTCTCAGTAGCTCATCTGACCTTTCACCTGTGTACAATTTTTGTTCAGTTTTAATGCTGGAAAGATGGCAACGTATAATGCAGGCAGAGATACGCGTAAACAGAAGTACTGAATAAAACGAACCTCACAGCAAAGGGACCCGCAAGATTTTTTTTCCACGGTATCAAGAGTTCAGGCATCGACGATGTTGTCCAACTTCTGATAGAAGCTGAACATAAAAGAGAAGTAATGATAATTTTGGCCAACTTATTATCTTGGAAATTATTTTGTCACTGTTAAACTCAAAGGGGTAACACTATGTATATACACATATTGAAAAAAAAAAAGTTTTCTTTACCTACTCAGAAATAATATGTGTCGAACCAGTGTATTTATGGCGATTTTTTTTATTATTAAATGCGAAATTTGCATCTTATGTATATATTGATTTGAGTCAGATTAAGTTAAATGGCCAAAATATTGTTTTAGTTCATAAAGTTTACAGAAACAATTCCACTATTGAGAAACATAACAATCACAATCATACTTAAACTATCTATTTGTAGATTGATTCGTTTTTACTCAATTAGCTCGACGGGCATAAAGTAATTCTAAGCACAAGTACCTACATTCTCTCGTGTCTCTGATAGCGCTAATGGTGCTGTCAGTAGTCTTCTAATAATCTTATTCTACATCGAGATGAATCTCCGAACTCCCAACACACGGGATAGTAGGTAATATAATGTGGCTGTTGGGATTCTGCGCGACCTGTCAATGATTTTGTGTCTCCCTCGAACACGTAGGACATTAATCGGCCGAACCGTCTTCGGAAACGTCACATAAATATTCATTATGCCCAGACAAGCGCGGTATTTTAATGCGACAACTCACACGGGTGTCTTTACACGTACATATGTATAAACTTATGTGTATTGACTTATGGGTATGTATTGTGTAGCCTGGGCCAATATTATTTTAGGCACCTGTCCTAATTCCTGTATGAATTCATAAGAATATGATTTAACTTGTTGTTACCCGTGAAAAATCACGGGTTGTAATTTGACTTGCCAAGAAATAATATGAGTTCCATTTCAAATATAGAATAATAATAATATTAGGATGATTTGTATAGCGCCGTTTTTGTGAAAAATCACCTTCAGGGCGCTGTAAAGAGAAAATATACAGGAAAATACTTACCTGGCAGGTCCCATCAGATAGACACACTTATTAACTTAAAATAATAATTATGATTTTCATATATATTTTTTTCCGATTTTAGGGCATAGGAGCGAAATTAAAAATGGACTTTCTAAATTTTTTGTACAGTACAGGATTTGGTTAAAATTTGTATATCTAAAGGTGATTCGTCGAGAAACAGATTATGATGAGATTCTTCTAATGAATTTAAGGATAATAATGTTTGCTAAAATACATTAAAGTTATGTTTTTTATTAGGTAGGTAGGGATTTTAAAAGTTTTTGTTATAAATTTGATAATTTAAATTAACATCAGTTTCAAGTTAACCACTCGTTCGGACTATTACGAAAATTATTTATAGTCACTAGGTTGTGGAATGAAGATTACCAAAAACAAAACATTGTGTAGTTGCAGTGATTTTATGCTGTACGATTGGAAACTTTCAAATGCTCATCCGAAACAAGCAATCCTGTTATTTCGTTATTATTCTGTCAACTGGCGATATGGTTATGCATAATGCACTAAAACTGAAATTCGTAACTTGTGTTATGTACCTACCCATACAGGAGATAACACTTTGGACCCATTTGGCCGACTTTCTATTATCCACAGAAGTTTGTTATCACCCCTAAATTATTTTTGTTATGATGAACTATGTATTATGTAATTATTTGGGTAATAATCTATGTTAAATAATATCTGTTATGTTGAACTTTACCCCAACTGATTTGACATACCTTATAGACATTCTACCACTATATGAGACGGTTCATTATGAAGATTTAGTTAGTCTCACACAGTTAATATCAGTTGGAATAACACTACGCTTCTAGTGTAGATAATTACCCTGTAAAACCTCATGCTATGAAATAAATACAAATAAAGTGCAAGTAAAGTGTTTTAATACAAAATAATCCATAACACTTGCCATAATATTAAGTTCTCCGAGGCCGTGAGATATCTCAATGATCGTTCCCTTTTGTGGTGATATCTCTTTAAGAATTCCTAAAATATAAATAGCAAACACTGTTCATTCAATACAGATTGAAGTAAATATTTTGTAATTTATTTTTTTGCATTTAGTCGTCTAATTCTGAGCATCAAAAGTTTTCCAACGAAACTTTTAACAACTGCGGCAAGTTGCAACGAATTCTGTACAAACTCTCGAACGCGGAGGCAGACTTCTGCAGCGTACACTCGCTTCACGGTTGTTTCGTTGGTAGAACGCACACGTAGGTTTTACGTATTCATTAGATAAGTAATAAGAGATACGTACGACGTACGTATTGACACTTTTGTCGGTGTGTGTTCCATTATTCCACGTTCATCGGATTCGGCAGAAGAGTCATTTGCATAGAAACAAGTTTCGTTTTAAATTAAACTGTTGAAATGGACTTTGCCTAAAATTATCATAAAATCTCTAATAATGACATCTTCATCTCAGAAGGCATGTTTGTTGTTTTTTCAATGGCTTTGACTCCAATTTGGGAAACCTGATATTATGATGGTAGGTGTTAATTGTAACCAACAAATAAACTTTTGATACTGTTGACAAAGTTGAATTCAAATAATCCTGAGTAACTGGGCAGGATTATGACGCAATGTGAAAAAAAATACCACTAATGGTTTCATTATATCCTCTCCCTCTTTCGCGTAAACGAGACATGTAACCGAAAGATATATTATAACGAAATTCTCAGAGGCAAGATAATGTTTCAAAGTTCCTGACCATGTACGAGGCCTGTTCAAAAGAAAAGGGGAATTTTGAATTTTCGCGGGCTGTACATTCGATTATCGATTTTTTTGTTTGTTATGTTGGTACACATATGTTCATCATATGTTAGCATTATCAGCCATTTTAGATTAGTGGTTTGTTTTTGACAACTGGAAAGGTTAGTCATTTTTTTGTGTGCTCTTAGATTTTTTACTTTTGAAAAAAATGGATCAAAGAATAAAATCCATGATTTGTTTTTCCACAACTCCACGACGCTCATCGTCATTAACATCTTCTTTTGAACAGGCCATGTATATGATTTTCTTGTTTTGAAGGTATTTTTATCATGTCTCGTTTTGATTTGTATTACATTTCCCATCCCTTATTTTCGTCGGTGGAGTAAGCCCGTATCAGACGTGATCATCCGCCGCCGGTCAATCAAGCGTTCGTCACAGTCGCGCTCCCCGTTAATTAATACGTTAAATGGCACACGTCGCGCACGGGATACTGATTCTGAATACATTGGGGATGAGGATGAGCGAAAATTGGACGTAGTTACGCAAAAAGTACATGTCCAACCCACAATTTGCCAAAATCGAGTATTAGATGTTTTCCTATAAATAAATACGAGATCTGCTGAAAACATCCAAGTTCCAAAGTTTAAAAACATTAAAAAGAAAGGTAACTTTAAAAATACATTTTTAAAAAATGAATACGTTGATAGATTATAAATTACCTATTTATAATAATTCTCATAAAGAAAAAAACACTGATATTCACTTTAAAAATGCCGATTACGCATATTGATGCTTTTGCATCGCTATACGAGTATTTTCAAACGCCTTTTTCTCGGTTTCATCTTTTTGTGGTTGGATGCTTTCTGCATAACTACGTCCAATTAACATTGCAGGCATTCGTAAGCTTTCTAAATCCGTTTGTTTTTGTAAATCGAGTTGGCGAAATGTGGACGTTTTTTAAAAGCAGTACCCACAATGTATGAGTTAGAAATGAGCTCATTTTTTATTACTTACAGAAAGACTTTTAATAGCGAATACGAAATTCGTCTAGTTTATGCGCACTTATCCATTTGTTGTATTATTGTTTATGGTACAAGCTTTGACGATAAAGCGTTTGAGAATCCACTGACTCAAATTTGTTAATTTTTTCCCGTACTACTCATACTTGTTACTAAACTCACTCTTCAATCCCTCATCTTTCAAGAATAAAACCAGGTGTAACCCTCTTGCGTTGATGTACTTCAATAAGATTTCCGGTGAATTATCTGTTATTAAATGGGAATTAAACACCGTAATTTAATTCTGATCGGGAGCGGCATTGCGGCTTTCTGATATCTCTGCAAATGAACTGTCACATGGTTATTATTAAATCGATTTGAATCAATTCTGCGCCGAATCCCCATGAACGCGAATCCGCTTATACGGTTGTATCAGCTGTGAACTAATTCCCTTTCAACCGAACACAGTACACTGAAATATTGCGTATATTCGGTTCAGTGGGGATGATTTGTTAATTTGGCACCGCTAATGCCGGTGTTAGACTGAACAGACTACACAGAGCATACACACTATACATAGTAAGCACTGGCACATAACATAGGGTGACTATTGCGATTGTATTGCGGTTTTGAATTTGGTGAATTCATTAAGTGTGTATTATCTCATATGAAAGTCTATGGGCGTAGAGCGCCATCAATATATCTAAATTAACATTTTTTAATTAATTCAATATTGTTTCTTCTGACGCCAGTCTCTTGACATAGGTAATGTACTCTACGGTTGCTGTCTAAAGTTTATTATCTCAGAACAGTTTAATGTCAGATAGAACCCTGTTATTTCATGGGTCTATATATTACATTAACAAATTTATCAGAGAGCGTTTTATATAATTTCGTTTTATTATTTTTATCTATTACAGAATACATGTTAGACAGAAATGTTTTAACTGTCCAGCTCGAAAGATTTTCCCGTTTCAGGACAGTCAAACTTAAATGGTCTGAAAATGATTTAAATAGCAATGAAACCAATATTGGCATCATAATATACAAACAAAATAAAATGTAGTTAAAAAGTGCGATTAAAAAAAAATAAAAAAAAATAATACAAAGCATAAATTGACCCAAAAGAGTAAAATAATAAAAAAACCTAAAATCGCTATAAAAAATAACCAAAGTGAAGTGAGATTTTATATAGTATGTATAGTAAAAATATAAACCTTTTTTTATCTGAATATTGCACTAGAGTCCCAACTGCCCGGAGCCAGTTAAACTATGGCATCCCCAGATGGGGAATAGAAGTGGGGGGGGGGAGGAATTCGTGGGAGAGGAAGATTACAAAGTAAGTGGCTATTCAGATCTAGTCACTAATCACGGCTTAGTAATTTCAAGAAACGTTTCTATTAAAAACGTCGGTATTTTACCAGGGCGATACTGAGAGTATCTACCACCATATATTATTTTAATGTTATGTTTTAGTTTACTAAAAATTTTCTGGGTAGTGGTCAGAGATTGTATATATCAGGGGTGGCCAAAGCGTCGATCGCGGTCGTCTGGTCGACCGCGTAACTATTCCTAGTCACCCGCCTATCTGAAGCCGCGTACAGACAAAAAACACAGGCGAACACACGCTAGTGAACGGAAATCGCCAATTCCCAGCGAACCTGCGTTCGCTATCGCTCATACGTCAACACTGCTTCGCCATTCTTTGTGCGCATGCATTCGCTGGTGTTCCGGCAAAAAACGCGAGCTGCTGACAACCACGTACTAACAACTGTCAAAAAATGTCCGACGACCCCAGAAATGTCCCACAAGCGTGGCGTCTCTCTATAAAGGTCTATTAATGAAACAATGAAAGTAATTTGTCACTTGACCACTCCATATTTTTAAATCTTGCTTTGCCAATAAAAAAAATTACGCGCGCATAGATATTTAGATATTTCATATCTGTGTAGAGAAATCATTAATGCCTGTTATTAAAACAACTGGATATTGGATAGGAATTGGTAAAATCTATGTCTATTTAAAATTAAAGTTATTTTTGGCTTTAAATTACTACTTTTCATATGATCATTTAACTTATGCGATGTTAGTAGGCCGCTGCCAATAATTTAAAAAGCAGGTCGCCCGTAATGATTTAAAAGATTGGCAACCCCTGGTATATATTGTTGCTATTATAAAACTTTAAAAAAGGTTTGCGATGAATGAACGCGAATTTTTATTGTATGTCTGCCACTCGGAGTAAGAATATCTATGGAGAGAGAGCTAATTTGTTTTACCCAACCTAAACAAATTTGCGATAAATTACTTTCCCGGGTTTTTAAGTCGTATACCGTGAGAGAGAAAGAGACAACAAAATTTTGGTAAAATTTCACACCGCTTCAAAGTAAAGTTGTAACCATGTTCTTTGACTCGTGCGTCTCACGGGACACCGCCCACACGCTTTTATGTGCAACTAAACTGAACATAACTCAACGGTTTTTTCGGTAATATGGTATATTTATTTTTATAAGAATACTGAAAAAGTGGTTATACGAATAAACAAAAACATTGTGTCGACATGTGCTATGAATGGATGTATAAATACCGTAACCCTAGTCTAAGCCACGCCCAGGTCCAACCGAGTCAGTAAAACCTAGTAAAAACTGACTACAGATCGATCTACAGCGTTACCTCTTGTAAATTATTGCTCTAAGATCTGCCAGGAAAGCCAAAATCCATACCACCGACCCAAAGCTCCAGGCACTGTCCTGAGGCACCGGGCCGCTTGTCTGAAGGAAAGACTCAACAAGTACCCACAGTAACTTTTTAAATCGAATTTACTAAGGAACAACGGCGTCTACATGCAAGTGAAGACCATATAACGTAAAACACGAACTGATATAAAAATTTAAAAAATGTATATTTGGGTTTACTGCCTAAAGTTGGTTACTTACAAAATTGGTTTTGCAGTAAATTCTTTATTTTAAAGTTTGACCTTCATTATTAAGTTAGGGTTATGGGAAAGTATGTCCATTTAAAAAAATATCCTTTAGGGTTCACTTGTTCCTTGACTAGCTTATTTTTGTAAGTGCCTTTTCAATATTTCTCTTGTCTAATAATTATTAAAAAAAAATAAGTAACAAAGTTTTTCAACAAAAGCAGAAGCTAAAAACTTACTTAACAAAATAAGAGAGGACCCAAACTTGTTCCCGACATAGAATTTAATATACAAACATTAATAAGAAATTAAAAAATAACTTTCTACAAGACAACAGATTTATTAAAATTTTTATAAGCGACCGGTTTCGCTTAGCCTAAGCATCATCATAGTACAAAATTAAACTAAACAAAACGGGCAAAGTGTGCTGTTATATACACATTAAGAGGGAGAACACAATACAAAATAAAATAACAGAATATTGAGAAAACAATAGAATAAAATTTAAATTATAACAAAGAAACAAAGAGAAAGAGACAGATAATATGAAATGAAAGAGGCAAAACGTCAACTGAGAAGGTGGTTAAAGAATAATAAGAAAATTATGAGTTTGCAGGAAATATTCCTAATATTCGACTACTGGACAAATTTTGTGGTTTGACATTTTATTAAATATGTCAAACCACAAAGTGATTGCTTACTAGGAAAAAAAAAAAATTAATATTATCGCTAACTCAAAATTCCTAAAATATGGAGTTAAGAACTTTTGGTAGCAACCCCAAAATGTTTTATTTTATTTTATTTTATTTTGGCAGATTAAGTAGGTATTGCACCCATCACATTCATACCAACCAACCGACGTGTAGCAAAACTTTTTCTTGCCTATAAAGAGTATTATTTTATTTTTATAATGAGTTATTTTAGTTTATGAGTTATTTTTAACCACTCTGTCTATGGCTATTGCAAATACGTCAACTCCCAGTGGAATTTGATGCCCATTCATCGTCATTAGCATGTATTGTGTAATGGGAATTTTGTTTCCATTAACATTTTTTGCTGGAATTATTAATTTATCTGAAATATTAATTAATCGTGATTTTAAAGGCACGCTGTCACCACTGGGAATTGTGACAACGCTATGGTTGGTGATTTTATCTGCCAACCTTCCTATATTATTTCTCCTTTCCACCGTGTTCATTTCACATCACAGCGATCTCTTTGTCGGAAGTGTTATAATCATGTTGATTCCATGCAATTTATTTATTTAAATACGCCCTCATGGGCTTTTACATAACATAGATATAAAATAAGAGTGACATAAAAAATAACAATGACATAAAAAATAACAATGCACCCAAAAACATGATGAAATTGATAGAAAATTAACACTAGTATTTTAGAAATAGGTATGCTATTATAGCCTTCTTGTAACTAGATTCAGTGCAGTTGAATAGATCTACTATTTCAGCGATAGAATTACTCACTACATGCAATTTAGCCTCCTATATCCGGTCTCACATTGGACAATCTTAAAGCCGAAATATCATTTTCCCACAAGTCTGGCCCGCGCACTGGAAACTGCATACATATATTTAGAGTGCCTCCATCTGTAAGGCATTCTTTAATATCGAGCTCCAAGCTGGCAGTAGACTGGCAACTGCACCGTGTCAGAGACTGGGTCGATAGCCTTAAATGCGGCCATTGCCAGTTGTATGGGCACATAGCTTCGAAATGTCAAGCAGAATCAGCCACCTGTCCTCACTGTGCTAAAGTTGGACACAACCGCGATGCGTGCCCTAAAAAGGATAAAACCCCAGTATGTGCCACGTGCACTTTCTTCCGGAAACCGGCCTCCCACAACACTGGATCGAAAGACTGCCCCGCCCGCCAAGCTGCCGAGCGACGCGAACTATCTCGTGTAAATTTTTTAGATTGAACGAAAAACGTCGTCTCGTGTATAATGATTTCTCTTCTTATTATCAAAATGTACGTGGTTTAAATACAAAATTAAAAACCATTAGATGTAACATCAATGTATGCCAATACGATTTTATATTTCTTAGTGAAACATGGTTGTCCGATAATGTTGCATCGGCTGAACTAGAATTTTTGATTACAACATTTTTTCGTAGTGACCGCTCCTCTTCTTCAAACAAGTCTAGAGGAGGTGGAGTCATGATATGTGTTAACAAAAAATACTCTTGTCATATTATTGAATCCTCCAATAATGTTTCTGATCAATTATTCATATGTGTTCTTCTTGGTAGCAAAAAACTTTTACTTGGTTGTGTCTATATTCCCCCCTCTTCTCCTTTGGAAGTGTATAAGTCACATACTGAATTAGTGGAACGCGTGTCTAAAAATTCCGATTCCACATTTATTTGTGGAGATTATAATTTACCTAAACTATTGTGGACAAATGACAACCTAGGTGTGAAAACTGTTAGTGGTACTCTTTCCTTGCAAGCTACTACAATTGTGAATTTCTTCGCCTATATGAATATGTTCCAAGTAAATTCAATAATAAATTCTCTGGGTTCGTGTCTCGATTTGATTTTTACAAGTATGCCTAGTGTCTCTGTATATGAAGCTTCGGACTCATTGTTACCAATCGATAAATACCATCCATCTCTATCTATAAAAGTTACAAACTTTTTCAAAATTGATTCTTTAAATCCATGTATTTCTTATTACAACAAATTTAATGATGGCGACTATGTCAGCATGAATAGATATCTTGCCCAGTTTGATTGGTCATCTCTATTTTTCAATTCTAATATTAATGATGCTGTACTTAAATTTAACAAATGTTTAACGGATGCTGTAAATTTATTTGTTCCACGGGGAATCTACTCCAAACCTAAGTTTCCTAAATGGTTCAGTATGAAGCTGAAGCAGCTGATATTTGAAAAAAAAGAAAGCTCACAAATTGTTTAAAGATTCAGGCAACTTAAGGCATTACCAAAAATTTAGTAATCTTAGGGAATTGTCTAAAGTTGAATCAGCTAAGTGCTACAAATCCTTCATAGAAGTCACTGAGTCAAAATTACAACTAAACCCAAAACAATTTTGGCAATTTGTAGCACAAAAGCGGACTGAAAATGATATCCCTTCAAGTATGTTTTATAATGAAACTCATGCCACAAACGGACTTGACATAGCTAACCTCTTTGCCAAACACTTCTCCTCTGTTTATTCTAATATATCGTGCACCACCCCTTCATACAACTATACAGAAAATGTTGACATGAATAATTGCCAAATCTCACTTTTAGATGTATTTAATTCGTTAAAAAATCTATCTAGTAAGAATAGCACTGGCCCTGATGGAATTCCTGAAATTGTATTGAAAGAATGTAAATACATCTTATCTAAGCCACTTTCTATCTTATTTAACCTATCACTTTCATCTGGCTCATTTCCTGACTCATGGAAAATTTCATATATTAGGCCTATTTTTAAGTCTGGTAACAAGTCCAACATTGAAAACTACAGACCAATTTCGATTATATCCCACATTCCAAAAATATTTGAGTCCATCATTACAAAGAAAATTACCCCCGTATTTAAAAATGTTCTGATTGAGGAACAGCATGGATTTAGATCTGCTAAGTCTACCACAACAAATTTACTTTCCTTCACTAATACCATTGTTAACGCTCTGGAAGTTAACTCTCAGGCAGATGTTCTACACTGATTTTTCTAAAGCCTTTGATAAAGTTAATCACTCAATTCTTATCGCCAAACTTCATGCTATCGGTATTAGAAATCCTTTATTATCTTTCTTCAAATCTTATTTAAATGATAGACAACAAAGAGTCAAAATTAATAACTTTGAATCTATTAATATTAAAGTAACATCTGGAGTACCCCAAGGTGCCCATCTAGCTCCTCTCCTTTTTAACATATTTATTAACGACATTGCTAAAGTATTTTCTTCCTCGCGTTTTTGGCTTTTTGCAGATGACAATAAGATCCTTAAAATAATAAAATCTTTTCATGACTGTATTCTTCTCCAAAGTGATATTGATTCATTTAATGAATGGTGTGAAACTAACTGCCTAAAATTAAACATTGAGAAATGTAAAATTATGTCATTTCATAGAACTCATAAACCGATCCTCTTCAATTATAAATTAAATAGTGTCTCCTTATCTACCGTCAGATCTATAAAAGATCTTGGTGTCACTATAGACTATAATCTTTCTTTTTCGTGATCACATTAATAATGTAGTTAATAAATCATTAAAACTTCTTGGCTTCATCAATAGAATTGCATGTGACTTTAAGAATATAAAGACTCTAAAAACCCTTTACTGCTCATTAGTTCGCCCTCATTTAGAATATGCTAGTGTAATTTGGTCCCCTTTCTATACCGTTCATATTCATCATATTGAATCCGTACAACATCGCTTCTTACGCGGTATTGCATGGAGATTGGGGCGAGAAAGAGGCGATTATTCATATGATGAAATTGAACAATTATTGAAAATGTCTTCATTAGAAAAGCGCAGGAAAGACTTCGATTTAATTTTCATTTACAAAATTATTAATTGTTTTATTGACTCACCTTCTCTGTTGCAACTTATCCAGTTCAACATTCCTTGCCGTAGACTCAGAAACAATGAATTGCTGTTCCTCAATCATCACAATACTAATTACGGGTATAATTCTCCAATGTCCAGAATGTCAAGACTTGTTAACTCAAGCCATGGTCTTGAAATTTTTGGTAGCAGTCTAAATGATTTTCGCCATTCTTTACGACTCTACCAAAACTTTGACTAAGACCATGGCTTGAATGTTCTCTCTTATGTTTATTTTGCCTTATTTTTGTCATCGCTTCATTTATCTCAATTTATATGCTATTTCTTCTCTGTTACTCTTTTTTATATTTCGTGTTTTATATGTATTTTTGTAATTGGACTTTAGTCCGTTAATTTATAAATAAATAAATAAATATTGAATTTATTTGTATTTTTACATTGATTGTGTGCATGAAAGCCTCCAATCGACATTACCACAGTGTAAAACTTTGTATATTTAATCCAATTCACTGCATATTTGTCACTGTAGATTATGCAAAATGTAGAACATTGCAAACTCCAATTCAGAAACTGGAACTTAACTTCACGGGAAACTGTCGTCAACCTTGTGCTGTTTTTTTTTAATTATGGTGTTTATATTATGTCTGTTGATAATTCACCATAGGCTGCTAATTTATAATTGCGGCCGAGCAGGCGGACCGCAGCACCTACTTATGATACTTGGTAGTTTTTTAATGCTAAATTGTTATTTAATCGTTTGACTGGATGCCTTTTTATTGACATTGGAACTCCAACCATCAGTTATATATTTATTTAATAACCCATCACCTAATGATCAAAGGTGGGCTTCCTATGGGAGACCAATAACTACAGAATTGGCACAGAGAATCGACATTGAGTCGTCGTATAATTTGCGTTAAGCAAAACATTTGTGGTTTATACAAATTAAATTGAGCAAAAAAAAACTGAATTTATAGTCAGAAAATTCTTTATCATGATGTTTGGACAATTAGTGACCTAAGTGTTCCGAATTCACAACGATTGCCTAGTCATGCTTCGTCACTAATAATCCACATTATATTACCACCATGGATCACAATAGTGATGGCCATAATCGAAACATTATATTGTTAATTTTTCGAATTAATCGTTCTTATCATTTTGACTTCCTCTCACTCTCGTGACGACAAGTACTCAAGAGACATAAATCTCCAAAATTTCGAGAAAATATTTTTTTTTATAAAGTTTAGATTTACTAGACGAATTGATTCCTTTGAAAAACCCAAATGTTTTATTCATTCATTTTAAAATATATCATTTCGAGTTGTGTAGCTTTCGTACTATGCTCATCGCCACCACAGATTGAATGTTCAAAAACAGATTGACGGCACCTCCCATAGACTAATTCCCCGCCACAGAACTGTGAGTGATCTCATTTCGGCGCCAATTTATTCGGTGACTGTTACCGGACGCGAACAATATAATATAATACTCGGGAGGTCATGTGAGAATAATTTACCAAGGGATTCGCTTTTATTTATTTACGCATCGACCGTCAGTGTAATGGACAGTGGACAACAAGCATTCGAAATTACATATAAATATGATATATTAAATAATGTTTGAAATTCTTAGAATTCTGCGAAAACCACAAGTTTTTATTACCGGTCTCTAGCTGAGTGGACAAACGCGTCGGATTCCCACCCAGACGTCTTGAGTTCAATTCCTCTGCTGACAAGTCCTCCATCATTGCACAAGCAAAATATTTCGCTTATTACGATGGTAGTACTTAAGTTTGTAACTTTTCAAATATTGTCCGGTTTTTCGTAACCCGGGAATATTTGTCTCTCCATAAAAAAATAGTATTTGGACTTCAATTAGAATACACAAGGTGTTCTTGAACTATGAGAGCAGCTGTTCACACCGATGTTGCTATCGCTTGTAAACCTCATCTACCGCTGCTAAGCATAGTTTCCTTCAGTTGATATAATACTGAAATAGCCCTGTATTGTATTAGCCAATTATTATTATTTACGTTCTCCTGTCTTGCATTTTAACATAAATTCCTCCAGGCTTGAGATTTCAGTTTGATTTTGTGTACGACGTATCCCGAATACCTCAGGATGCGCTGCAGTAAACTGTTTGACAACCTGTTTTGTATAATTGCCGAGCTCTTCCAGAATGGCATGGTATTCTGAACGTTTTTCGTCAGCAAATCTCGTTCAAGTTTTCAAACCGTACAGAACTGTGGAGTCGATCATAAAATTATACAAGGTTTCAGTATGTGGAGTTCTGTATTTGATTCTAAGTTCACCTGAACATGTCGTTTTATTTGACAGTTACTTCAATCGATTTGTTCTAGTGAAATTAACAAATTAATAATATTCAAAGGTGCCAATCATTTCCTATGTGTTTTTTTACGCAGGCATTTATCAATTGAGTAGCTAGTCAGAGCTAGTGGCTGATGATAATGATCGGACTGCCTTGACGAGAACAAAGCTGCACACCAGTATGCTTAATGTAATAATACAGGTCGTTGTTTATACTTGTACGTGTGGAATGCTACCCCGGACTCGATGAATACGATTTTGGTTTCACTGCTTATCGAAACCGGCTTTGATTTGTATCGGCAATAACAATTAATACATAAATATTATTGGTTCGACTTCTTGGAGCCGGTTTTCAAATATTCTGTCAGTAGCAGATGTAAGTAGGGGCAGTGGCGTACTGAGATTTTGTTTTTAAATTTACCACTCTTTCTCTAAAACTAATCTAATTTAATAGCAATAAAGCGACCGTTTTGGTAGAAAGAGTCCACGATTTTTGACACGTATTTGACATTCTACGCAGATGATTTTCGGAAGAGTTTAGTTTTAAATAAGCTCTAAATTTCGTTAAGTTTTTAAAGCTTTTTAATTCAGGGGGGTGTTTTTGCAACTTGATTGCATGCTTATTCAAAAGTGTGGCTCCGAACTCAGTGTCTGGACTGCGTATTGGTCCCTTCAACATTAGGGTGGGTCTGAGTTGGACTGACATAAAATGGTTATTTTTGGAATTGCACTTATGTAAGGCCAACATATTCCACTGTAGACTAAATCCCACTAAGAAAATATAATTATTTTCTATTTACAATGACTGCCGGACATCTTTTCTTACTTAGAATATCAGAATACACAAACAAAAAACTATTTTTTTCACCCCAAAAAGGTCTAAAGTATGTACCTAACCAAATGTCATATGAAAGTAAAATATATTTTTCATTGCAAACATATTTGTACCCACCTAGTGTTAGATATCTGTGACCCGTATATTGATACGAATTATTTTAATACTTAAAGGTTTCACAGCTATCCAGGTAGGTACTCAGTTGGATACTGCGCCCCTGGACATTTGGTATCTAACTCGTTTTTTCAAAGCAACTTGAATGGTTGCCCGGTTTTTGACGGTTGACAGAATTGACAGTGATAAAAATAATATCATTTGTTCGGTACCCGCAACTTTGACAGGTGACAGATAAAATACTAAAACGTTGGCTTCGTGCATTTATTTACTTAATTAATTTATTTTTTTATGTACAGATATTTATGGGGCAGTCAATAAATCTGATAAACCGCAACTTATTACGAAATAAAAACGAAATTCGGGTCGTTAAAATTTTATTCATTTGTGCTATAGATTGAACCGTTGTAGATACAAACCATTTATTGACTTTAAATATTTTTTAATGGTCTTAGGCCTTGTCCAATCTAATTGCTTACGAAATTATTTTAGACAAACATAAAAGCTCTCCTTTCAAAAGACTTGAATTTCTGTCAGAATCATGACATTCACTGTACATAATTTAGTGGATTTCCATTCTGTTAAATATTAACCTAAAAATTGACGTGGATATTGAAACTGTACGCAATCAATAGTTTCAATGGAGAATGCTGACTTGTGAATAGGCTGTTCATTAACTCCCGCCTCTCGAAACGATCAGAAATATATCGATCAAATAATACCACATTGTGTCGGCGTGTATTGTTTTTGGAATACTTCGTGCCAATAGGTTGATATAAATCTCAATTTATTCGCAAACCAAAGAATATGTTATGAACGAGGATAATGCTATGGAATTACTTTACATTTCAATATAATAGATAATATTTGCCACACGAAACTGCAAATTAACAATTATTAACCCTAATACAATGGATACTAGTATGGTGGTGATTGCCCAGGACAATAGGCGTACCAATATATCAATTCTCGAAAAGCCAGACTTCCAAATCAGGCTGCCTACTCTTTTACTGCAACGTATCCTGGGATATTTTGGACAAATCGATTGCTCGAATCTTGATAAATGTAGTCATAGACGATATAAAACATGTTATTAGTCATTCTTCTTTCCTATTTTATGCAGATGATATGAAATTGTATAAATTTATTAACTCCATAGATGACTACAACAAGTTACAAAAAGACTTGAACAATATTATGGAATACTGTAAAAACAATCAATTATATCTGAACCTAGACAAATGTAATATTATAGCCTTTACCAAATAATTATACTTACAAATTAAACCATGTTGTAGAGTAGGAACAATAAGAGATCTCGGAGTGTTACTTGATTCCAAAATGCTTTTTAAGGATCATATTTATATTTAAAAAGCCCACAAACAAAAGGGCTTTATTATGCGAATTACAAAACCCTTCACTATACCAAACACTATAATTCTGCTATATATGGCATACTTAAGGTCACAACTTGATTTCGCCTCAATAATTGATTTATTGAAAATATCCAAAACAAATTTATAAAAGACCTATCGTATCGTTTTAGTGATAATCATTTTGATCCCATTGCTCTATATGAACGCAGAAAAATCTTGGATGCTTTATTCTTATACAAAATTATAAACGGTCTTGTTGATTCATCACATCTGCTAGAAAGGATTGCATTGAGTTGTTCTGAACGCAACACCAGATCGAACGATTTATTTAGAATACCACACTTTAAGTTTAAATACGCACAAAACTCTTTAATAGGACGCATCTGTAAAACTCACAATACCCTACGAGATGTAGACATTTTCAACTGTATTTTGAAATCATATAAAATGAAACTAACTGAATTGATTCTTTAAATTATATAAAATTCTACTGTATTTAATATTATATATTTTGCTTATACCTAGACCTTTCTTTCTTATATTATATTACATTATAACTTGTTAATGGAACTTAATTGGTCTAAAATATGTTTAATTGTTACTATATTTACACTCGTATGACTGTTTGTACCCTAAAAAAATAATTAAAAATAGACCAAATGGAAGAACGAGAAGCATAGACAGGTCTCTGTTGCCCTGTCAACAGCTCTCTATATTAGCGATGTAATCCCTCTGTACGAATTACTACAAATAACTACTTTATGTTGCAGCAGTTCACACTTCACACATTTCTCACTGTGCGAATGATTCAATTGTAGTAATTCAAATTTACTCTTCTGATAAATCGCTGCACTTTTTTGTAGTGTGAAGTTCGTGAAGCAATGTATAATGCATGTATATAAACTGCGAACTGATCGCACTAACGAACGATGTAGCAGTCACTCGAGTTCCTAGTTCTTATACTATACTCTACACTACATACTACGGCGCGAATTGAGCGATTGAACTGTTGATTCAATTGAAGCGTTTACCGTGAAGGGTTCATTTGAAAAAACTTGTAGTTCGTGAAGCATTCCCAAAAAGTTTTTCCCATCGCTACTCTGTACGCTCTATGTTGCTTAAGACCAAAATGAGTTCAGAAGACCGGCTCATCAGCGCAATTGGCTAATAATTAGTAATTAGGGATCACCAAATAGGTAACGACTGATACTCGTAGATGAAAGCAAATTGAGCTCAGATAACCTCACGATTGAAAATGTGTATTTAATAAAATCCTTGTGTTAATTTTCAACAATATTTCAGGCTGTGTGGTAGGTATTCTATTATAATTGCTCCACAGCGGCTTACGAAAAGCGATTGATGAGGTGGCACCCAGGATAATCTCATAATTAAATCGAAATAGAGTGTTGTTAAGTATTTTCATGGTAACTTAAGCCATAGTTTTTCGTTATTTTCTAGCCTTATTAAGTACCCTTGAGGTGATATTTCACAAAAATGGCGCTGTATAAATTATTCAAGTATTATTATTATAAAATCCAAATTCGTCGAAAGTGGTCATTTTTATCGAAACTTTTGTCTCTTCTGTAAGCAGGTTGGATAATACGCTAAAGACTATTGTAGTTGTCATTATTGTGGCACGTGAGACATCACCTTTGGGGAGGATTCCTGAAATTTATAATAAATTTGTTTGTGTTTTTATTTGTTTGGCAAATCCAGGAGGGCAATCTGGTATTTCCTACATAATATTGTATGCATTCTGAAAGAAATTCTCTGTATGCAATGTATAATATGGGCGTACCGCTAATCGCTCCATTGTAACTCTCCCTCTTTCGGCTTTCCCATAAACGACGCATTTGACGGAACGAGAGGTTATAGCGGAGCTCTCAGCGGCAGGCAGATACAGCATAATTTATACTGTATACGGCATGTGGTGGATGGAGGCTGTAGTTAGAGCCATTCACATTAATTATGGAATTATAATTCCCCAAGCACCCGGACCATTCTATATGTAAATCGCCCCAAACAAGTCCAGGATTAGCGGCGAGCTGTTTGGGGACCCACGGTCGATTAATTGATATTTTAATTATATTTTAAACTTTTCGTATAAACCGCTTTGGTTTTATATGTTAATAATATGTATTTTTTAAAGTTAATTACATACTTTCACGATGTAAATACCTCTTATCATCAATGTGATTTTTATAGATTTGTAATGTTATGTCAAAATACGGAATAAATTAAGAGATTGTATGAATGTGAATGATACCAAGGAGTGTACCAAGACGGAGTTGTCTGGCGTCAATCATCTTCAATGCTTAGTATGTAGTAGTGGCAGTTTCGTGGCTTCATTTTTATGTAAAATATTAATTTAGATAAAATCTTATTTGTATCAATAAAATGTTTTAACATCATTATCTTGAGTTTTGTGATTTGCCCAGGAGCTCACATCCCTTCAAAGTTGATATTTCTGCACAAACACCGTTTTAGTGTTTTTAACCAATATTTCCACATTTAAGACAACGCTTCCATAATCATTATTAACTTCTGAGTAAGTATTCAATAATAAGAAAATAATATAGGCCCAGATTTCACTTCAAATCGTGTAATTAATCCCTGCTCTTAATGTGATCACTGTAATCAATTCGTTATTATTGGTAACTCGTGCCCTTCAACAGTAAAATGCCCAATAAGGAAGTTGAGTGAAAAATATTATGACTTTAAAAAAATATGTGCATGTAGATCGATAAACACCGATTCTGAATATATATATAAATTTCCATATTATTATTCTTAGAATTAATAAATGTTTCTTGAAAATTGGCTAAAACGCCATAAAATAGATTAATTTTTCACAAAAACAGCGCTTATCAAACTGTTATGCTAACAATTATGCGCATCTAAGTATTTACGCATTGTATTTATTTTAATTCAATAAAATTATATTTATTACTCGTACATATCTTTTATTTATTTACAAAATGAAGCCGGTCCCAAGGTAAAACTGAAAAGTTTATACTGGTCTACAAACCGACAAAGTTTGAGTAGCATTGCACTCGATTGTATAGATGCATCTCGCAGCCCGATAGTGTATAAAGCTACTTTGACCGAGCATTTTGTTAGGCAAATATTCCGGGAATCCTTGTGGGAAGAGATCTGGGAACTATTTACCTCTGATTAAATTGCTCGCTACATGCCCGAAATTCTGAAGCTAACGAAGCGAAGTTTGGAGCTTTACGCAATTACGTTCTAGCAAAGAATGACCAAAATTTATCGGAAAATATTCCGATTGTTTGAATCAAATGTTTTGTACTGTTGCATAACACACTGTGCACTAAATATACATTTTTAATTTTTGAGAATCTCTTTAACAGAAGCAAAATTATCATTGGTTGATGAAGTAAACAACACACTGAAAACAATAATTATTGTTGTATGCTATATAATTTATAGTACCCTGCCTTACCCGTGATTTTGTTTAATTCGAGCTCATCGAAAATATATATCGTCGCCGGAAAGGCAAAAGGACTGAAACGCCATTTTGGAAAGTTCACACCAGCAGAGTACTTTAGAGTTTTTTTCTTTTACAATAAAATTCATAAGTCTTCAGTACCTCGTTGGATTTTGAAAAAAAAAAGTTAACTCAGTTAATTCAATGCTCTCACTGAGTTACCTGAAGCGATGAAATGCTAAAAAGTCCTAAACTTGTGTCGCTTAAGACAAGCCTTCCACAAAAGTCTTCAGAAGCAAACGAGAGACAGAGCATTCTATGCGGAAAAAAAATGATCAAAACTATATATTCAACTATTTTTTTACCAAAGTGTCACTTAAGTCATTTTGCCTTTCCAGCGAAGATATCTCCTTTGTAGTAACGATTTTTCAACACATTTTAATAAATTATTTTGTTTGTTTCAGATATGGTTCTTTACTGACGCTGACAGCCCCACGTATCAAGAAAAAACAAGTATGTTGTTTACACCTTTTTATTTATTTTGGTTTATTTTAATAATTGTTTAATACTACGGAATATAGCGTGAACAATAAACACACAAACGTGCTCAAACAATAATTCTCAAAAACACGAGCATTCAATATCGGTGAACATAAACTTGATTGGAGCTTTTTTGCTCTCAATAAACATAAATACATATTATGCACAAAATGGGTATGGAGGAATAAAAAAAAACACACTGACGTTGAAATATATGAAATATTCGAATGGAATAAATTTTTGATATCATTGAACTATTATCGTAAAGATATAATAAATCTGTGCTTTTTTATTTAAAGAAATTAAAAAATAACTTTGTACAAGACCACGGATATTATTTTAATTTTTATGAGCGATCGGTTTCGCTAAGCCTAAGCATCATTAGGGTACAAAATTAAACTAATCAAAAAACACAAAGTGTGCGGTTATATCTACATAAAGAGGGAGAACAAAATATAATATAAAAAAATAAGAAAAATGAGAAAACAAAAGTATTTCTTTAATATGTCAAACTATAAAGTGCTGTCTACGAAAATATAATATTGTATACCTACAGGTATTGTACGAAATTACAAATATATTATTTTTTCACGTGATAACTGTACAAGAATCCCTACATGGAAAAAATGTAAAAGGCTAACTAACTAACTAACTAACTTTCACGCCGTTTCCCCGCATGGTTAAGCAGAGAGGACAAACCGCCATATAACTCTCTCTCTTCACTCCTCGCTTCATTTACATTCATACATCGTCTCGTACATACTATTCTGTTATTTTGACTCTTCACATGACCCGACTCAAGTATTTGATTTACTTGATCGCGCCATGTCTTCCTCGGGCGTACTCGACTTCTTCTTCCAATCACTTTCGCGATTTGTAATCGCAATTTCGTATTTTCGTAATCTGACTACAGTGTTTAAAAAAAGAATATTAAAAACTAGATCGTTTCCTCCTTCTACTGGAGTGTGTAAATCCTAAACATTACATGTAAATCGAATCGTTAATTGTACGGCTAGATTTTTTTTTCTTATGAATAATGAATGAAGGCTATGCTCTCCGAAAACTGAGTGGGCTTGACCACGCCCATCGCTCGGGCAGCAGCTCGACTGGGCCGGGCCGGTCAAACAAATCGAGCAGTGCGTAGTAATGCTTTGATTTGAACCAGTTCGACGTGAATTTGAAAGTGGCCACACCGTTAATTGGTTCTTCGTGAATAAATTAATTTGATCCGATATACGTGTTCTGCCTTTTACAACATAACACCCAGGCCTACAGCACCCAAATTTGTATCTAAAAAATAAATATCTTTGTCTACCAAATAGTAAAGCATTTTCGTAGAAAGCAATTTGTGGTTTAAAACATACTACATATTTAAAATTTAAAAAAAAACTTTGTACAATACCACGGATCTTATTTAAATCAGGTAAATTTGTCCAGTAGTCCTATACTAAGTATATTTCCTGTAAACTCATAAAATTTATCATTATTCTTTAATCACCTTCTCAGTTGACGTTTCATATCATGTCTCTTTCTCTCTGTTACTTTGTTATAATTTAAATGTTTTTCTATTGTTTTCTCATTGTTCTGTTATTTTATTTTATGTTCTCCCTCTGTATTTATATATAACCGCACACTTTGTATTTTTTGTTAAGTTTAATTTTGCACCCTAATGATGCATAGGCTAAGCGAAACCGGTCGGTCATAAAAATTATAATAATATCCATGGTCTTAAACAAGGTCATTTTTTCATTTCTTTAAATAGTACTTTTACTATCGTTTTCAGTTTTTTTTTTAGTTTTATGATGCGCCTTTGTGGTGATATTCCATAAAAATCACAAATTCACACTTCATAGCAGGAAAACTGTAAAATATTAATTTTTCAAATTTGTAATTGTTGAAATGTCGCTTTAGCCCTTTAAAAATAAATGTTTTTGCATAACCAAAAAGGAATGATTCAAGTTGTTGTATGTTTTCCCTCTTATAATATTATATAAGTTTCTTGTAAAGAAGCAAAAACATGAAAGCAAAGAATTAATTTTATTTTCGTCCTCACAATGGACCGGTCGGTAGCTGAGTGGAGAACGCGTCGGATTCCCACCCGGGCGTCGTTCGTTCAATTCCTCTACTGGCTAAGTCCTCCATCGTTGCACAAGAAAACATCTTCCGCTTCTTATGATGGCAGTAGAAGTTTTTCAAATATTGTCAGGTTATTCGTAACCCGGGAATGTTTGTCTTACTTTAAAAAAAAAAAAAAGTTCACTCAAAAAAATACTTAATATTTTTGTGGTTGATTTAATTCTTTTTTTATAATCTATGTTATAATTATAATGGAACAATAACTGTAATCATAGTATGTATGCCGATAGAAATTAAGTTAAATAACACTCATGTGGGTATGTGATGTGGTATTTGTGTTTATTTTTATTTGTACACATTTTACGTCTTCAGAATACTATTATCTCTAATGAGGCTAGTAATTCTGATGACAATTGAAATATGTAACTTTCTAATATCTTACTAAACATTAATCAATAAACACGTAATTAATAGCTTTTTAAGTATATTTTTTTCCTATTCATACACCTACCCTTTCGTTCTGATGTACCTTCATCTTATTTTTAGTTTGAAAGCATATTATTATTTTACGATTTCCAATTAAAAATCTCCATTTCTAGTACCATTGAATTCTCAATATGGATACATCGTATGGGGTGATAATAATGCACTTTAATAACCTTAGCAATTTTATTAGTAATAGGCATGCCTCACTTGTGTGGGGTTCCCAGTAGGCTCTCGTACGTGTTGCTAGTTTAGTTTTATTCAGTCACGTTGCGTTGTAATAATGTAAAAAAAACCTGTCCAATTGCTTTGAAGATTTGATTTAAATTTACATTAATTATATATAAAACGTATCACAGCGCTTGTATTTATAAAGAAATTAGGTTTTTAATGGTTTGGATTCATTAATTACTGCAATAAAAAAATTGTTTCATTAATTTCGTAATTGCATTAAAGTAGAATTTTTAAGCTTTTAAAAGTTTTAATTATTTCGATCATCTCATATTTAAATCTAGGTAGGGTGTGGCAGTATTTTTATGATAGTTTAAGGTTTAGTTTGTAAATCACACACTCCTTATGCTGGTGGCTATAAGGTTGAAATCGCCAAAAACCTTGTTTTATATTATTTTGAAAAGCTCGGGCACAATCTTTAAAATGTATTCCAATCGTTCTCTAAAAAACTTAATTTTCCACACTATACAAAACCAAACTCGAAAAAGGTTCGTAAGTAGAAGATTTGATTTTTATAGGCTGATCGCTTTTTTTTTCTAGGCCTATAAAAATACTGCCACAAAGATACCGATTAAACATAATCGTAAGATGTGTTCTGCTCGCAGCATTCTATAATAGTTCTAGGCATCTAGGCGATCAAATTTTCAAAAACACATGCTTTTGTATTGCATCGCCTTAGGCGCCCTTGAGGCGATATTTCACAAAAATGACGTTTTATATATTATCTTTGAACTAGATATTATTATTATTTAATGTCGTGGTTAGGTAACTGCTTTATTTATTTAAATAATATATTTCGTACGACCAGTTTATTAGATTGGCTTTCTTTTCGTATTTAGATAGATTTTCTGTAAATGAATATATTTTTTACTAGTTAAGCTAATGCTTTATTTTATTTTTTCGTTTAATTTAAGTAAAGCTTTAAGTTGATTCAAAAAAAAATCTCTGGTAATCTTTCTGAGAGAGTGAAGCAAACGATAGATGTCGATTAATCAACGCATCCTATGTAAAATACCTGATATATCCCTCATGAGCTAACATGTAAGTTTTTACGCAATTTTGAAATAAATGTTTCATTTAAGTTTTCATCAAATTAGTTATTAATATATTTTTGATAATTCATAACAATCCTACGGATAAAACTTTTACCTACATGGGGCGCTCTAAAATATTACATTCAGAAACGATACGTTATTTTTCTTCTCCACGATAAGTGAACAATTATTAGTTAATGCTGTAAACGTACCCGAAGACTACCGCATTATAAGATGTATTTTTAAATATGCATCCGCATTGTTTAAAAAATAATTTAAATACTTCACGAGAGTGATTTCCAAGGGTTCACTGCCGGCTACCGTTCGGAGTAATATTCATGTCGCAGCGATGGCTAATTGAAGATTTTAAATTCCTCTCTGGACTGTAATTTCATTAAAATTTCCTTATATCGGCGAGGAAGAACTCGGAGCCTGTTATTAGGGTCCAGCCAGGAGATGCTCAGTTGGGCCCGGCTACCGGAACCCCTTGAATAAATTAAATTACTTCGCCTCGGGACCCCGTTTAGATGGGCACTCTTCAGGCGCTCCGGAGGGCTGCTGCCTTATTGGACCTCTGGAAAGAATCACAGGACGAAACTTGGTAAAATATCATTAAAAACATCTTTGAAATAACAATGTGTAAAACAAGCAGGGTGCGTATTGGAATCATTTGACGAAGTGACGACTGCTTTCCAGCTGGTAACTGAGCCACCGTAGAGATTTGTCCCAAATGCACAATCATAGATGAGCGCGTTCAATTAAACTTACTCTTGAAAACGGATCAATTTGAAATATATAACGTTTATTGTAGTTGACATCGGTAATCATGCCATCTTTTATCTTGCTTGTTGAAATAGGCGCTTGTATGCGAAATCTACAATATATGTAGGTGCATAATAATAAATCAGCTTTTGAAAATCGAGTCAGTGGTGTAGCGACAAACTCACGACCCCGGGGCACTCTTTTTGACTATGCCCCCATGCCAATTTTATTCTAATAACTGTACATTTTATTTCTACGATAATATTAATTATTTTTTAATGCTAATACGAAATTGCGCCAGGGATTTTATAAAAAAACATTTTGTGTATTTTCCACAAAATATTTTTTATTTTTTGGTGCGTTTTTTAGTGGTCTGAAAGGGGTTTGAATCTTCGGACCTTTGGCCGGCCGACCCAGCCGCCGGTGATCGTAACGCCACTGAGTCGAGTGCATTGTTATGAAATTCCGACGAAAGAATGACGTGAAATTGTTGCCTTATAATAATGCCCCACTTACGGCCTTTGTGGACGGGTAAAATTTTTTGAAAAAGAGTTAGTAATTTTATTTTAAAACCTAATTTTTGTGTGCGATTTCCTGACTGTGGGGAATAAAGTCGGCAACCCACAATTTGCGAAAAAATACACACATGCTTCTTCACAAGTGTGCATTTTAATTAACATCAATTTAGTTAACCCCAAACATATTCTTTTCCTAGGAAAATATTGGTAAACGACTCAATTACATTGATAATTACATGTCGGTGTCATAGATTGAATATATTGCAATGAACTACGGGAGACACAAACACAGTATAACACTCCTTGTTTGAATTTCAAAAATACTGTCATGATATTATTTAATACTATTATACATATTTGAAAAGTACTACATTTGCGATTATATCGATACTGTCTGACTGTGCGTCACCAACCTTTTACGCCACTCCCTTGTATTATGATGTCGTTTGATGTTGTTCGTAGATTTAAATTTAGTCAATGAAGAAAGCCAAATGAAAAAATCTACCAGGATAACAGAGGTAAGGGGGGAGATTGTATTTATATTCGTACAAAGGAGCCTATTCAAATTCTTAGATTCATGTATCATCAAACAACCTTTTTCTTTCTTCGCATCTTCTCTTTGATTCAACTCTTTGATATAACTTGATAAAATACATTATCTACCCATTTCCTTATCAGTACCTACCGCCTTCTCGACATTCCTCTCTCGCTTATAGCCATTTGTTTCTGTAACCCTCTGCGTGTTAATGTTTCGATTAAGCCCTGAGATCGTTTGTTATTCTCGTCTCGGAATTATAATATATTGTTGGGTGGATGCCACCCACGTGCAAATCTTTAGGGACAAAGGGTTAGTCGATAAATTGCCCGGGGGGTTTCAAATTCGGGCACAGAGCAAAAATACCGTTTCAAAAAATACTCTGCTTATCTTTGACGGCTCATTTGAAATTACCCTTTCAATATTATGTTATATCGATTTCAAGTTTGACCCCTTTAAATATTATTTTTAGTAATGTTAACGCTCTTTCCAACCGCAACGGCTCTTTCCGATAGAATTGTGATGATATGAAAGGTAAAATTACGTTCTGAATAATCATAAAATATGTTTTTTTTATTAGTTACGTCATGTAACAAACATCACCTGAACAGCGCTTTTGTAGGTTATACTTACTTAACGGTCCTTCTTAATAGCGATCAAATTCACTTGTAAGCTTGAAGTAACAATATATTATGGAGGGATAGCTAATTTATTTTACCCAACCCATCCGAAATTGTAATAAATCACTTTTTCCGAGTTTTTACATCGTACACCATGAGGGAGAAAGAGACAACAAATTTCTTGGACCGCTTCTATATACTGTCGCGATGATCTTAAGCTGGCTATCTTCGCTGGTTAACGGCGGGACTCCGCCCACATTTTTTATTTTGCCACTAAACTTGACACAACTAAACGGTTTTTTAGGTTAGATGCTATATTTTTGTTGATAAAAATACTGTGAAAAAGTGGTTATACGAATACACAAAAACATTATGTCGATATGTGATATGAATGGATGTATAAATACCGTAGCCTTAGTCTTAGCCACGCCCATTTGCGCCGAGTCATGTTAAAATCATCAAAAACAAGTCCAAATCTGACTTTACTGCCTTGGCTTGGGCTACTTTTAGTATACTTTAAGCTTATAAGTATTGCGTAATATATGATTTAACCGAAGATTTAAGTTATAATCCGTAAGATGGCTACCGCCCGAAGTGTAGAGGATGATCGCTATTACTGTGATTGTTATAACCACGTTTGACTGTATTTAAAAATAAAATAAAAACAACAAAATACGACAATTATTATTATTATTTTAGTAATGATTTGAACTAAGTGAGAATGGTAATAATTTGCAAAATTTGTAAAATACATGCTTGCTCCCTTGATGTGATTTTCCCACCATAGTCGCATTCAGCGCGGTATGAATATAAGGGAACCAGTCTATGTCAAAAATGCTGTAAATACTAAAGATCGTTTTAAAAAAAAAAAAAAAAAAACAACAAAATACGACAATTATTATTATTATTTTAGTAATGATTTGAACTAAGTGAAAATAGTAAAAATTTGCAAAATTTGTAAAATACATGCTTGCGCCCTTGAGGTGATTTTTTCCACAAAAACGGCGCTATAAAAGTTATCCATTTACTATTATTATTATTATTATTTATACCAAAAAAAAAAAATTGAACCATAATGAACTTTCCATTATTAATGACCCAACACTGACTTTGTTTTCGGTTAATTGCGTTGCATTACTAATTTTATTCAATTTTCCGTAAATAGTTTTAAAACAGGGAGGTGCTGAGTACTACGTAGATTTCTTTTTTATTAAAATATGTACATTATTTTCGAAGATATAGCGATTTAAAATTATTTTCGCCCGGAGCCAGCGTACAAAATAGCCGCTCGAAATGTGTTCATTGACTAATAGATACATAGGAGTATAGTGTATTTGCGGGATGTTTCTATATAATTGTATCGGACGTGATTTCCGTCAGTTTATGATTTCCGCGGATACAACGACATGTTCAATAAATCACAGAAAATAATAATAGTAATCTACGTCGCCGCTACCCGCGGGGCTAATTGATCATTTATGCTTCTTGTATTTAAATAATTTTCTGCAGATACAACGAAAGATGCTAATAAATTTCACGATCTTTTCCGTATCTATTTCACATGAATCTGTAAAACTAAAGTTAATAATAGTATATACCGTATGATTGTTTACTTACTGTATTATTTTTGTACTTTTGATAAATAAACATACCGGGCGAGCGGTAGACACCAATGACCGAAAAATGCCACCGACCATAAAAATGTACCGTAATGGGCATTCTGGGCACCTATTACCTAAGGGCTAAGATAAGCTACTACTACAAGGGTACCGCGAGAAGTGTTAGGATTTGGGGGCGGGGCAATTTCCGATGTCACACGATTATTTCCGACCATCCGAGCGACACCCGAAACATAAGATAACAGGCAATATCTAAGCGTCTTGATAAAATAATATTCGTAATTTTTGCATTTTTTTATCATAAATAATAAATTTGGTCAAAGTTTGGCCTGATCGTAAAAATGAGGGACTCGACACCCAGACACAACACCGTCAAAAATTTACTTTTCAAAAGAGAACTAATGAATAAAGCTGTCATGTACGGTCGAATAAATGAAAACGCTGCCATTAGTCTCTATGAAAAAACAAGGGCGTGAAAGTGTTACCATGCGGACTTTTTGTAAGGAAAGAGTGGCCCTTTTTAGGAGCAAGTCCTGACGGATTAGTCGGAGAGAACGGCTTAGTTGAAGTTAAGTGTCTTCCTTCAATAGGAAATACATCTATTTTTGACGCTGCCTTACACAACAATATATTTTTATATGTTGAGAATGGCCAACTTCTTGTAAAAAAAGACACACAATTATTGGTTTCAAATACAAGGCCAAATGATTATGGCTAGGAAAGAGTTTTGTGATGTAATCGTATATGCTGATAGTGGGATAGAAATCATAAGAGTATTCCCTGACTGTAATTTTGAGTTGGAAGTAATACCACGGCTAACAAACTTCTATACAGAATCACTCTTACCAGAATTAGCCGATAGTCGCATTCAGCGCGGTATGAATATAAGGGAACCAGTCTATGTCAAAAATGCTGTAAATACTAAAGTACTAAAAGCTGCTTCAAAAAGTAAAGTGTAATAAAACCAATTTTTAATCTTCTCTCAGCATACATAAGTGTTGCATACAAAATATTTTCTGTCTATGTCTATGTATTGGCTTTGTTTAACTCATCTAAGGGTATTGGACTGGTTTTGAATTACGTGTTTTAGGGGTACCGTATACGTTTTATGTAAATTATACGAAAATGTTTTCCATGAATTTGTTGATATGTGCCAAGACAAACTTGTGTATCTTCTCTGCCTAACCCTGCGGAGAAACGACGTGATGGTCAGTTAGTTAGTTATATTGCACATTGTTTACGTATTCTCTCTTTCAAACACCATGATTTTGAACTGTTTGTCTGTAAAGCACTCTGCATCTGTAATGCCGGCCATAAAATTGTTTGCGATTGTTTCTTTCTTGAAAAAAAATCGTTTCGTTGTTCTTTATGTAATCTCGCAATAGAGTTATGGGTCGGGTTATCGATCGGCCCATTTTTGGAAGCTTAGAGGAGATGGATATATTTAATTTTTAAAAACGTCATAAAATATGTATTGTTCTTTTGTTACGTGTTATATTTACACTGTTTGCATCTTTGGAATTGTTTACTTATAATACTTGAATATTAATGTTTTTAAGTACCAACATGCTAACTGTCCTCAATTTAATTTATTTTCTTTGATTTAACTAATATGGATTTTTATACCCTTAGCTTCTGGTAAATTATTTTTAATCTGTTGATGTACACATGCACTGTTATACCTATATCTGAACCTTTTCTCTGATGATTAATTAATCATGATTTTAGATAGTTTTAATTTGTATACATATTATATATTATGTTCTCCTTGTTAGTTAGTCTTATTTTCTTTTTATTTAACAAATAATATGTTAATATGAATTCATACGTTTTCATTTGGATTTTTTACTGTTAGCTTCTGATAAATTGTTGTTTTTTTTTTAAATCTGTTGATGTACATATATGTACTCGTACTGTTATACCCATATCTGAACCTTTTCTCTCATGATTTATGTATCTATCATGATTTGAGATAGTTTTAATTTGTATACATGTTATATAGAGGTTGGGGATGTCATAGTCTCGCTGGCTCTAGACGGTGGAGAGCAGTTGGGACTCTTGTAAGGTATTAATTATAAAAATATATATAATTATAAGGTTATAACGAGCGTGAAGGGACCGACCAAATTTTCTCCTTACAGCCATTACTTGTTATAAACGTAAGGAGGTAAAAAGTACCTAGCTACTAATATAAATGTTTACGCCAGGGTACGAAAGCTTGCATATTATTAAATTTATTGTTTTTAAGAAATAGTGAAAACCAGATACAAATTAGACATAGAGTACAAACGAAATTTGTAAAAAGGGAAGAGAATCGCAAAGAAAAAAAATCGTGTGACTTTTATTTTAAACGACACTTTTACATAGTGTCCGATAGTACTAGATAAAAATGTTTCTTGAAGGGACAACAGTCAGGGATTATAACTCTCCTTTGTGATTTGCGACAATATTACTCCAAGGATTTGCGGAAGGTCCGCCGTCGTGCCGCACGGGCGGCTTTCTTTGTCTTGTTTATGAAATTATTTGACTGTTTCGAGAATTGGGTTTTTTTCATACCCGGGTGCATTGAGTTATCGATATTATTTGGACGTTATATCAGTGAAGCGACCTTTTTTATTTATGTAATGATTTGAGCTAATTGAAAAAAAAAAGAAAATTTAACTATAAGTAACTTTGTTTTGACACCACTTTATTATATTCATACCAACCGGTTTCGGCTCTACCTGAACCTTCTTCAGGGCTGAACAAATATGTATACATATTTGTTCAGCCCTGAAAAAATTCAGTAGAGCTGAAACCGGTTGGTGTATGAATATAATAAAGTGGTGTCAAAAAACAAAAAGTTACTTTTATTTAAAATTTAATTATGTCTTTTATAAAATGTGTACATCATTGATTTATAATTAAAAAATTGAACCAAAATGAGCTTTTCATTATTAATGACCCAGCACTGACACGGACTTGTTTTCGGTTAATTGAGTTGCATTACTAATTTTATTTGATTTTAGGTAAATAATTTTAAAACAGGGGTGTGCTGAGTACTACGTAGAAATTTTTATTAAAATATGTACATTATTTTCGAAGATATAACGATTTAAAACTAATTCAAAGGTTTGAACGCGATGGCGCGGGACCTTTATTTTCGCCCGCAGCCAGCGTTGCGACAGCGTACAAAATAGCCGCTCGAAATTTGACTGATAGGTATTTACTCGTAAAAGTGTATTTGCGGGATTTTTTATATGCTGTATTTGGACCGCCTCCTTGGTCGAGTGGTAAGACGCTCGACTACGAATCAAAGGTCGCGGGTTCAAACCCGGCGTGCGCCAATAACTTTTATTTAATTAATATGTGTCATAACACATTTAATTCATATTAAAATAATAAAAAGTATATTTGCGGCGCGTTGCAGAGTGTTAGATACTTTAAGTATCATCGCCCTGGTGAAAGACCACTATTCAGAATCGGAACATTGCTTAGTAATAATAATATTTGGATGATTTGTATAGCGCCGTTTTTGTGAAAAATCACCTCAAGGACGCTGTACAGATCTTATGTTCTATTATTAGATAATATTTCCTAGTTTAAATAAGGAAATATACAGGAACATACTTACCTGGCAGGTTCCATCAGATAGACACACTTATTAACCCAAAATTATAATTATGATTTATTTTTTAGTTTTTTTTCCGATATAGGGCATGGGAGCAAAATTTAAAAAATTGACTTTCTGAATTTGTCACACAGTACAGGATTTGGTTAAAATTTGCTTGAAATGGCATTAGCCGTGTTTGGTGACTAGATCTGAATAGCCAGGTACTTCCCAACCTTCTTTTTCCCCATCTCCTTCCCCTCCCCATTATCTTCAGCCTCACAACATACCCCGGTTGGGAGCAGTGAAGACACTCTTGTGCGGTATTCACAAAAAAATATTTTTAAAATGTTTTGAAGTGGTAGATCCACTCAGTATCGCCCGATACGAAAAAAATGTTTAATTTTAACAAATGTATGCTTGAGTATTGAAAAAGGCATGCAGATATAATAAATCTGCATGCAATAATATTATATGGTTTTGCAGAGACGATCATAAATCAATATTGGATATTTTTACAAATTCCTCGTAAAATTCACTCGAAGGGATTTATACCTGTGAGTAGATTTCAAAGAAATGGAGTATCTTTTTTCAACTGCATTTTTAATTATTTAATTTAAAAATACCCTCTGTTGTCAGAAAAGAACATAACCCGAAGGTGAAAAAACATGCTAGATAATAAGTTCAAAGTTTCGCCACATTCTTAATATGGGCGCCACCTTACGGTATGATTTAGACAAAAATCATTAAACCCTAATTACTACAAAACAAAGCCATTTAAAATTATTTGAAAATTACAAATAATTACAAAAAATAAATTCATTAAGCCCTCAGTGATAGTTTTTTTCTTTTTAACTAATACTTTCGCAATGGATTCACAAAAAAACAATAAATGTAGTGTTTATAAAAAATAAGGAAATGACCCCTATTTCAAAACAAAAAATTGTAAATATATGACTGTCAAAAAAAAGAAAAATGTTTAAGGTATTTTTTTGAACACACTAACACTTAAAAAAAACAAAGTCATATTATACATATAGCGGACCCAAATAAGGCCAATTTCTGATTTGTATTTGGTAAATACTAAGCTTACGTAAATAAAAAAAATATATACATAAATATTTATGTCGTTAAAATATAATCTTTTTCATATTGTGTAAAAAATATCACCATAATTTCGTAAATTAAAACAGTGTCTACTCCCCCTTAACGAGTGTAAATAATCGACGAGTTTTTCAAATATTGTCAGGTTATTCGTAACACGGGAATGTTTGTCTTTCTTAAAAAAAAAAAAAATCATAACATAGAAATCAACAAAAAAAACTAAATTTTACAATGGTGACATTTCAGACAGAGTGATATTTCAGACTTTTTGAGGATTTGCGTTTAAATCTTCAATTGAAATAATATCATACTTCTGCAATTTGCCACACTGACTAATAACAGCCAATATTATTTGCAATTTCTTTCAAATATATTTTTCTCCGAAACCCTTATCGATAGCAACAACATAAATCGTGTTGAAGATAATTTTCGATCATTATTTTCTTTTGTACCCTTTGTGTTGGCTTAGTTTTGGAGTAAGAAGGTTTATTTATAAGAAAATAAATAAGGAATCGAGCAATTTAGACTACTAATTAGTGAGCCTAATGGTGAATGATGGAGCCGCAATCAACGTGAAATAGTAAAGAACAATTCACGAAAATCCAATGCCAAATTGGCTTCGAAGGCACTGGTTTTTCGATTAATTAACATTTATTTTCCTTTTATTGACCTAATAATAGAATATTTGGATTGTAAGTCCGATATTTTCTCTATGTTATCCGAAGCACTAAAATGTTACTAACTTCGAGTTATGGCGTCGTGAAATTTGTACTACTTTATCTGTCTGGTTATTTCAGCCCCCCCGCAACATTTCTACGTTAGAGGTTTGAAGTATCCATTTAAATGTCCAAAATTTACACAAGACATCATTTAAAAAAAATTATAACTGTCAGAGTGAGAAAGGTTTTTTTTTTAAAGTAATGAAATACAGGCGATGTTTCGTCGTTACTACTAGTGATTGAATGAGCGAAGAATATCGAGAAATATATTATATCCGGGAGTTTTCCGCGTTCGAAACTGCAAGCAAACTTCACGTGCTAGAAGTTGGAAGGAAAAAGTGTACCGACTACCAACTGATAGTTTTTAAGTTCAACACCGCCAGCTAACATGAAACTGGATCAGCAACATCTGCTCCCAGACTAACGACTTCGTGTCATAAACATAATATGAAATATTTACGCTACTCCTGTTAAAATAGCGCTTTGAACTGACAAAACTGACTGACATTGTCGTGTTATAATAGCGAGACGTTCACATCAATGCTACCCAAGTCAATGCCCTTCCGTGTACACTGTACTCGTATGTAGGTACTTAAAGTGAGAGACACTTTTTTACTCTAAATCTCATGCGATAAATGTATTTTTTCAGACGGCCATATGATCAACACCAACTGTTCCTCATCGCACAACCGCAAGGCCCTCTGCTGTAAGATGGCCGTGGAGTTTGACGTCTTCCTCGAAAGTGATAAGAAGTAAGTTCATTTTTATTTATTCACAAGCTTTACTACCCGGCTTCGTCCAAGATGTTAATTATAAGAAAAACATCTTTATTTTTCGGGATAATACTACCAAAGCTTTCAAAGCTCCTTAGCTTATGATATAAATGACGTTATGAGCTAAAAATAGTTGCATTTGATTTAAAAATGATTAAAAAATCAAGGAGAAAAGACTGTGCAAATTTCACAGTACCCGAGCTAACCGCTTAGGGGTTTTTTCTGATTCCCACAAACGGGTATCTGCTTTAAGATTATGGCTGATAAATTGATTGGTTTTGCTAATTCAAAATAACATCATTCCTTTTCCCACTCTCTTTAGTCATTAAATATCTTATTCGGCTTTGAATAATGGTTTTCCAAACTGAAGATTATCGAATATAAAACAATTCCTATCTATGATTGATTGAAGAATGTACTAATTTGACGGCCTCCATGGTCGAGTGGTAAGACGCTCGACTACGAATCCAAAGGTCGCGGGTTCAAACCCGGCGTGCGCCAATAACTTTTATTTAATTAATATGTGTCATAACACATTTAATTCATATAAAAATAATAACAAGTATATTTGCGGCACGTTCCAGAGTGGTAGATACTCTAAGTATCGCCCTGGTGAAAGACCACCATTCAGAATCGAAACGTTGCTTGAAATGGCTTAAGCCGTGTTTGGTGACCAGATCTGAATAGCCAGGTACTTCCCAACCTTCCTCTTCCCGATCTCCTTCCCTTCCCCACTACCTTCAGCCTCACAACATACCCAATTTGGGGATGCCATAGTCTCACTGGCTCTAGACGGTTGGGAGCAGTTGAGACTCTTGTGCGGTATTCACGTAAAAAAAATAAAAATAAAAATAAAAATAAAAATAAAAATAAAAAATAAAAATAAAAATAAAAATAAAAATAAAAATAAAAATAAAAATAAAAATAAAAATAAAAATAAAAATAAAAAATAAAAATAAAAATAAAAATAAAAATAAAAATAAAAATAAAAATAAAAATAAAAATAAATAAATAAATAAATAAATAAATAAATAATAATCATAATTTTAAGTTAATAATTGTGTCTATCTGATGGGACCTGCCAGGTAAGTATGTTCCTGTATATTTTCTTATTTAAACTAGGAATTAATATGTAATGATAGAAAGTAAGATCTGTACCTCGCCCTTGAGGTGATTTTTCACAAAAACGGCGCTATACAAATTGTCCAAATATATTAACCGTGATATAGTAATACACCACAACTTGTTGTAAAAAATCAAGATTTATTATCGTAACCCTGGTGATTTTTTCTTAGTTGTTAATCCTGAACTTTTTATCTTTACCAATCGTAAGTTTAAAAAGTCTTTATTGCCGCATAAATAATTAGATTCGTAAATTGAAGCCCTTCTCACATTAAATCCCACTTGATGTCTTCTAACAACACACTCCATCCTTTCGAGATAAAATAATTCAGGTCACCTTTCCGAGGTATTTAAGATTGACTCTTATCTTTTCGTAATCCAAAAGAGAGGTGTTAAACAGCAGTCCATTCACTCGGTAAAACGTTTTTTGTGTCTGCTCTGGATAAAAAAGAAGTTATAACGTCTAACGTCTGTTATAATCCTGTTGAGATTTTGTGGCTTGACTGGCATTCCAAGGGATTATGTTATAAAGTTGACAAGGCTTCTTCCAGAGTGTAGTGGTAAATGGGATTAATCGTCCGAATGATATTGTGAATAACTAGACATGTGGATTGTAAAACTAGAAATACGTTTTTTACGTCGGGTTTTAGAGTGACTGGAGGATGAAGTGAAGTCGGATTACACGCTCCAATATCATTATTTGTTTGTTCGCAGCGTGTTCAAAATTAATTTAACCGTCAAAAAGGTGTGCTATAGTTACTTACATTTTTTAACGCCGAAAGTAGTTGTTCTACCCTGCACTTTTCACTGAAATTAATTCGGAATATTGCTGTTTATAAGCGAATGTTCAAAACATTATTTACAAACCAGTTGTTTTTCACCCGTAAAAAAACACGGACTGTTACTTGAGAAAAATAGAATAATGTCTGCTAAAATACATTATATGAGGAGCTTAGAAGCAAAGGCAGCAATCTCCAAAAACGGTTCTGTAGCATTGTCAACTTTTTAATGATTATTATAAAGAAATGGAGAATGAAGTGTAAAAAAATGTTAGTGCACATTAAACTAGGAACAATTTGAAACAATTATCTCTAAATTTATCAACATATTCACAAAAGAAAAGTGCATTAAACGTTAAATCAACTTTCCAATAAATAATTTAAAATGAAGGATATTGCTGCCTTTGCTTCTAAGCCCCTCATGTGTAGGTAGGGATATAAAAACATTGTTTTTAAAATTTGATAATATTAATTATCACCGGTGCAAAATTTGAAAAGTTCATACTCGTACGTACGTACTCACAAAGGAAATTATTTAAAGTTAATATTGTTTCGGTTCTTCGAAAGTGCCTATTTTGAACACACAAAATTTTAGTAAAAATTCTTTTTTTTTTTAAATGTGTACATGCCGCACAAGAGTCCTAACAGCTCCCGACCGTCTGAAGCCAAAGGGAACTATGGCATCTCCAATCAGGGTATGGTGTGAGGCTGAGGCAGTAGAAAGGTGAAGTAACTATGGAGAAAGGAGGCGGAGAAGTACCAGGCTGTTTAGATCTGGTCACCAAACACGGCTAAAGCCATTTCAAGCAACGTTTTGATTGTGAATGGTGGTCTTTCACCGCGGAGATACAGAGTATCTACCACTCTAAAACGTGCCGCAAATTAACTACATATTAATTAAATTAAATTTATTTACGCACGCCGAAATTGAAACCCCCAACCTCTGGATTCGTAGTCGAGGATCTTAACCGCTCAACCAGGGAGATCGTCAATGTTATTGATGTAACCTTGAAGAAGTCATTAGAAAAAAAAAATTAATTTACCAAATAAATCCGACTTAACCGACTGAAATCTCGCGTATCACATTTGCGACAGACGTGCACGGAGCACGTTTTTTAAATCTCATGTTTGAAACAGCCGTGTCTGTCAGGTTCAAAATTCGAAGATTCTCCTGGTTTATCTAGCTTTAAAACATTCTATGTTTAATATTCAAACAATATTAACAATAGTTAATATAAAAAAGAAATCCTTTGCTGAGTCAGTTTAATTAAAAAAGGTTTTTCTTAAGTCTAGATCTAATAATTAATATATAGCCACCGTGCACCCTCAATCGGTTTCAAGCCAAATATTGAAGCCGATACTACGGAGGCCATCATTACAGTAAACAATATAGCCTATTTTTATGACAATCTTAATGATGTTATAAATTCGCTTATAATGCGAGCTTTTGTACTCCCTTAGTTTTAAGGCCCCGAAGTCATGTGGTTATAATATTCTTGCGTCGTATCAAGACATAATAAAACCGCCATAAAATCTATCTATAAACCTTAAGCGTCTTAAGCGGTGGAAAAAAAACATTTACCATACTATTACTAGTTGTTTACCCGTAAAAAATAATCGTACGTATCTTGACTTGCCAATAAAAGATATTAGTTGCTTTAATCCATTCATTTCGAATTTAAAATAATGTCTGCTAAAACACACTATAGGTAGGTACTTCGTTAGGTAAGTAGAGATTTGAAAAGTTTTTTTTTTATATTTTCGTAGAAAGCAATCACGTTGTGGTTTGACATATTTGATGGAAATGAAATAATAACTTTGTATAAGACTACACATTTTATTAGAATTTTTATGACCGACTGGTTTCACTTGGCCTAAACATCATCAGCGTACGAAATTGAACTAAAAAAAAAATACAAAGTGTGCGGTTATATATACATACAGAGGGAGAACACAGTATACAATAAGAGAACAGTGAGAAAACAATAGAATAACAAATTTTAAATAAAAGTAACTTAGTTTTAACACCACTTTATTGGATACATATATACATAAACCAACCGGTTTCGGCTCTACCTGAACCTTCTTCAGGGCTGACCAAATATGTATTAATAGAATATTATTATATTAATAGAATAACACATAAAATTATAACAAAGGAACAAAAAGAAAGATACAGATGATATGAAATATCATAAAACGTCAACTAAGAAGGTAATTAAAGAATAATGAGAAATTTTATTAGTGTACAGGAAATAAACCTAACATTGGACTACTTTTTTTAATTTGATAATTTTCTGAACCAATCTGTCAGTTTAAATTTTGAATAGTTCACACTCGTACGTACTCACAAATAAACTATTTTATAGTTAATTAAAAGTCAAAAATCAAAAGTGAAAGCCAATTCGCTGTTGGTACATATTTATGTACCAATTTTCTAATCGCAACTAGTTTTTAATTGTTGCAATGATGGTGTTGTAAACATTATAACCGCAAACTCGTTAAGTTATATTATTGCTTATTATCGTTATTGTTATATTATTGCTTATTACTTATTATTATTACCTTCATAAAAAAATATTTTGCTTCTCACTTACTATAGGAAGTCTATTTAGATGCAGTATAAAACGTGGATATTTATTGACCGCTTTGGAACATTGTTGTAAAATAATAAAAGTAGTATGCCGCTTATTTTAATTGACTGGTAATATTTTATTTTTTATTTTATTTATAATATAATTTTATTTATAATATGTCAATTGTTCAAAACCTTAACGGGCGGCCTATCTTGTCAAAGGTTAAACGACATATCGCAACCTTTGGTCGCATCTTAGAGTATACAAGAGGTAGCCCAAGCCGAGGCAGTGAAGTCAGTTTTGGACTTGTTTTTGATGATTTTAACATGACTCGGCGCAAATGGGCGTGGCTAAGACTAAGGCTACAATATTTATACATCTTATAGATAAAAAATATAAACGAATTAAATTATTAGTACAGAACATTTTATAATACATATTATAAAATGAACTTCAGTTCCATCAACAAAATAGTTTACAAACAAAAAGTAAAATAAAAAAAATGTACGGTGATAACAGATGTTAAATCATTTTCTTAACCTTGGAGTAAGAATATATGGAGAGAGATCAATTTTTTTTTACCTATATAAATTTGCGATAAATCACTTTCTCTGCGTTTTTACGTCGTACACCATGAGAGAGAAAGAGACACAAAAAATTCACAAAACATGACACCGCTTTTAAGTATTGTAGGGATGTTTTCCGTCCCGCGTTATTTTGTAAGGAAATTTCGAATGCAGATAATAATAAGTGCGCTTCATACTTAATTAATTAAGCTAATAATTCTAACTAACAAGGAGAAAATAATATATAATATGTATACAAAATTAAAACTATCTAGATGCATATCGTTATCATAAATCATCAGAGAACAGGTTCAGAAATGGGTACAATAGTGCATGTGCACATCAATAGATTTAAAAAAAAAACAATTAACTAGAAGCTAAGGGTATAAAAAATCCAGATGAAACGTATGAATTCATATTAACATATTTGTTAAATCAAAGAAAAGAAATTAGATTTTTCTCGTCTTTTTTCATCCTTTTGGAAATCTAAAAATAATTAAATAAATAATAATATTCCAATTTTGGCATAGCCCTGAATCTGGGGAGGTAACCGAAATTATAAATATAACTAAGAGATAAACACTATTCTGTCTTTATCTGTTTGCCAACAATTTAGCGTTAGTATCATGAGAAAGAAAGAGACCGGGATACTTTCAGAAGCCGTACAATATGGGTATTCCCCCTTGTAATGGTTTCTTATGTGACAGCTAGTAAATATCTCTAAGTTAAAAAATATTACGAATCCACTAAAACTCATTTCAAACGGAAGTTTATTATATTGGAACGAATAGTCCAAAGATTAATTACATATTGGTGTAAGTTACTAGTTGTTTTGTAGGTTAGAATGTTAAATATTTGAGATCTAACTAAAAAAGACGATTTTTATGGTACATACGTGTGAAAACTGTTTGTTTTTGGTCCTTTTTGTACTTCGATTGAAGCAACCAAGTATAGCACATATGGCCATGATGTTTTGCTAGATATCGGACAAAAAAAAAGAGAGAGCTATATTTTGCGAGTTTGTCAACGATTTGTCACAAATTAGTACGGTCTCTTTATATTGTTACTCTAAGAGCGAAAATAACCAGCTTAAGATCATTACGACAGTATATAGAAGCGCTCCAAGAAATTTGTTGTCTCTTTCTCTCTCATGGTGTACGATGTAAAAACTCGGAAAAAGTGACTTATTACAATTTCGGATGGGTTGGGTAAAACAAATTAGCTATCCCTCCATATATTGTTACTTCAAGGGTCGCATATTATGTAAAGCTTATTAACTTGATTTGTGTAGTCTCTTCGGTAAATCGATATTAGGAAATCATCATTTTTAATTTTATATGACAATAAGGAAGTTGAGTCCATTTTTTTTATATTTTTTTATCAATATCCACCTTCAAACTTAAATATAGGTATTTTTTTTAAATTTTTTTTTTAAAGTTAGTTTTTATAGTTAAATTAATTCTCAAAGTTTGAATTTTGTACACGCCGCCAAAACGGCAATATCTCAGAGGTAAGGAGCGGGGTGGGTGCGTGACGCGTTTTGTACCTTCAGAAGGGGCACCACACGGTACTTATATTTGACATCGCACGTTGTCGTTATCCAGCTGTCAGTTGCATATTTGTTATTTTGTGTTTTTTCTTCAATTTTACCGCTTTTAATTTAACAAAACCTTATAAAATGTCAGGAGATAATACGTCTTGCTATTGCATCGTACTAATGTGTAAAAATACAAGCATTACTGCAATTTACAATCATTCCAAGAAATGAAATTTTACGTAAAAAATGGTTCACCGCCATTTACTTCGCGGCATCGCATCGTACGAAAACGGTACATTTGACGTTCGACTAATATGAAGCGTTTCTATTTTATGGCGTTTTAACTAATTTTCAAGAAGGGTTTATTAATTCTGGGAATAATAATATGGAAATATACATATATATTCAGAATCTGTGTTTTTCGATCTACATGCACATATTTTTTTAAAGTCATAATATTTTTCACTCAACTTCTCTATTGCAGCCGGAAGAATGTTAAAGTAGCATATTCCATTTGGAAGCCTGAATGGTTTTGCTGCTTGACGTAAGTTATTGTCTGGATCATATAGGCTGTCAAAAAATAAAATGGCGCTAACCGATGAATTATGACGATGTCAAATGTGACGAATGTTTGAAACACGCCGACATTAGAAGTGTGCAGCCAATTAATCTCGTCGAATTTAATGTTTCAAAGACCCTATCATGTCTGATTACGACTAAAAGGGATCCAAATGATAATTTAGTCTTCTTCAACGAAAGTAATCTTTCCAACAAACCTTCCATTGAGATGCTTGGTGTAACCTTAAGTGACAGTTAAGGCACCGGGGCTCCATCGAAGCCAGAGTAAAGTTAGCCTCTCAGAAGTTGGGCGTGTTGTACAGGGCCCGCAGATATTTCAATAGTACACAACTGCTGACCTTGTACAAATCGCAAGTACGCCCCACTGTTGAATTTGGCAGCCACCTCTGGTCTGGAGCCCCTAAATACCTGAAAAAAACCCTTGACTCTGTGCAGAAACGGGCGGTCCGTTTGATAGATTCTCCTATCTTAACAAACGGATTGCAAACTTTGGAGCACAGACGTCAGGTGGGAATGCTGTCCTTGTTCTACAGGTATTTCAATGGAAGATGCTCCGATTAACTTGCGTCATTGATCCCTTCGGCACCGATGCATAGTCGGGAAACTCGCCAAACGCACGCCCAACATTTGTACACGGTTGACATTCAATACATGAGAACGGGTCGCTTTTACGACTCGTTCTTATGTTCAACAGCTCGGCTATGGAACGATTTGCCGGCCTCTGTGTTTCCTCCCTCCTTCAACATGGGCCTCTTCAAGACCCAAGTTCACTCCTTCCTTTCCTCAAAAAAACCCTCCACACAGCATCCCCAAAGATGACATAGGCCCTGAGGGAAATTGTTTTCCTCGAGGCCTCCTGTGTGGAGTTATTGTAAAAAAAAAAAAAAAAATTGTACATTATTTCTGGTTTATACAAGTTTTTTAGTTTTGCATTACTAATATGAATATGGTTGTGTAGAGTCGCGGGTAATATCCTTACTCTGAGGTGGAGATATTTCAAGATTATTGATGTGCACAATATTACTGAAGGTTTAAAACATTCTAACTACACAAGTGGCAAATACAGTAGTTACTGCGACCGTCAATATAACTAATTGCTTTCGTTCAGTTTGCGGTAAAATGGGAATTACTTTTCGTTTTAATAACCCTGCTCCCACCGATGCAACTTTCGGCGCAGTCGAGTAAATGGTGCATCGCCTCTTCGATACTTATATTTTCTTAGCCCCGCAATACCAGGAGGAACCTACATACTTATGTTTGCATTATAAAAGCTCCGGTATACGAAGGAGAACACTAACTAGAAGATGGTTAATCTGGAATTAATTTCCCGCTAACTGCATGCGATTTCAAAAGCGAAAACCTGACGATATCTAGAAGTCTCAAGTACTCACCATCGAAAATATGTCACCAAGAAGAAAGACTCAACGGTATGAGCTTTTGCGTTGCCTGTGTTTATCTTCTTGTTTGAACCCTTTTTCCATGTTGGTTAAAAATTACCTAGTCCGCTATTGAAAGGCGCGGAATGTGGCTGAGATCAGGAAGCTGTAAAGATGGATCTGGATCACTTAACGTTTTCTTTTTCTTTGCTGAATTCCTTCCTCGCCGTATTTTCATTCCTTGTGAGGAGTTATGTGTTCCTGGTGCCTACCCCGCCGCGGGGCGCTCCGTATTACGTATTATTTATTTCATATGCCACAGCGATATTGAAATATCTCCGACCCATTTTATTTTCATATCTCCTCTTTCCCGCGCCGAGAGAGGTGTCGGGAATCCATTTGAATAATTCTTGCAGTCTGGCTGCTTGCCTTCGACTTTCAATGGAAGTTTCTCAATATCCTTCCTTGCACAAGGAACTCATATTAAATATGGAAATACAGAATTTAAAATTACTTCCCCATTACCTAATTTGATCAAATTGCCGCTTGAAATGAAAGTTTTACAATGCATTCAAAAATATATGTAAATTATATTGAGGCGAAACATCACAAAACTGCGTTATATAAGTTTACTGTTATTATATGTAAATATAAAATAATGTACTGTATTGAAAGCTGGATTTTATTAGACATTTAAACAAATGACCATTTTGATTGAAATCAACAAATCACTCGCTTCGACTACTTTTTGATTCACAAAAATGCCAAATAGTTCCCTCTTTAAATTGATAAAACTACATAGGAATGGTAGGAGTATATTGTTACTCTAAGGTAGGAATGCACCATTTATTTGCAAAAGAGTTTTATTATAGCCGCAAGACATTTTCGAGAATAAATATTTAATTAAATTATGCCGGATATATTTTTTGCGAATATACTCGTATATTATATTTTATCCGTTTATGCGTTTGATTTTTGGATTCTTGGGACAGATCAATAACATTCATTCATTGAATTGAATTACTGATTGTCATCATGTCGCCGTGAAACTGATCTATAGTCAGTTTTTTTTTTCTTACAATTTGCTATCTCTTAAACTAAGTTAATTTAATGTGTAACTCCTTGCCAGATTTATGAATAAAAGAGTTATTGTACTTTCGTTATTATTTTCAGTATTTTTCTATTATGTTCGCGTTTGTACTTTTGGTAAATTTTTGGCCCACTCTCCTCTTGCCCAACTACTGCATTTGTTTTCCCCAGGTATTTCTGGACTCCTTCTGAAAGTATCCATATAATTTAGTTGAGTAGTATGTATAGTCGTTCTGCTGCCATCTGTTATTTCTAGCGTTGGGAAAAACTTCAATGTTTTGTGAATGCTTCACGAATTGCTAGTTCTTTAAAATTAACCCTTCGCAGTGAACGCTGCAATTGAAGTCGAACTCCCAAATAGAGATTTGAATTTATCCGGTTATTTGTTCAGTTTTTTTTGGAAAAAAACACGTTCTAGTCGGTAGGGATTTCAAATTGAAAAGAACTGGAACCGGTTCCTCGCCAATATATAAGTACTACTCGGTAGAAATTTCAAATTGAAAAGAACTGGAACCGGTTTCCCGCCAAAATAGAATGTACTAGTCGGTAGAAAATTTGAAACGAAAAGAATTCCCAAAAAATCACGTTCCTTTAGATCGAAGTATCTAGTACAGTCGAACTTGGTTATAACGATCACGGTAATAGCGAGGTCACGGTTATAATGAGCAATTACTCAATGATATGTTGGTTCGGGCTTATTTTTATACAACGGTTTGGGGTTATAACGAGGTCGCTTCACTGATATAACGTCCAAATAATATTGTCAACTCACTGCGCACGGGTATGAGAAAAAAACACCATTCTCGAAACAGTCAAATCATGTCATAAACAAGACAAAAGTTGACTGTATAATCCTTCAATTTAAGTACTTCTTTATAAGCTTTGAAGTTTAACTTCACAACTGAACTGCTGCAAATTGAAGTGGTCCTTTGTAATCTAACTTCCATTAAAGTATTTGTTCAATGAAATGAATGAACGCTAAAATGAACTACCAACTTCAATTGAAGTATTTGTTCAATGAACAATGAATGAAGTAGGAACTGCTGCCAAAAGAAGTAGTTCTTTCAAAGCGGTCACAACGCTAGTTATTTCTATAAAACCACATATTTTTTCTCTGCAATTCTGCAGATGTACGAATACAAATACGAATTTATGTGAGCTTCAAACAATTTTAAAATTATATTAATACATCACAATCGATTGACAAACTATAGTCTTCCTAGGCTTAATGTTCTATCGATGACTTTAGATTGCACACAATGGTATATATACTCGTACGTGTTCTATTTAATGCATTAACCACTAGCCACCACACACATCTCAATATTTTTCGTGCTGTTCTTTGTAAGTTATTTATTTAATCCCGCTGTTCGGTGAGTTGCCGGCCGAGGTCTGAGGGAGGATTTATTGCCCTGGAAAGTAGACGCTGGAACTAATGAAGGCTCCTCGGTGATTGGAGGTTGTGGTGGAACCGCCCCCACAAAATTATTGAAAACTCGATTCGTAAGCTTTTCTACGAAAATGCATTTGGAAATCAATAATCCATAATGCTCCACGAGAATTAATTTTATTAAAGATGCATATTAAATTATTTTAGAGTGTATGTACACACTTATCAACTTATAGAAATCGGTGGTTCACATTTAATTATTAAAAACTTCTAATTTAATCGAGATTTTTTTATACTCATCCTAGACTCAGTTAACGCAAGAAGAGATATAATCTCTTTCTCTCTGTTTCTTTTTTATAATTCAAATGTTGTTCTATTGTTTTCTCATTGTTTTGTTATTTTATTTTATATTTTGTTCTCCCTCTGTTTGCATATATAACCGCATACTTTATTTGTATTTTTTGTTTGGTTTAATTTTGTACCCTGATGATGCTTAGGTTAAGCGAAACGGTCGGTCATGAAAAATAAAATAATATTCGTGGTTTTATACAAAGTTATTTTTTTCATTTCTTTAAATATGTCAAACCACAAAGTGATTGTTTTCTATGAAAATATAGATATAATCACTTATAAGGCACTTTCCAGTGCTAGAAAATAACAAAATCTTTAGTTAAATGCTTTTAAAATAGCCATTCTGCTCAAGTAACTTGGTAATATCAGTTAGTAGGGGAAATATTCTCCTAGTTCAGTTCGAGAATCATCCCCTGGACGTCCATAAATCTTCATTCGAATAACGTCTGTGAGAAGCTGGACTGCCAGGCGAGCAGCGGCTACCAAGGATTGAACGGAAGATAAATTTCCTGTCTAATTAATTAATTAATTCGCTTCCTCGGTGCAAAGCTCTGCCATGGTATGGCTTCATGTGTGGCTCAGTTAAAGCCTAATGAACCGATCAACGTGCATATCACATTTCCCATAGAATAAAAATAAGTCGAAATGGAAACATTTCACAGGAGAGACTGTTCTTCGGGCAATGGTGGCAGTCCTGTTGAAAAGATAAACCTTTTTTATACCATTTTTTTAAAAGATTTAATAAATTGCACCTCCAATACAGTGGATAAACTAACAAAAGCTTTTGGGCTTTTAAAGCTTTTTAAAAACGGGTAAATTTTTGAACTGTAATTTCTTACCAGCAATAGAATGCAGATATCTTATGTGCTTAATATGTCAGTTGTTTAAGGTATTTTCGTTGTGAATACGATACAAGAGTTCTACTGCATATAACCAGTTGGAATGTGGTACCCCAAATAAGGAATTCTGTGAGGGAAAGAAGAAGTTTGAGAGGCACCTGGATATTCATATCTAGTTGTTAAACATAGCTTTATAGTATATTTGCGGCACGTTCTAGAGTGGTAGATACTCTATCGCCTTGGTGAAAGACCACCATTCGGAATCGAAACGTTACTTGAAATGGCTTAAGCCGTGTTTGGTGACCAGATCTGAAGAGCCAGGTACTTCCCAACCTTCCTCTTTTTCATCTCCTTCCCCTTCCAACTATCTCCAGCCTCACAACATACCCAATTATGGGATGCCATAGTTCCACTGGCTCCAGACGGTTGAGAGCAGTAGGGACTTTTGTGCGATATTCAATATAAAAAAACGTTGAAAGTATCCTTCACTCTAGGACAAAACATATCTTAAGTATTTCAAATTAATACACCATCTCAATTTATTTTAAAATTTTACCAAAAGATGGCAGCCTAAAATCGGAATGAAATTCAAATATTAACAATTTCCAATATAAGTATGAGATCGTTTAAAAATGACGCATTCTAATGATACCTTGATGGCTTAATTGGCAAAGTGTTACTACCGGATAAAATAGAGGTCCGACTTCAAGTCTCGGTCATTAGCATTGTTCTTTTTAGTTTCTGGCTTTTTCTGTTTCATATTTGTGTTTTAGATTATTTGAATATTTAATAATAAATAAACATTAATGCTTTTTAAAGTTAAATCCAATTTTAATAAAAAAAAATATCTTCACTGTGGCAGGTTTCGAACCCTTTGTTTAGTAGTTACTGACTTAAATGATTTATTCCAAATAAAAAATTCTACTCACGATCCGCCATATTTGTGTTTGTTGTCTTAAAAGTGAAAACATTTCACCCTGTAACAAAAAACCCCGCGCAATACTGAAATTGTTTGTTCTCTGACCTTTGATTTTATATCCTTCATTATGATCCCCGCCAACTGATAAAAATAAGCCGATTCATCAAAGAGTAATTTTGATGTCTTTATTGAACCGTATCGACCGTGTAATATTATCTCATCCACTGTTTTATGTTTCAATAAACTTAATCAGTTTTCTACTCGATTCTCTTTCTCCTGTGTTTTTTTTGCGTACCTGGGTGAATCGGATAATATTTTTCACCCCCGGAAATTTGGTTTTACTTTCAGTTATGTATGAACCTATCTTTAAAAAATGTAGAAAACCGTTTTGTGGCGAAAAAATAACATACAATGTTGACTTTATCGTAACTGTTGATTGAGACATAGCAGTTATGTGTTTCCTACTCTGAGAGTGTTAACTTTCAACCGAAAAACTCTTTTATGTGAACCATATATTATGGTTGACTCATAGTAAAAAGCTTCTATTTAAGAAACTTTTCTAATTTAATTCTATATAATTTTAAACAGCCTTTGACTGTATGGCAATCGAATTTATTTTTGGATACAAAAAAGTATTTGAGTATTAAATAAAAAACTACTTTCGGTCATTACCGTACCTTCTTCAAGTATCTTCTTTATAATTAAATAAAAAAATGCACAAATAATGTGCCTTTGCCGAAAAATAAAATAAGGTTTATTTTCCTCTAAATCGATTTAATATTCTTTTATGACAAATAATATTTATATCACTAGTTAAGAATTAATTAAAAAAATAAAATTATGTATATGCACGAGATAGAACCAACTGCAGAGATGGAGGCATCCATTGTCGAGTGGTAAGACGCTCGACTACGAATCCAAAGGTCGCGGGTTTAAACCCGGCGTGCGCAAATAACTTTTATTTCATTAATATGTGTCGTCCTATTAATATCGCCCTAGTGAAATACCACCATTCAGAATCGAAACGTTGCTTGATATGGCTTTAGCCTTGTTTGGTTACCAAATCTGAACAGAAAGGTACTTCCCAACCTACCTCTTCCCATCTACTTCACCTCCCCTATCTACTTCACCTCCCCTCTACCTCCAGCCTCACAACATACCTCAATTAGGGATGCCATAGTCTCACTGGGTCTAGACGGTTGGGAGCAATTGGAACACTTGTGCGGTATTCACTATAAAAAACAAAATAAAAAGTTGTCCAAAGAAGGTGAAAAGAGAATCGTGAGGTTTTGCCGGGAAAGTGGTCATCAATGATTTTTTTCATAATTATTGAGGAATGTTTTTTTACTACTGCCCCGAAAAAGGTACGGGTTTGTCCGAAAAGAAAGACTTAAAAAGTAGCAAAATTTTAATTCCTTTTTTTTACTAAATTATATTTAACTAAAAACCGATGTCCGTAAAAATACAAGGATTCGTAAACATTGATTATTATACAATATGTTGCCTACTGGGGTTCTTAGCGTATCTTCGCGTTTTAAATATGAGCACTAAGTCTCTCTGCAGCGGTATATAACCGTTTAGCAAGCGAGGTGTGAATTGCGGTTTGGTGCACTGATTACAGGTATTCCCACGGACCATGTGCGTCTCGTTTCCAAGGAAATGCACCGCAGTGAATATTAGCCGAGGACCTGATGTCGTAAGGTATTAATTCAATGTCCGGTCAGCTCCCAAGCGCCTTAGCTTGATTTTATGTAACCTTACAGTTTTTAATATTAAAGACAACCATTTGGAAGTCCAGTGAGGGATATTTTAACGTGTTTTTTTTTTTAAGAACGGAAGACTGTCTGAAATGTTGGCTCAAGGAGGAGGAAGCGCAACAATACTTCTAGTCGTGAAAATCTCAATTTTAATTAATTTATTTTATGATCGTTGATATTTAGTTGTCAATAACGACACTCGTGCCAGCCAGTAGCAGAGCGGTAAGCTTCTTGTCTCTGAACCCAATGACGTTACAAAATATCATTGTCTGAACCCATATAATTAAAAAAAAAATTGTATCAAATTTAAATAAAAATAAATACAGTACGCAATCTGGACCTCGTTCCTGAGTTGAACATAGGTACTCTCAGTGTAGCTCTGGTAAAAAACATGCTTCTTTAACAACACGTTGCGTTTGAAACTGCTTTTTAAATAAAAATTCTGTTCAAACCAAGAAAACTTTTCAGACTCTCATTCTTTAGAAGATTTTTATCATTATCTGTTCCTCACAACGAAAAATTTAAAAAAATCGTCCGATATACTATTCATTGAAAATTTGCTCTCATGTTATAAAAAAAAAGTGTAAATATATATGTAAAAATCAGCAGTTATCCTGCCAAAAGTGACCTGCCAGGTAAGTATGTTGCTGTATATTCATATAAACTAGGAATTAATATTAAGTAGAAATTAAGATTTGTACAGCGCCCTTGAGGTGATTTTTCACAAAAACGGCGCTATACAAATTTTCCAAATACTATTATTATTATTATTGCTTTAGATATGTTTAGTAATTAGATCTGACTAGCTGAGTACTCGCCGATTCCCCCTTTCCTTTATTATTTCCACTACCTCTGGTACGGGAACATTTTTTAAACATTCATTGCACTGTGTTTTAATATAATCTCACTTCAATGTGATTAAAAAAATATTTTTGCTAAAAATTTGATATTATTTTTAAAAGCTCTTCAGGAGTTAGAGAAATTACATTTCTATGGAGTTATTCGTTGAAAATAACAGATGTGGTGTCGCTTTAAAACGCACACGATGATCTCAATAAAGCCGCCGGATTATGTATGCTACTACTATTTATCGGTGTACCAGAACAACGGCGGCGGATTTATGATTCTATTGTACAAAATTCTCCGAGTTTCATAAATCTTCACTGCATACTACGGCATAATAAGGGTATTGAAACTTGCAAAGCTTAGAACAAAATTCTAGAAAGCCAAGAATTTTACGGTTCACCGACGAGATCATTCGTTTGTTCAGCGGCGCCAACTTATATTATCTTCACTTCTCCCGCTCTCCTGGTCGACAAATAATTTGATATCTTTGTTTTGTTCATTGTTTATTTTCACGTATGTGCAATATTTAACTGACATCTTGAGGGGCCACTCGTGGGCGTCTCTGGTCTGCGTAACCCGAGTCGGTAGAGCGCTTCGGCGAACTCCCAAGTTGCTCCCGGACGCCAGGTATAATTATTTCAATTTGGAATCTGAGAGGCTGCACTGTTTGCAGATGTGAAACCAGTATTTACTCCGCGTAATTACATTTGAAATAAAAAATAAGTGAGTTTAATATACATTTATTGTTTATGAGTTTTCATGTCCCTTTGATGAATTTACCAGTAGGGCAGAATGAAATAACCCGACACTACGGCAATGCGGTATATTTATCTTAAATAATTGAGTTATGAGGTTTTTTTAAACTTCAGGCACTATTTTATTCTCCACTGAATTCAGTTCGAAATTAAAATATTACAATACTTGGCCATTTTTGTGAGATATCACCTCAAGGGCGCATGCATTGAAATAACGCGGCCAAACTTTATAACCAAGATAGAGATGATCTAAGACGAATATTATTATTTTTATCATAAACTATGAAACGTGTATCTAGATCAGATCTGTACACGGGTAGAGATTCATGCACCTATTCAATTCCTTTCCACGATTGTCCATTCCGTATCAAATGCATGAAATAAACCATCCAAACATAATTTCCATTTTTGACTAACTTCTGAAAGGTTTCGACTCCTTTTGAACTTCCTGCATTTCTTCTTAGGTAGTTCTGGGCGTTGCAGCCTCGCATCTGCAGCCAATAATAATAAAACTGCATCGGCCTCTGCATTCTCTAATGTTTATGTTTGTTTTACTTGCTCGCCACATCGGCCGCCAAGTAAAGTAACTTGAAACTGACGGGTATTTGCTTATTTCGTTACCACCACCTGCTTCTATGGCGTTCGTGTGTATGTTTGTGTGTGCTTTTGGTTACTGTAGTTTTATTTCGGTGGAACAAGATTTATCTTAAATTGAACCAAATTTTAAATCCGTGTGGCAAGTAGATTGTTCGTACTCACCCACCTGCCTCATTAAAAAGCAATACTGATAATAACTTTGGTGAAGTCGTTATTTTGTATTTCATCGAGATTAAAATAATTCTCATGTGTGACAAATTAGTAAAGAATGAATCATGTTTTGTGAAATTTAGTAGCGTAATAATAAACTTTCGGTTCTGGCCATGTGATATAGGTATAAACTTTTTATTTTATTTTCATAATTTACAAAATCATTAATAGTCTACAGCTTTAAATAATATAAGATATTAAGACCCCAAAAATTAGACATATGCCTGTATTCTTGTGATCTGCATTTTATTAACAATTTGTCGATGAAATATCAAAACATAATTATTTTCAAAGTCAGTCCGGGGATGTCATGATCTGCTTATGTACGTAAAATCCTCTTAGCGAAAGCATCCTTGAAGACCTTTATTATCTTATTCAACTGATTTGTATTTAAAACGGTAACACATACTTCTATTGCACTATTTTTTTTTTTTAATATTTGCCTCTCTCAGAAAGTATGTACTTCTCTTTCTTGTGTGTCCCCCAGTCAAAAAACAAATGCTAAACTTTTACATTTGTTTTATGTTGTTTATTAAGTGAGTTGCTTCCGGGCTGCACAAAAATATTTCTGTAAAGACAAGAAGACTAGGGGATTCTTTCTAAAGAATTTTAACGTTTTTTGTTGTTCTTCTAAACATTGTGTAACAGAGTTCCTTCACTACACAAACCAAAGACATATTCATAAACCTGTCGCGACTGCTTTAACTGCTTACCCTTTCCGATACAGTAAAAAATTCAATCTCTCACAACTTGTGCATTGCTGTGCACACGCTGCAAGTTCAGTAATCTTGCTTAATTTGTTTGTGTTTAATTCTCGGTCCTCTATTTGCAGTCTCTTTCTTCTTCTCAAGGATCCTGTTTCTTCCTTTATTTAGTGACGCCATCTGGCATCCAGATTGCTCTGCAACCGTAAAGGTCGAATGAGAAAGGAGCTTTGTCATAAAATCTACGACCCCTCATACTTTGTGCCTTGAAAGCCTTTAAGCTTTGCTGAAGAAACAGTTTTGAAGTTTGTGTTTTTTCGTACAGTCCACTGACTCCTAGAATTCTTGGGTTTATTTTCGTGCATTTCATCCCGAATGAGTAAAGTATGCTTATTGAATTTTGTAGCCTGAAAAAGAGTAAGGTTCGTTTTTTTTAGCGTTTAATGAATGGGAGTATTTTCGACATTTTTTATGGCAGGTCGTAACTTCCTGCCAGTGATTTATGTCATACAATGAATTATTTAAAAAAAAATAACAGATTTAGTATTTTTATTTTGTTCAGATTTGGTCCAATGAATCAAACTTTTGACTCTTATGTTCGTATTTGATATTGTAATGGTCAGTCAATCGACTATATTACGAGTTATATGATTTTTCTTCTCTCAAATCGAAAAACACATAAGCCTTCTAATGTGATGAATTTCGTTTTTATTTAACTTTTACGACCTTTGTAATCTTTCTTATGCCCAAGCGTTGTAAAACATGGCACCTGTAAAATACGAACCCCTAACTTCCGTATTCAAAGTATGATTCAAAGATATACTTCCGCGGAGATTTTCATATTCCAATTAACTGATTCATCATGCTGTTCCCTGCAAGAGTAAGCAGAGATAACGGAACGCCACACACTTTAAACTTAACACACGCTCCTTGCTTTGTACATCTTGTTAATGCTTAAATATTTGCTTTAATTGATAGTGTCATGTCTTCCTGTGTCGTCCTCGATTATTTTTTCCGTGCCATACCCACACTATATTTACACTTATTAATTTTAAACCTTTCCTTCATATAATGATAACCGCCATTATCCATTCTAATTCCCCGCGTGTTAGTTCTAAGATTCCGCATTGTGAACGTAAAGTTTTCCCATCGGGCACTGAAAACTTCGACAGCTATCCGAACAGCAACAGTTCCGCAGCTCCATTGTTCTTTGGTGGAAGGCATTCAGAAGTAAAAGGCTCAGCACTCAGCAGATTGGCTGCCAACTGAACACTGAAGTTCTACAGAACAGACAACTAGGTAGGTTCTACTGCATTTTGTTCTACTGTTCTGTTCTGCAAGTTGGGACTGCTGGGAGTGTGTTTACGACTCTATTCGCTGTGGAACGAGCTAAGTTCATCGTTTACCGATCTTGCTTCTTTGCTGCTAAATGCAGTTAATTGTTCGTCAATCAAAGAAAAAATATCAGTGTTCCAACTCCGAGCATACTTTTAAACAATCTGTGGTTTCTCAGACTCAACCTTCCGAGACTCAACATGATTAACCCTTATGGTGGGGGAGAGAGCTAATTCTTTTTACCCAACCTATACAGATTTGGGATAAATCACTTTCTGCGGGTTCTTACGTCGTACACCATGAGAAAGAAAGAGACAATTTTTTTCCCGAATTATCACACCGCTTTAAAGTATTGTTAGAATGTTCTTCGTGTCCCGCGTCTTCGTTGACTCCGCCCACACGTTATGATACGCGAAATAAATTGACATAACTCAACGGTTTATTAGGTTACATGTTGTATTTTTTTAAATAATACTGTGAAAAAGTGGTTATACGAATTAACAAAAACGTTATGTCAACAGTGCTATGAACGGATTTTTAATACCCTAGCCCTAGTTCTAGCCACGCCCAGGTCTAGCCGAGTCCGGCAAACCTCGTAAAAACTGACTATAGCTCTCTCTACAGCGCTCTCTCTTGTATATTATTTCTCTGAGGGTAGGCAGATAAGATTGATCGCCATACAACTCTGTCTCGGCACACAGTACTTGCTTCATGCACATTCATTCGTCGTCTCATACATACTCTTCTGTTATTCTGACACTTGACGTGGCCCGAGTCGAAGTATTTGATTCCCCTTATCGTGACATCTCGTCTTCGGGCGTCCCCGATTTCTTCTACCGAAAAGGTATTTAAATCGTGTCGGCGGTTGAACGTTAACATATCGACATACTTAAAGTTGCGGTCAATAGCCGTTGCTAGTGCACACTTTGTGGGTACTAAAAATCAATATAATTATACTTCTGAATTTCGTTGAAGAGTAATCAAATGGGCATAATAAATTAAAAACATATTTTTCGACGATGTTAATATTTAATTAACATTATAAGTATTTTGATATTTCTCCGATTTCTAATTAAAATTAAAAACAAGTAATAATTTGCATAAAAATGTATCCCTTCTCGTGAAAAATTCTTCGCCCAGACATTATTTTGAGACACATTAAAATGCATTAAAGGTGTTGATAAATCAAGAATCAGGTGACCAAGATGAGAAATACAAAGGAAGGGGAAAATATATATTTATGGTAAAGTGGGTAATAAACTTACCGAATCTAATTAATTTTATTTGGATACATTTCCGTTTTCTAAAATAAACGGAAGCAGTATATATTTTTAAAATGTGCTTCATGTTGCTTTGTATCAAACAATAATCAACCAAACATTATGAGATGAATTAATTCCACGAAACAACCTACCTCTAAATTATTGCTTTGCTCTGTTTTTATGTTAAGAAAATTTGTTCTTTTTTTACATAAAGATTATTTAGGTTTTATTAAAAATAAAAACAAACTATCGTGTTTCAGAAAAATCATTAAACACCATAAAACCAGCTCAGGTGAGAATGCAATTATTCCCTCCATTCATGAGATTAGTAACGGATTATAGAACTTCCGTTTCCTGGTGAAACCGATCGCATTAGACCGGAGAAAAACAGCCAATCGGAGGTGGACGGTTTCTTTTTCTTTGAGGTCTCACAAATAGATAACCACCTAATGTTATTAGCAATTACCTACTTATAAATTACTGTGGAAAGTACCTACCTACCCGCCTTACTAAGTTGGAAATTAGTATTTTATGGTGCTGTCAACATTATGATAAAAAGAAAACTATTCTCGTTGCTCTTTTTTTGAGAATTTGAAATATTCATTGCTCTTTTTTGGAGAATTTGAAACTTGTTGTATTATACGAGTATGTCGTTACACAAGAAAAGAATCATTGAACAGTTATGCAAATGTGGAGCAATAATGAAGAGGTAATGAAGTAATAATAATGGAATCTTAGATGTAAGTCACTAGTTATAAGTTATACTCAGTAGTAAGTTACAAGCTATAAGTCCTTATTGTAAGTCACTAGTTGAAAATATTAGTTGTAAGCCATTAGTAATAAATCTTAACTGTAAGTTATTAGTTATAAGCTTGAGTGATAAATTATAGGTTAGATAAATTAATTTGTAAAGCGCCCTTGAGGTGATTTTCCCACAAAAACAGCACTATAAAAGTTATCCATTTATTATTATTATTATTGAGTCTTAGCAATGGCTATCTAGATATTCGGTAGGCACTTTTATGTAAAAAAACGAAAAGGTTCATCGATCCTAACAATTCATTTGTTTTTTTACGCAGAATTATTATACTCATCAGTCAAATGCAATGCATGTTAATTTTTTGTTGTTGATTGATAGGTTGGTGGATGCAATTTGCTAGCCATTAGTCACAACTGTTATAAGTTATTGAAATATATTAAAATCTATTTCAACGTACTAAGTGGTCCGTCTACAAGTCTCTAAATTTGGCGTGGTCTTTCATTAAAAAAAAATCTCGTAGCTTTGTCAAATAAACACTGGAACTCTAACAAAATAACTAACTAACCATCACGCCGTTACCCCGCAGGGATAGTCAGAGACGACGGACTGCCATGCATATCTGTCTCGGCACACACTCCTTGCTCCATTCACATTCATACATCGTCTCATACATACTTTTCTGTTATTCTGACTCTTCACATGACCCGAATTAAGTATTTGCTTCACTTGATCGTGCCATGTCTTCCTCGTGCGTCCCCGACTTATCCTTCCATTCACTTTAGCGTCATTCTCTTATATTCTTTTCACACTCCTTTCTTCGTTTATTCGCTCTACATGCCCAAACCATCTAAGCGTCTCTTTCTTGATTATATTTACCTACGCTTAAATCAGCCTTGCATTTTTTCCAGATATTCACGTTTTTGACACAGTCATACATAGCTTTACCTCACACACGCCTAGAAACTGAAAACTAGAATCAATATATAAGATTAAATTAGAATTAACTATAAAGCTTTATGCTTTTTTTTATTTTGATATTACTTATTGAAGTAATTTCAACGCAAATTGTACACCATTACAAAGATGGCAGCCTATATCGGAAGAAAACGTTTTTTGTTTTGTTTTCAATGAGGTATGAGATCGATTTAAATGGCAGTTTCTAATAGGGTCACGGTAGCTCAATTGGCAGAGGCGTTACTCCCGGATAGAGTAGAGGTTCCGAGTTCGTATCTCCGTCGCGACCGTTATTCTTTTTAGTTTCTGGCGTTTTTCTGTTTCATATTTGCGTTGAAGATTATTGATATCATTTCAATAATTAATATCAATATATATAATACTTCTGCTGCATGTTCTAAAAGAGGAAGTTTTGTTTTTATTTTTATTTTGTTATCTTATTCAATATTACAAATTAAAAAAAAAACACTCCCGCAAACTGTTTGACGTATACCACGTCGATTGAGCTTCTTTGGTATGGTTAGTTGCTCACGTAGATATATAAAATACTACCTACCGACATAACATACATTCTCACACCGTTTATTTTGTGTGTGATCTGCCCGCCTCGAATAAAGTATCCGACGCTGCGTTCGCGACTCCTGTCCCCCGCGTTAATTAAAAACACTTAATCGCCCGACTACCTCCGGAGGCACGGCGGCTACCGGAGGAATGCAGTTAGGGACGCCCTGCCGACGCGACGGGGAAACGGCTTTAATAAACCGGGCTGTTTATTCGCCCGGTTCGAAGCGTTCAAAGACGCCGTTCCGAGATGCCGTACAAAGACGTCGATCGATCCTCTACCACTCTGCTGCAGGGATCGGAAACATTTTCGTTTTCTAAAGAAGTGACCAAAACGATGTAAAATTATTCCCACAGTGGTCTTTAATTATTTTTATGTTAACGGACCACTGTCCGATTACCAAAAAATAGATAACACAAATATACATTTGACAGAACATTTAAGTACAAGCCTGAACGAGGTTTTGGTAGAGTCAATGATGTTTCTGACTCTCATATCCTTTAATTCATTAAAATAATCTCAACATAATCTGTCTTTCGACGAATCACCTTTAGATAAACAGGTTTTAACCGAATCCTGTACTGTACGACAAATTCAGCAAGTCCATTTTTTAATTTCGCTCCCATGCCCTAAATCGGAAAAAAATAAATAAATTATAATTTTAATTTTAAGTTAATAAGTGTGTCTATCTGATGGGACCTGCCAGGTAAGTATGTTCCTGTATATTTTTTTATTTAAACTAGGAATTAATATCTAAAAATAGAAAATAAGATCTGTACAGCGCCCTTGAGGTGATTTTTCACAAGAACGGCGCTATATAAATCATCCAAATATTATTATTTAAACATAATAAATTTTATTTTCGTAGAAAGCAATCACTTGGTTTAATATATTTAAATAAATGAAAAGATAACTTTTGTATAAGACCACAGATACTATTTTATTTTTTATGACCGCCCGGTTTTGCTTAGCCTAAGCATCATCAGAGAAAAAACAAAATTAAATAAAAAATACAAAGTGTGCGGATATATATACATACGGAGGGAGAACGAAATATAAAATAAAATAACAGAACAATGAGAAAACAATAAAATAACATTTAAATTATAACAAAGGAACAGAGATAAAGAGACAGATAATATGAATTGAAAGAGACAAAACGTTAACTAAGAAGGCGATTAAAGAATAATGATAATTTTATCCAGTAGTCCAATATTAGGTATATTTTAAATAGTATTTTTCGAAGATTATTATCGTAAAGAATGACAAAAATCATTTAGACTGGTACCAAAAATTCAAAGACCATGACTTGATTTAACAAGTCTCGACATTCTGGACAGTGGAGAATGATACCCATAATTAGTAGGGTGATGATTTAGGAACAGCAAATCATTGTTTCCAAGTCTACGTCAAGTAATGTTGAACTGGATGAGTTGAAACAAAAAAAGGTGAGTCAGTTATACAATTAATCATTTTGAAAATGCAAATAATATCAGTCTTTCTTACCCTTTTCATTTTCGTGTCATATATTCCTCTTGCACTATTTTTTTCGTTCGTCCGCTCTGCGTGTCCAAAATATATAAGCATCCCTTTTTTAATCTTATTCATAACGCTTACATTAGCCTTCCAATCTTTCCGGAAATCATTTTAAACATCATCATTTATGGTTTAACCACACATACGCCTCAGGGATCTCATTTCTACAGCAGTTTTTTTTTTTAAATCTCGTGTTTAATTTTGTAACTGTTAATCATTCACTTTTTCAATAAATATACCTTCTATATAGTGCATTAATTTTACCATTATGTACAATGAATGCTTCTATGTTTTTTTAGAAGTAGTAAGTTCACTGTAGATTCTTAAACTGACTGGATATAAATTGTTAATTCGATTTTCTCAATTCGCCTTCCTCCGTTTTCGAACCCCTGGTTTATCGAAACCGTATCACGGGAATGTCCGAGTTATTGATGACAGCTGTTGACTTCGACTGAACTGTAAAGGTATATTGGCTTTATTGAGATATAAAAATGGAGACACGTCCAATAGGCGAAGTCAGTCCTTTATTAGATTTGATAAGAATCTCTGAAACGCGAATCTCGATCTCGAAGATAGAAGTTATTAAAAAAATATATCTTCTACTGGGTATAATATCGCTTGAGGACTATTTATTGTTAACAGGCTCTACACTTTCAAAAGTTTTAAAATTTATGACCTTAATTTAATTTTATTTATAAGGATGCGGCCAATTTTCGCTCAACTGTTCGATCAGAACATTTAAAAAAAGGTTTTGAATATATGAAAATAGAATTGATTAGACAGTATATCTAGATACTTATAATTATAATAATAACAGTGAACTTATATATACATAGATAATTCACCTCAAGTGAGCTTCATACTAAATTAACTAAGTTAATAAAACTAACTAACAAGAAGATAATAATATATTATGTGTATAAATTAAAAGGTCCGTTCTCTCTGCCCACCCCGCGGAGAAACGGCGTGATAGTTAGTTCGTTTTTTTTTTTTTTTTCAAAAATTGTAATTATCTAAAATCATGATATCACAAAACATAAACCAATTAAAAATATTACATAAAACAAAAGAAACAACAACATGTGTAGGTCTGATATATAATAAAAAGTTATTTGTTTTTTTTTCTCTCTTTTTAAAGTTAACAAAACTGTCCCAACAACGATCTTTATGTTGATTAAGTTGCGAATTAAAGATGTCCGCCGACGCGGCATTATTTATCAATTATGAATAAATAAATTTATTAATTATGCCGTGTGTTAACGTATTAATATTCATAATTACCTTGCATATTAATTCGTTAAATCATGGCAGACGCGCATAAATTATTGTTTTTATGCTTATAAATGTAAAATAATTTTTCTTAGTTCTTCTGCCGAAACCGAATTGTAAATACAAAGTAAAAACAGTATTTAACAAAAAATCTTTTCAAATTTCATTTAGTGTTTTCTCACCATTTTTATTTCTTTACATTAACATTAAAACAGGCGTCTTTTTTATTTTTAACTAAAATACCTCTTCCCTGGAGCCTCAATAAATTAACTTCCGAGGGGACATAATTTTCGTCTGAAATTTATGTCGAATATTCGGCATTCGGCTAATTCGCTATTTCTATCTCACCGTTGAAAAACGAGAAAAATCTGTGCACAAATGACTTGCAGCTGTAATGTTGTCAAAACCATCATAATTTGTCAGTTGCCACAGAGTCAAAGAGGTCAAGTAGTTATTATACTCACTAATCCAAGAAAATTTTCAACTTTTTATGTGCAAAAAACTCTTTCTAGTAAATCTGCCCTACTTTGTTAACTGTTTTTTCTGCTCCTTTTGTGTAGCGGATAAATCTGGAACGTGTATAATAATTCTTTCCAAGTGGAATACTATTATACTCATAGAGAAGAAGCGTTCCATTTTTGAAAAGGCAATCACAAAGTTTTTAAGTCTCGCTCTATTATGAGTGTTTGTTATAGTTTGGTGAAAATCCTATTATGAAAACTAAACTTTTACGGATATTCGACTCAGGTGTATATACTATATAGCCTTGGAACGAGAGATGTGGTATAACCTTCACCAAAATATTCAACTTTGTTTAAAACAAGTCAATTATTATGAAAATATCGTTTAATGGAGGTATGTTTGATGACATTATACGAAAATACACATGGGATAGAGTGCTTTCCAACCATTAACATGATATTCAAAAACGTTTATAGAAATGTGTTATTTTTTATATTTATTTTAAATCATCTTTGGAATCAGAATGGGGAAGCAGTCATCCAGCAAACGCTTAAAACGTTTTCATTCTTAAAAGGACAAAACACTCCGAAAAAGGAGGGTTTATTCGAGATTCATATTTTAATTATTTCTGATAAATCTGTAACAAAAATATGAAATGTTTTCAAAGGATACTCTTGGGATGTAAGTAACGTGTATTTTAAAATAATAAAAACGGAACCTTACCATTCACATTCTTAGCGTAAAACAATTTCCAAATAGGTTTTCTCAAATAAAATTAGCGATAAGGACAGGTTTAAATTTTTCTTTACGATAAATTAGTTACTTCCCGAGAAATCGCTATAAAAAAACATTCGAGATTACAGTAATGTATTCATAAAAAAATATTAAAATGTACCTTTCGGCAAAACACCCTTCCAGGCTTGCCACAGCAACTCTTCATTCTATTCACCGTGCGACAAGCATTATTTTTTTCGTCCCGCCTTTCAGTAATTTTTATTCAGTCACCGCCAGCGGGGCAATACACATATCGAATCTGTGCCTAACGTCAGGGTGAATTTCAAAATTATTTTAATTAATTCTTAGTAAAATCTTATATCTTTTAACATTTTGACTTTACCTTCCTCTAAATAAAGGGTTACTGTACATTTCCGCAATCTAACAGAAGATGAACATAAACGAATGCAAATGAATTTGTTTTCTCCGCCCATTTTTTTTTAACGTCACTTACCTATATTTCTAGAATAGTGCGTCTTCTTAAGCTTTCGTTGGCAGACCTATAGTTGGTATGCTAATGTGTAAGTCGCCCGCTGGTCCGCTAGTGTCAAGGCATATAAAGCCCGGTTTATAGAATATGATAATTTTCAATCCGTCATCGCTTCTGAACTGGGCTTAATAATTGAACAGCGAGAGGGCTTATGGCTACCAAAAGAAGCCTTTGCATCATAATGACACCACTGTCAGGAGATTAAAGCACACAACATAATATTAACCTCGTTCTGGTTACCCCTGGGAAGATAATGCCGAGCCAGGAAGAGATATCTGATGCAGCGGTGAAGATATTAACAGTCTTATCTAAAGTTGACCATTTATGATGCTTATGCGTTTTGTGAAATGTTGCCCCAAGGGCACACTACAAGTTACAAATACGATTAAAAACGACAGTTATCTGCTCACTATTGATTAAAATAAACGAAAACTTGTAACTAACTAAATAACCATCACGCCGTTTTCCCGCAGGGGTGGGCAGAGAGGACGGACCGCCATTCAACTCTGTCTTGGCACACACTCCTTTCTTCATTCTCATTAATACATCGTTTTATACATACTCTTCTGTTATTCTGGCTCTTCACATGGCCCGATTAAAGTATTTGATTCGCTTGATCGTGCCATGTCTTTCTTGGGCGTCTCCGACTTCTTCTTCCACTGAAAACTTTTATTTACCTAATATTTAGGTACGTCGCATACTCTCATGCTGTGAAAAACTTACCTAACCTAAGAACCTAAAGATTTGTATGTGGAAACATTTATGGGTTCAAGAAATATGTTATAAACGTGCAAGGTGTTTATCTCTGCATACCCTTATCGAAACATCAATAATTTCTTGAGTTATTTAAGAAATACATGATGCTTTGTTGTCGGTCCCTTTCTGACAGTATCCTTATCAAATTGTTGATTTCGATTATTTTCACCATCTGAGGGGCCGGAGATCGAGAGATCTCTCGGCTGCAGAAGGAATTATGTTTAACCAGAACCTATCACCCAGACTTTCCACCATACGAGAGAATAAGAACCTGAATTTCAATTCGCTTTGAAACTATTTCTCCGAACAATTTACTGACCATTCCTAGCGTCCTATTTTATGAAAAGAAATAGTGGAATAAACTCGTTATAAATGGTAACCCGCTAGTCGCGCAGCGCCGTTATACGCGAGCAGTTACCACATAATTTAATTACGATCCGACGTCGCTGGAATATGCCACTGCCTGTGAAAGGGTTAATGAATGGCGGTCTGATTGTATGGCGCACGAAACTGTGCGAACACGGAATTAACTAAATGTACTGGCTAGATATGTGTACTGTACTGGATAATATTGTATTGAATCTTTTTTATGGTGCTATAGATTTGAAAGTGGACTCTGTACCTACGTTCGTTTTTCTATTTCGGTCTAGATTTTTTAAGTGCAAATTAGAATTTTCGGGACACGTCATAAGCCTGTCACATACCGAGCAATATCATCTGGCTGTTAACGTCATTTTTATACAAATCTGACATAATTTTTTGGTTTACACAATATTCTAAATGAACGTATTCATTTTTAATTAATCTGCTACACCATGCTTTCGACATTCATAAATTGTAAATAATAGTTTTTGTGTATAAATATAAATCGACTATAAGGTATGATTAAAATTAAGTAGAGTGGTTAAGTATTTTAAAGGTAATTTTGGTTACAGTTTTTTTTGTGTAGCTTTGTAAAGCGTCTTTGATTTTCTACAAAAATGGCGCTTTATAAATTAGCCAAGTATTTTATGTACTTTATATGTAATTTTATTTGATGTTGTATACATTTTTCTAGCAGGACGAAGAAATATGTGTCGAGAAAATATATGATCTTATGTGCATACGCTCAAGCGAACGGAGAAATAAATCTGGACGCCACAGGAAGATATGATTTGAGATTTCTGATTGTTGTAAAAAGTCGCCTTAACAGAAAAGTATGCATGAGACGGTGTATGCACGTAAATAAAACAAGGAGTGCATGCCGAGACGGAATGATTTGGCTTTCCATTCTCTACCTACTTGCCTACCCCGTTCGGGGAAATGTCGTGGTGTCTAGTTAGTTAAAATAATTAAAATAGGGTGCTTTATCCCTTTCATTAAATCATCCCACCCATTTAAACTCGGGTAAAAAAATACAATTTGATTAAACTCGAATCCTTCCAATAAAAATAACAGCTTGTAACCCTATAAAGAATAGCCGGGCATATTTCCTCCCGCCGGGGTACGGACCATGTTAGTTTCATCTAACATTGGACCTCACAGCGTGAGTCCGGGAGATTAGCCATTGTAAATCGAGTTTACGTATTTCCTGCTCCTTTCGACTCGACTGACCAATTATGGCCGATAAGAAAAAAAACAATGGATATTTTCGAAACGTCGATGTTAAGTATGGAAATGCTTTAGTTCTTTTCGATATACTATCAAAATTGTCTCATTTTTATTACGCGTATGAATTGTTGTACATATTTATTTTTACAGATTTAACTTCGTTGGGTATTTCTGTTGATTAGGTTAACGTTCAGATTTTCTAAAAACAAGTTGAAATCGTTTCCTACCGTAAATATCACTATCGGCTCAACTTCCATACCATATCGATCATTAAACGACGAAAGGGCATAACCGCATAGCAAATTCTATATCTAGTGGTCCTAAATTATGATCAAGTAAGATCTATTTGTTAATAAAAAAAAGCAATATAATAGGTTAGTCTAGTTAAATGTGCTTAGTTAAATAATCTAGGTAAACATACCGGAAAAAAATAAGAACAAAGTCTTACCTAATTACTTATGTATCTGCGAACATATACATTAATTTTTAGAATAATTATTTGCTTTTCCACTTTTTTTATCTAGCATTATAGGTGGAGATGTGGAAAGTAAAAACGTTTCAGTTGGCTCATACTGGCCATCATCAGGGTCTCGCTAAATAAGTTTTATTTTAATCGAACATCAAAAAGTCTAAACTATGACTACAGCCTTCCTATCTTTGCACAATCAATAAAATTTAATTTGATCATTAAATACAAACATAAAATGTATTTCTGAAGGAGCTTCAAATCCTTGTAAGGCGATAGATAGACGTATACAATTCAAAGGGAATATTAGTAATGGTTATTCTTATTGCTTACAACTGCATGTTTTATGCATTAAACGTAACATTAACAAGGGAAAATCACTCACTCCGGATGTGCAGAAACCGTTCGCAGTTCGCACTGCGCGTGGGAAGTTCAATGCTCAAGTGCGCACAGCACATAGTCCGTAACATATGGCACATGGCACATGCAGATAAATGGTTTATCGACCTGACGCCCCGAAGTGATAAAAAACAGCCGTTGCGACAAAAGACCTAGGGAAAAAATAGCCTGGGGACTAAACACCCTAGTCAAAATCGCCTAGATGGTTTTTGAAATACGTTCTCTACGAGCGTACTGATAGCGATTGGATATAAATTAGTACCCCTCTATAAAATAATTATTTGTCTTCTCCAATTTTGTGATACTTAACCCCAGTGCGCTTAACTTGAGCTTGGCTTAAACTATATTTACTTACTTAATCTATCAAGGGTGTTCTTCTTACTTACAATTTATCCCTTAGCGGCGTCTACACAATTCAAATGAATAAACAACCTTAGTTACAACTATGTTTTTTTAACCACAGTTTAAAATTATTTTCGAGCTTTGTGAAGCGCCCTTGTGGTGATGTTTCGTAAAAATGTATTATCGAATTTAGCTGTTAGTATTGATGCGAAAGTGAATGGAAGAAGGACCCCCGAGAAAGACATGGCACGATCAAGTGAATCAAATACTTGAATCGGGTCATGTGAAGAGTCAGAATAACAGAAGAGTATGTATGAGACGATGTATGAATGTGAATGAAGCAAGGAGTGTGTGCCAAGACAGAGTTATATGGCGGTCCGTCCTCTCTGCCTACCCCTGTGGGGAAACGGCGTGATGGTTAGTTAGTTAGTTAGTATATTGTTTACTGTAATTACATTGATAACATATTTTAGTAACTCGGTGTAGTCATCTGTCTTGTTTAAGGCTGATTCACACCAACGTCCGGTTCCGCTCAGTGCCGATATTGTTCCGCAAGAGAGCTTATTGATATGGTATGAATATCAATCAAGGAGTATGCACCAAGACAGAGTTGTGTGGCAGTATATCCTTCCTGCCACCCTTGTGATATTTAACTACTTATTTAGTTAAATAATTATTTTGAAGTGTAAAAATACTTACAACGCAGATTTTTTTTTTAAACCATTTTTTTATCACTAAATAATATTTTTAATAATTAATGCTTAATAATAGTGTTATTTAGTGATAAAAAAATGGTTTTTGATAAAAAAAATCTGCGATGTTAGTATTTTTACAATTCAAAATAATTATTTAACTAACTAAGTAGTTAAATATCACAAGGGTGGGCAGAAGGATATACTGCCACACAACTTTGTATTGGCACATATTTCTTGATCGATATTCATACCATATCAATAAGCTCTCTTGCGGAACAATATCGGCACTGAGCGGAACCGGACGTTGGTGTGAATCAGCCTTTAAACTTGTGTTCTTTTGCGAGATCTCTGAAATATTGGTTTTTCTATTTTAACATATATTTAAAGACGGTTTTTGGCTGTAAGGGTATTTTATCGCCAGCCATTTGCTGTTACGCGTTCAAATATACATACGGTCACCGTATACAAGTGCACACTCAGAGTGTTGCCCTTTCCGTGAAATGATTGCCCTCATTGCCCCCATCCTGCCGCGGACCAATCACGTGCGCGGCCATATCCATAACGAGTGCTGTTTACAACTCGTGTCCTGTTGGGTGTTGATTGGCGCTATTGCCTGGCGGGCCGCAGGAGGATGCCGTCACTTCCAATTTGTCAGCCGGATGATTTTCATACATTTTTTATTGCTGCCATTTAAATTGGGCAAAGTCAATGTTGATAATTAATAACAATCTTTCATGTACAAATTCCATCTTTCTGTGTTTCTAAAAAATATTGCAGAAGCCATAATATAAAAAGGGTCATTGTTTGCAATTCAGAATTATCACACAGTTTTCCTCTCACTGATTTATTTGTGCCAGATTGTCCAGAACCCTTCCCAATTGATTCTATTCTCAAAACCATGATTGATTTATCCTTCTTATTACAACTGTAAGTCATTCCAAATTACAACACCAAGACCAGAAATTTTCATCTATTTTATGTATTATCAATAAAAAAATAAATATTCGTAAGTCCTATCCTAAATATATATTATTTCCAGTAAGTCGCTCTGTTATTCCCACAATCCCCTCAATTACCCCTTCGCCTTGCCATTCTAACACTTAAATGTGTATATAAATCTCAGTATTCTGTATTTTAGTTTAATTTTAATATTGTACTGAAGGTGGAAGGGTGCTTCCGAAACCGGTCGACAATATATTGAAAATAAAATGGTGTAAAACAATTTTTATCTGTTTTATTTATAAATAAATTAAACGTATTCATTAGATCGAAGATGTAAAAGATATATCGGAGAGGCGAACGATGTTCCGGTGGCTAGGACAATTGAATAGCATTTGGAAGGGTTGAGTTCGATACTCATAGCGGGTAAACGACTTATACTCTCTTTATAACGAAATGGCTCCACTGTACATCACCGAACTATGCGTTCCAGAAAACATTCTTCCAAGGCAGTCGACTCTTAGATCAGCAACGTCATCAGCTATCGGAAGGCCGATAGAACCCAAACGCAATCCAAATACTAAGTTTGGAGATCGCACTTTCGGAGTTTCGAGGCCGAAGGCTTGGAATAAACTCCCTCCGGAACTAAGATGTATAACGAGCCCAACAGAATTTCGGTCCAAACTGAAAACTTACCTTTTCAGACTCTCATTCATTAAAAGAATCTCAACATAATCTGTCTCTCGATGAATCACCTTTAGATATGCAAATTTTAACCAAATCCTGTACTGTATGACAAATTCAGAAAGTCCATTCTTTTAATTTCGCTCCCATGCCCTAAATCGGAAAAAAAAAAATTGAAATCACAATCATAATTTTAAGTTAATAATTGTATCAATCTGATGGGACCTGCCAGGTAAGTATGTTCCTGTACATTTTCTTATTTAAACTAGGAATTAATATGTAATGATATAAAGTAAGATGTGTACAGCGCCCTTGAGGTGATTTTTCACAAAAACGGCGCTATAAAAATCGTCCAAATATTATTATTATTATTATAACACAAATAATCCTCAGTGAAAAAGTAAATTGCTATAAAACTTAGAAAGGAATCGCAAACACCGAATATTAAGTCAAGTGTCTTATCACGTTTCCTCTAGGCCGCATAGACCTGGAATAACACCCGGCTATAAATGTAATTCGGTTGACAACAAAGAGTCAGCATCAATTCGTCCATTTTTGTTTTTCATTTTCACTTAGGTTTTTCTCCTCAGAGACACGAAACATTAATCAGCGGTCGGGAAACAAAGGTAAATTTATTTGCCACACTTACAGCCCCGGGGAGACAATACAGCCAGCCAACAATGCCCCGGCTTAGGGGTTCGTTTCTGTTTCACTCAAATCCTTCATCCCCCGGGAAGGTGCGCCCAACCTTGGAAGCCTTACTACGTGTTTGAGTTCCTAGCTTTTACACTGATACGTATTGCAGACATTTCGATTATTTACTCAGAGATTGTTAATACCTTGTCACTTCTTGCACGATCGAAGAGTTGGGTACAAATTCATAAAAAAAATATTGTTATTGTGATAGTTCGCGGTTTTGTAACTTCTGTTTGGTATTGCAATACCTACTTTCTTTACTTCTATACTTTATGGGTGGTTCAATTCACTAAAAGCTTGTTTTTTGGACATCTACGCTCCACATGTTTGTATAAATCCAAGGTTTGTGTGGCGATAGTTATGTGCGTACTTATTTATATAGGTTGTGATAAAATAGTTTTATTTGGCACTTCTGCTAGAGAATATTTTTGTGCGAATTCATCAAAAATACCTGTTTTTCATGATTATTAGAATTGGGTTGGTGAAGAGCCATACGCTTTGGTACAGACATTAAATAATAATATATTTAGGACATGTACCTAGTTAAGCTCAAGAAAACTTATCTAACATGTAAAAAAGTGTTTGAAATTAATTAATAAAGAAATTTCAAATTAAAATATGCAATTTTGTTTTATTTTCACCAACCCGTCAATCGCCTGAGAATAAATTATTGCTAACCTGTAGCTACTCTACAATCGTAGAATAAAGAAGAGGTATATCTATTTAAGTATTATCCAGTCTGTGTCGACAGCCGACTTGCCAAGTTTCACTCCAACTGAAAATAGCAAGTCGGCTGTCATAATTCCATATAGACAGTCAAATTTTTGAGTAATGACAGATGCTCTCCGAATGCATTGAATAACTTAACGGTATTGATAATAGCACTTGAAAAGTGACGAAGACCATCGTCTAGGTCGCTCGCTAGAAGTTGGTGACCACCCTGTGGTAGTATCCAGGTTTTTTCGGTTTTAAGTATTTCAGCATTTTCTTTCAGTCGCTTTTGTGTCGGTCTTAAGCGACGCTTAATCGCAATTCTTTACGTCCCGTTAATCTTTGTGAGATTCTTACGCCGGATTTCCGAGTAGGCAGAGCTGCTTTCAGATTTCATATTTATAAACCTCACTCCATTGTTTTACATGGTAATTTGGATGCTCAAATTATGGTTTATGATAGAATAAAAAAAATCGACCCTATTTAGTATAATCTAAGACATAATCACTAGCTTCAGCGAGTTACTATAAATCTGAGTTCCCTGAATTATATATAGTAATGTCGAGTCATATGTATTTTATTTGTATGATCAAAAGGCATATGTAGTAGTGGGTTTGAGTGAATCTAGCTGGTGACGTAAAGGTGACTTTTCCCAGTGTACCCAGTTATTTAGTACTAGGCATCGCCCGAGTTACAACTCTCTTTTTTCTTCTGAAATTTGTTCTTACTAAATAATTCGCAAATTCTCGTCTACTGGTGAAACTTTTAACAGCCCGCGCCATACTTAAATAATGAATATGTAAACATCAAAATTTATCGATAAGTTCGTATTTTAAATCAATGTAGAGCTTTTAAGCGTTTTGAAGGTAATTTTATATGTAGTTTTTAATTTTTCGATAATGTTATATTTAAATCTGAGAATGTTTTAAGGTATTTTTATGGAAATTTTATCATATTTTATAGTTATTTTCTTGTCTTGTTAATCACTTTAAGGTATTTATAGGATATTTCACAAAAATGAAGCTATATAATTTACCCAAGTATTATTATAATATTTTCGTGGGAAGCAATCACTTTGTGGTTTGACATATTCAAAGAAATGAAAAAATATCTTTAGACCACGGATATTATTTTAGTTTTTTTGACCAACCGGTTTTGGTTAGCCGCATCATCAGGGTACAAAAATTAACTAATTTAATGTTATGTTTAATTTTGTACCCTGATGATGCTTAGGTTAAGCGAAACCGGTCGTTCATTAAAATTAAAATAATATCCGTGGTCTTATACAAAGCTTTTATTTTTTAAAAAAATTATTATTGTGCTTGTTGTTTGTAATCCTATTTTTTTTACAGTTAAATCAATATTTCAAAGCCCCGTCATGATATAAATGACATTTAGAACTGAAAATACTTTTGTTGAATTGTAAATTTTAACAAAGATGAAGTAAAGCTCACCCTCCAAGAGTTTTTGCTGTTTCAGAAAACAAATAACGGCTTTATAAATTGTAACTATTTCGACTGTTATTGCATCTGTAATAATTAAAGTCCAGGGTACTGGGTATCGCAATGATTTTACTACCCACCTTCTGACATTTGGCTCTTTTCAACACAGTCATAATTACATTGCAATGATTTGCAACTCAACAGTTAATAATCAGAATTATAGTTGACATTTTCATGAAATGTGCAAGACATAACGACATTACAACTTATGCGGTTCAACATCTGATCCAATCGTCTCGCACGTGATTCTGTTCTGTAACGACTGTTCCTATACTTGTCTACTCTTTAATCATGACCGCTTCACGCTTCTTCTTCTGATATGCCAACGCGGCCCCGTGTCGACCTTTACTCCCGAGTAGCACGCTAATTATTATTCTCCTTTGGGTTTCCAACTAGGGAATGAGATTCGCTATTTGCTTCACCATTCATTAACCCCCGGAGTACAGACTACGTGAGAAGGTAAACAGTCCCGAGAACGGTATCAGATTGGAGATGTGAATGAGCTTCTCTTAAAACAAATGGAGTCTTCTTTTAGAAGCCATTAAAAGTTCTTATTTTTTTCCGAACAAATAGAATTAAGAAACAAAAAATGGTTTTACCATGTATGGTATTATTTCGTTGATATACATATACTTCGACAGGCAGTGAAAATATAATTGTCATTATTGTAATTTTTTGCTATTTTGTTCATTAGTGGCATGGTAATTATTTGATACCATTTTGAATTAGATAATCGATCATGATTGGGTAGTGGCAGTTTCGTAACGACCACCTGGGCAATGGCACCAGGGTTCAGACCTGTCAGAAATTTCGAATTGTAATCTTTGAATTTTGTGATTCATCTTGAACACATCTCTCCTGCGGCTTTGGTACGGTACATATATACATGTAAAGCCCTTTTCTCACCTCGTTTTACCAATAATGGATGTGCGTAGATTTTTATTTTATTTCAAAAAGATAGACAACATTCCTGGGATACGAATAACCTGACTATATTTGAAAAACTCCTACTGCCATCATAATATGCGGAAGATGTTGCGTGTGCAATGATGGAGGGCTTCATTGCACAAGTAACATTACAGAATTGAACCCACGACGCCAGAGTGGGTATCTGACATATTTATCCACTTAGCTTCTAACCGGAATATTTAATATACCCTCCTAGTTCTTTATTCCGTGGCCTCGTTGCTATGAATAAATTTCGTTAATAGAAGTCCATCATATGATGGTTCATTTTAACTTAATTACTTACTGTTCCAGGAAGGACAGCTTTGTTACCACAAAGGTCACAGTTATTGAAAACCAGACACAAGTTGTGCTCTCTATGTCCATATCATATAATAATTACAAGATTAGCAACAGACGCCTGCATAAAAAGTGTGGAGAAGACTAAGCCAGCATAGGAATTGAACCCACGACGCCCGGGTGGGAATCCGACGCGTTTGTCAACTCAGCTATCGACCGGTCAAAAGATATTATACGAGTATGTTATGATGAATACAGCAATAATAATGTAATAAACCAATAAAAAAATTCTAGGGTGAAGTTTTCTGTCCCCACCACCTAAAAATATCAAAGAAAATTAGTTGATTTCTGTCCTTCATAAATCATTGTCATAATTGAATGTGACTTTGCTGTATTTGAGTGTCTAAAATTGTCTCGACGTGGCTTAAACAACACTAAAATATCACCTAATTGAGATCTAAGTTAATTCCCCAATACGCCAGACTAATCGCCACCAATAAAAAGGATTGGCGTTTTCAATTAATGTTAAGTGCTCATCCATTTAAATGTGCTCCTCGGCGTTTATTATTTTTGCGAATAAAAAAGTTTAAGTTAAAGTTCGAGTGTGTAATGGATGGCCATCTATTGGTTTTAATTAATGGGAACAAAGTACTGCCGACTGGTAGCATATAATATGTGCGAACCTACGTACAAGTGATATATTTTTCAGTGCGGTTTTGGTTGAAAGAACCTAACCTTTTTCATGCCTCCATAAATTATTTGGCCCACTCTCGAAATTCGAGCACTAAAACAGAAAAAAGGAAACACCGGGAACTAAGGTTGGTACTCTTTATTATCGTACCCACCCGAACTTGCTTGAAATTAAGTGGTCCCGTACCGAAAATGAAAAGGTGCAAATTTTCAACCCCTTGTTCTCCTACCACCTCTAAGAAGTTATTATATACTTATGACATCGAGGTATATAAATAGAGTCCACGTTCCTTGCAAAGTCCGTGTAAAATATTGTTCCAGTGCGGGAAGTGGTGGGGGGCGGGGCGAGTGCCGATGTCGACCGACTCCCCCCGACCTCTAACGAAGCAGACATTGACTGCTTTCGGCCAGTTCCGACAAATCACCCGAGTGACACCCGAATGACATTTGACAATGGAGATTCATAGACGGCGGGCGCTTGTAACCGACTGAAGCCCATGTCAACTCTACAATGCCAATTGGCCTCAATTTTGCTGCCCATATTTTGAACGTTGATTTTTACTTCATTTAAATACCTCAATTACTTATAAAGAGTGAAGTTACCACTAACAGCTGCATTGAACTAGTACCCACACGGACTTTCACCAAGAGCGCTACAGCGAAATTGGCCATCACACCAAGGGTCATGTTAAGTAGCTTGCGATATAGAAACACTATTGAATAAGTCAGGAGCAAGACAAGGATGGCCAACATTACCGTTACAACTTTCATGCTTATGTGAGACTATGCAGGGCACGTAGCACGATTAACACTTGCCTATTAGATTTCCCATATCATTGGATGACGTCCTTTTGTCGGGAAAACGAAACATCGGTCTTCATCAGATGAGATGGACGGCGGAGAAAAGATCTGCCGGTTTCTGATAGGCGAGAGCCGGCAATAATCCTCCAAATCTACGATGTTTGAGGTAAGCCGTCTATGTCCAAAGCTAGGCGCCAGAATCTTTACCAAGAAAAGTAGAAGAACACTATTGCACTAACCTCTAAACGGCAATTTGGTCAAAGCTGAGCCCTTTGAATATCGTAAGTAGCACCATTCATTCCGTCGACGACAGCCACCCTTTTAGATGTTGTCCTTTGATAGTATTGCACGTTCGGTTTTACATTTGTATTCCATCCGATTTAAACACACCTCGAGTCAAGTCAAAGGTGTCGTCAGGATTAATTCCTTCCAACCAACTCGTGACGCTGTAAGATCCATTTTCACCACACGAACTACTTACTCTCCGCAGAATGATAACATTCGCCGCAATTATACCACACCAACAGTAAATTAACCCTTTCTCGATCAGTGACTTTGAGATTTTTTTTCCCAAACAAGTTCTGAACCTATTTAGTTTTGGTAAATATTTCATACACCCTTCGTTAGCATAATTTTTTTTTGGCACTGCAGTGCGTTAGCCTCAGATGCCTAAAAAAACACAAACTTGCTTACGCTATTGCAAAAAAAACATTTAAGCGTTCTCGTTTACGTTATCTTTTATGCGTTGTAAATTGAGTTTTCTATTAAAAAATGCACCGATCTAAAGAAAAAATGACTCCTCACTACTATGATGTCGTTTTGCAATCGATGTTAAACATACCATAAAATCGTATCCAATACAAATGTGTATAGTTTTTAGTAATTTCAAACATTTTTGCTATTTTTTAAAGCTTCGTGGAAAGCGCAACACTAACGCACGCGAAAATTTAGCATGAAATTAACGAGCCTGGCTGACGTAAGTAAGCGGTAAAAGCCTCCTATTCCATAGATATTCTGATATGAAAGGGTTAACTACAAAAGCTAAAGGCACTGCTTTAAAAAAATCTCTTTTTGGGAGTTTCTCCCAAAAATAATGCCCTTAAAACACTCACCCCTTTCTACAAAACACTCTAATTTCTTTGCCGTGTTTTATGCAATTTACTTAAAAAGTGTTTTATGCAATTTTAAAAGACGAGCCACACTATCACAAAGTTAGTTTAAAACACTTGAACCGTTCAAGCTTTAGTTGATTTGCTAGTCTCTTTTTACCCGACATTCTGGCGGCATTAAGGTAGAGTTTTGTAGTTTCTTTTTTGGCCGTCCAGGTAATATGGCGTGTTAAGCGCGCATTACGGCGGTAGTGTCGCCCAAACAAATGTCGCCCTTATCGACACGGCCCATCGCGTGCGCGACTCTGTTGTTTTTATTCGCCGCCGTTTCGTGGCGAATTCAAATCTAAATTGAAATGGCGTTTAATGCTTCCGCGTTTATATCGCCCGTTAGCGGAAACGGAAAGCTGTTTCAAGCGTATCAAGGAAAACATACGTTCCCAGTTTGACATGCAAGGGATAATGATTGTGGAAATGGTATTTAAATCAAGTCCTTCCTTGCTTTCACCCCACCCTTCTCATTTAAGAAAATGGTGAAAAGAGGTGTTATGGGATGAAATAGACTGAATTCTGTAGAAACAATATCCCTGTGGCGTATGTGTGGCAAAACCATGTGTGACCGCGTTAACAATGTGGATTTCCGGAAATAATGCAATGCTGATGTTAGCGTAATGAATAAGATAAAAAAAAGGAAAGGATAAAGTTTAGATGTATTGAGCATGTAGAGCGGATGAGCGAAGAAATTAGTGTAAAGAAAATATGTGACGCGAAAGTGAAGTGAATGTAAAAGTCGGGGACGCTTGAGGAAGCCATGGCACGATCAAGTGAATCAAATACTTGAGTCGGGCCATGTCGAGATTCTGAATAGCAGAACAGTATGTATGAATGTGAATAAAGCAAAGAGCGTGCGCCAAGACATATTTCTATGGCGGCCCATCGCCTCTGCCCACCCCTGGTGAGAACGGCGTGAAAGTTAGAGTTATAAAAAAAGTACATACCTGAGGTCGAAGCGAAATCTACGAAAAAAAAAAAATTTTATCAAATTTTATTTCCAATATATTTTTTCACTGTTTGTAGACGTTAACATGTAAATATATTTTTTAAATAATTATGAGGGTTTTTTTACAGTCCCCGTTTGCATAATTTAATTAACAAGGTTTCATTTTACATTACATTTATGTGCGAAGAAGTAATTTTCAGAAACAAGTAGAATGATACAAACGAAAAAAATAAAAATAAAATAATAACAGATTAAACCATTGAATTGAATATCTTTCATTACCAATTGGCGATACCAGAGTTTTTGTGCGAGGAATTTTTATTTTATATATTTTGGAAATGAATAACTTACTCATTTATACCAACGGGCCATCTAGTTACGGAACAACCGTTCCTTCTTCAGGACAGACGTAAACCTTTAAATTTAATGGAACATTGTAACTTTTTGAACATCATTTTATTTATACGAATACGCCAACCGCCAACTTTCAACAATCTTGTCTTCGTCAGTATCTAAGGTAGGTGTGTTTCAAACTTTCGTCACATTTGACATCGTCACAATCCAATAATTAGCGCCATTTTTGAATTTGGACCGTCGCCGTTAAACGCCGATTATCGGCTTGTTTCAGCTTTCAAACAACTTGTGATCAGTCAAAAACCCCAAAGGTCATGTTTTTATGCTTGTTAGTTGATCACAATTTGTTTAAAAGCTGGAACGAGCCTAGAATCGAAGTTTATGTAAAAAAAAAAACAGAATGGCGCTAATCGTTAAATTGTGACGATGTCATAGAAATCATCCAATAGTGTATTTTTCAATAAAGTCATGTATTTAAAGTGACAGTTTTCATAAGAATATTTTTAGTTAGTTGAAAAAATCGCAAAAATGTTGTTCCTCTCCGTTGGTTCACCCGAAGCTTAAAGCTTTAAACAGGCTGCTCTCCGCGGACGGTTTCCTTCGCCGAATAAACGGCGTTTCATTCTGAATTTAGAACATCCTCAAATATTTCACAAGTTATTACAGGTCCCCGTATCTCCTTCCCGGCCGGGCGTAACAGCTATTTACTCGGCACGCGTGCTGCGGTTTCCCATATCCGATGTTTTGTTAACTCAGCCAAAAGTTTGCAGACCTTTGCCTACGGAGACCGTACAATCTACACGAACCTTACTTAACCTACCCTCGTTTAAGGGTAATACATTGTTTCATTATGTATCGTATGTGCGTATCCTCCTTGGGAGGAGTCGACTGATTGATCCTTCTTTTTTTTCCGGACGTAAAAACGAATTATTTACTGCTGTCATTGACCAAATATTGATGCTTATGTGATTTGTTGTTGTAATCATCCAATTAAATTAGAAAAAAAACAACAGTATGTATGTATAGGTATAGGTTAGAAGGTGGATGAATGGCAACAGCATGACTCATATTTTTGTACTTTTACCTAATTGTAACTACTCGCCTTCATTCAATACAAATTATAGTTCATTTCTCCACCTGTCCAGCTCCTGGCGGGCATTTGGTTTGTCAGAATATAAAATTATAAATGTTATTATCTTTGTGACTTCAAACGAGAAATTCCTTCTAGGAGCATATATCACTCGTAGGTGTATAATACTTTTATTTTGCTCTTAATGTAGAATTCTTTCTTTAAAACGCGATCAAACCCTTTCGAAAGGTCAATAAGCTCTCAGTGTTCAATACTTAAAATAGAATATAACAATGCTGAAATGTCTATATAATACTTATTTAACGCCTCCTCCTATCTTATTTGCACAACCCTTAAAAATAAAAATACAATACACCCGTATAAACGTTATTTTCTTTAAGGGTGACCTTTGACGGGTTTATTCTACTTATTCCGCCCGGATAGCTCTCGAATTACAAAGAATATCATTGAACCAAGTGTGGCTATAGCTCTATGGAGTATAGAATTCGGAAAAGTTGAAGAGAAGACTGTCTTTTGTTACCTAATCCCCCGACGAAACCCTACACGTCTGGGGATGCTGTTTGCGTGATGAGAGACGGGAGATATGATCCTTTATGGCCTGGTTAACATGCCAGTAATTACTGCTGGCCGCACTGCGCCGCAGAGTCCGGAGACTGTACACGTAAATATATCCCTGTATGTAGGTGACAGTGTAGTCAATGTGCCATTAGGAAGGGCGATGTTAGTAAGAAGTGGCAATTAATGCGATGAACACGATGATCAACAAGGTTTAATCATCTCAGAAATAATTATAATGGTCTAATAACATAACCGTGTTTTTGTGCTCCCGTGTACGCTGCTGACGATAGTTTACTCTCGGGATATTGGAAACTAAGGAGAATTTAGAAAAACTAAGTTTCTTTTGCATTTGACAGTCATTTGATTTCCACACGATTGACGCATTTGCGATAGACGTTTTGTGAATATTTCAATAAACGTATTTAGAAAAAAATGTACAAACCAGAATTTACTCGATAGTAAAAGATTTTGAATTAGATATAAAAGTGCGTCGTCATTTTATTCGAAATATCTGCGGTTGAATATTATTCAATATTTCTTCTTTACAACAAACTCACTAACCTACACGCGGTTTTTTGGCAGATAAAATGAAAGGCCACACACCTCTGTCTTGGTTCACACTCTTGCTTCATTCACATTCATACCCGACTTATCGAGTATTGGATTTTCTTGATCGTTCCATGTCTTGTTTAATGTGTTCGAGTTTTCAATAATACCAGGACAAAATGTTCATTAAACAAATTAATGTTGTTGATCCCTAAAAAGGCAGATTCACTTGATATCTCTACAGTCTGGTCTGGTCTAAAGCTCACCTTGAATGGTCCCGTATATTGTTTAGAATATTGCGTGGTTAATTAATTGTAAGGACAAATTTCTCGTACGGATTGGCCGCCCCATTTCGATTCAGCGCGTCAAACCAGATATTGTTTTCGTTTTGCAAAACACGCGGCGATGGTTGCATATCGCGTTGAAAGCGCCATTCAGTCGTTCGGACGACCGCAATTCATATTCATATCACTGTCTTTTTGTGAAAGATAAAACCAGCACAACAATCTGACGAAGAGATTTCTACAAAACTAATTCTGAATGCAAGTGATTATTGTTCGTATCTCGGTATGTTCAAAATGCATAGAATATTTTACAAATATTCCATAGCATTTTTCGCGTTTATTAGTGATATGGTAAGCATACTCTAAGCGTGTTGATCTTCTAACCATTCAAATTGATTTTCCGCCATTGTGTATTTATCGTCTACACTTCATGCCACATTTGTATAGGGTCCGCCAAATAACTTTTTTTTTTTCAACTAGTGCTTATTTCGTGAATGGTAACACTTAGCTCATGTCTGATTTGACAGATAATTAGTTTTATCCTTCCGCTGAGCGAATATGGTTGTGTATACGCTTGAACAACGCTGGGAAATATTGCGACATTACTTTGAAAATCATGGTAATGTTGCAGAATGTGTGCGAAAATTGCGTACGGTTTTTGGAAGAAGAGAAGCACCGTCAGCTCCGTATGTTCGTTATCTTGTGAAAAAAGTGAAAGAAACTGGCATCCTCATCGATAAACCAAAGCGTGAAAAGCCAAAAACAGTGCGTACACCCGAGAATATCGATGCTGTGGCAGAAAGTGTGCGTGAAGCGCCATCAACATCAATTCACCGTCGTTCTCAACAATTGAACATTTCGGAGACATCATTGAGACGAATTTTGCATAAAGACCTTGGTATGACGCCATACAAAGTCCAATTGGTTCAGGAGTTGAAGCCAACTGACCATCCAATGCGTTTTCGCTTCGCTGAGTGGGCCTGCGATCGACTTACAGAAGATGCCGATTTTGCCAAAAAAATCATCTTTTCGGATGAAGCTCATTTTGATCTTGGCGGGTATGTAAACAAGCAAAATTGTCGTATTTGGGGCACAGAAAACCCGCACGCATACATTGAAAAGCCGGTACACCCAAAACGAGTCACTGTTTGGTGCGGATTTTGGTCCAGAGGCATAATTGGGCCATTTTTCTTTGAAAATGAGCAAGGAGTGGCCGTTACAGTCAATGGCGATCGTTATCGGGCCATGTTGAACGAATTTTTGTTCACAAAAATTGAAGAGGAGGATATTGGCAACATTTGGTTTCAACAGGACGGCGCTACGTGCCACACAGCCGAAGCTACACTCGATGTTTTGCGCCCTGTTTTCAAAAAAAAAAAGTTATTTGGCGGACCCTTTACAACCATACTCGTAGGCATCATGTTGAGATCATCATCGTAGCAATTGATTTCAACTTACTGTCTATTATTATTTTCAAAACGTCCACTTCTTGTTACACACCCTTTCGAGTTGAAGTTCGATGTGTGTTACGCTTTCTGTTTTAGTGCTTTCTTTTTCAGTTCATATTTCCATGCTTACCCATTAATAAGTTCTGACGAAGCTTGGTTTCAACAATTACCACAAGTTTCAATAGCTCAGGAAACGAACGAAAGACGAATTCCTCACTTAATTAAATCCCCACGTGTACAATCGGAGTGAACAGTGTATCCAAACTAGCGAAGTCTATGTAACATGTCTGAATAAAAATAAATTGGAGGCAACGCCTTTGATTCCTTTGAAGTCTTTGCTTTTTGTTGGTTTTTTGTACCCAGCTGGGCATCAGCAATTGTCGGTATCAACGAAATTGCCAGCGGCCAGCGACTGAGTGATTGTTGGAATTGGCTTCCGAATAAAATAACGAGCGGGCCCGAGAATCGGACAAAATGAGGTCACGTATTGTTGCAGGTTACGTGGATGAATTCGGCTGCACTCGGAAACGTGTTCGGGTGGTGCCGACAGGTCACAAAAAGAGGCACGATTTCTTGAAAAATAACCACAAGCCCTGAACGGCTTGCATGACAGGAGCCCCCACATTTCTCGACTTACCTGTCAAAGTCATAAAGTTTTTTGAAAATCACTAATCAGCCTTCAATGCTAGGGTAAAATAACACCAAATTCAAATAAAACAAAGCGTTAAACAAAAGTTCGGTTTTCAGGTATTGCTTATAGGTCGCGCAATTACAGTTGAACCAAACAACGCGCACTTAGGACTGTGTGTATTGGTGCGTATGTATGCTCTTCCGACAGTGATGTTCTTGTCAAACGTTACCGAAAAACAGCATTTTGGATAGCTTATGCCTACTTATTGTTATTAGCGAGAAAGAGACAGCGTATATATACGATTATCGAATTTGAAGATTCGAAAAGTTTTACAGTGAGTTATTTTTATGAGATTAAAATTTCAACGGTATTTTCTTTTTACAAGTTTGAAACATGTTGAATGCAAGCGATGCATCTGTATGAATACTGTGTTCGACTCAACATTCGCTGCGTTACCTATACCCGTAAGTTTTGACTCCGGACTGTTAGTCTCAGGTTCTGTTCTTAAGATAAAAATCGTCTTTTAAATTTTACTTAAGCTACGCAACTCATGTTTAGAGGCATCAATACATTGATTTTTAAAGTTATCCACCTGTGCAATGTGGTGTGTTGAATCCAGACCATCATCTAACGGTGTATATTGATTGTAGCTTGTTAAAGCTTCTACTCATCCTTAAGATTACTATGAATTTATTTTCACAATAAAAAATATGCTAATTTACAGCCGAAAATTTACCTCACTACCCTAAAAAAATACAGATATTCTTACATTTTTCCGTTGATGCCTTTTTTTATGACCGACACAATCCGATAGCCATTATACTCGTATAATTGCGAAAGTTGTTTTGGAAGTTTGTTCCTTTCACGATTCTATGTAAATCTTTTTGCTAAACAAATAATAACGAATTTAAGGGCCGCCCACTCCGCTCCAATGTTGGCAATATCTGATTGAAAGAATTGATTTCGTTCTAATGTTGACATTATCTGATTATAGAGATTGCGGTAGGACTGCTGAAATGTGACTCGGATACGAAGTAACTAAAAATAAAAAGTAAAGTTCTGTCATTATGTTTAGATCCCTTTGCTGATTAGAGCATTATTTGCGTATGAAACTCCGCAAATAACTCACTTTGTGAAATACCCGCAACTTCCTCTACGAATTACTCGTTTATTTCAGAGAAACAAGGCTGCAAACTATGAAATTATTTTGAAACTTAGTAACTTTGCGAAGGAACTTCATTAAATAAAACATTGTAACCTACGCAACTTCGTTAGGGCAACTAAACAAATACGCTTGTTCCTACAATGTGTACATCATATCAATTTAGTTTATAGTTTATAGTATCTTTGTCGAAGGAACTGTGTGCAGAAACCGGTCGGTGTGGTCATCTAACTTAAATAAAGCGATGTATCCAAACAAAGTTATAAAAAGTTCTCATTTTTAACCCTCTTTTAACTAATTTATGCATGTGAAAAAATAATGGACAATTGATTTCTACATATTCTACAATGTTGTCGGGAATCCAGCCCTCGATTAACAATCTTAATTCCTTGAAGCTTTGTCCGTTGTAAGTTCTACAGCAGTTACCAGCTACACGTAATACGTTATCGCTTTTTACATCAAAACCAATCCGTTAGTAAAATTGTTGAGGGTTAAAATAACGTTTGTCGTGCTCTCCACCCCGCTGCTCATTGCTTTTTAATGGAAATAATGTTAAAATATTTTCTTTACCTTAAGACGCATATCTCTCGGCGCAATGATAATACACGATGATTAACATTTTCTGGAAGCCATTCAACAAGCGACAGAATACCCCCGAAAAATAATTATTTTAAAGAAATTAAAAAATAATAACTTTGTATAAGACCACAGATATTATGTTAATTTTTATGACCAACCGGTTTCGCTTTGCCTAAGCATCGTTAGGGTACAAAAGTAAACTAAATAAATACACAGTTTGCGGTTATATACACAAAGAGAGAACGCAATAAAAAACAAACAAATAAATACGAGAGAAAACAATAATATAACATAATATCTGTGGTCTTGCACAAATTTATTGTTTTGTTCATTTCATCAAAGAAGGCAAACCACAAAGCGGTTGCTTTCTACAAAAAAAAAGAAAAAAAAACATTACTTATTTGCCACGAGGTTTTATTGATGTATCGCAGTAACATTTGAAGACCTCTTGAGATTTTTCAATCTTTTGAAATATGTTCCTTGGAAGAGGTTATTAATAGATTGTTTTTACACTTATACATTATATTCGTATTAATTTGGAAAAGTTAACATTATTGTATTTAACCGAATTTATTAACCTTGGTTGTCTACACATTTAATATTTTTATTCATAAGAAATAGCTTTTACGGGTAAATTCAAGCAATAAGTATTAAATATTGATATTTTACACGTACCAAATGAAAAATATAAATGATTATTTTGTTTGTTGGTTATATAGTACATTCGTTGTACCCAACTTTCAGATCAAAACTACATTGCATTACAACTAATAGTTTTAGTTGTTTATTCCATGGCCAAGAACTCACTGGGCGTACCATAACTTTCTTACCGTTTTCCAAAGCGAAGTGTTGAAAATAGATATAAAACATAAAATGATTTTTTTCGCGTTCCAACGTCCAACTTTTATTACGAAAAAAACTTTCCGGAGATTACTTGACCTTTGAAAATAATATGTTAGATTTTCCCGAAAAAAGGTTGGGAATTTTAAAGTTTTCGGGTAAAAAATATATTTTAAAAGTCGTAAGAAAAATCCCAACACGCTACCGCTGTCGATAATTTACGTACGTGCATAGCAATTTTATTCTCCCTTTCTTCGCGGGGTTGTAAATTTACTTTACGCTTATTGTACGACTTGAGTTCGTGGGACCCGGCTTTTAAAAATCCACTAGCCGCGGTAGGCAGGGATTTGTTTTTAAGAATAATATTGATTTTGCCATCGGCAAACACTGGCCGGGGCAAACATATTTAATTCTGTTATTTTTGGATTTAAGTGTAGCCACCAATATTTATACGATTCTTCGTCTTGTTTGCTTTCAGTGTGTTCAGCCACGCAGGTGGCGAGCTAAGTGATTCGCTGGGACGTCATTTTAGACTTTTTTATCGTTTTATTTTATTGATGCATTTTAGGAATAATTTTATCCCTTGCTCACTACTCACTGCTAGAAAAACGCGCCTGGCAGGGCGTCGCGAGGGTATATCCATAAATCCTTTTACAGCTAGCCCATAACTTCTAAGTTTTCTAGAACAATATTTTATAAATGAAAATGATATAATAACTTTGTGTAAGACCACAGATTTTTTCTCTCTGTGCCTTTGTCATAATTTTAAATACACAGACCACAGATTTTATTTGATTATGACTGACCGGTTTTGATTAGCCTAAGCATCATCAGGGTACAAAATTAAACTAAACAAAAAATACAAAATATGCGGTTATATATACATACAGAGGAAGAACACAATGTAAAAAAAGTAAGAGAACAAACAATAGAATGACATTTAAAATTATTACAAACGAACAGAGAGAAAAAATATATAAAACAAAGAACACAATATAAAAATAAAATAAAAGAACAAACAATAAAATCACTTTTTTTTTTCTCTGTGTGCCTTTGTCATAGTTTTAAAGTTGTTATTTCATTCTTATTAAACATGTCGAACCACAAAGTGATTGCTTTCTACGAAAATACAATATTTTGTTTTTTAGATCATCTGGGTATTTTTATTTGTTTTTATCGTTGACGGCTTGTCACACAAGGCACCCTTTCACAACCCGAGATATTATCGCTGACGCAAATACAAGGCACCCTTTCTAATTTTCTAAGGAATAAAGTTACAAATTTGTTTTATTAAATACCAATTTTAGATTATTTCATTACGCTTCGTTTGACCTTGTTTAGAGTTGTTTTCTGTTTCTAGCCTTGCAAAGCGCCCTCAAGGCGACATCTAACGAAAAGGGAATTGTAAAAATTAGCAAAGTGTAATTATTATCATTTAAGTTTCCTTTGATTATAGCCGCGAATTTTATGTTGAGGTCCCTTCGTTTTACACTGAGCAAACTGAGACTAGATTGTGTACCGTGTCCTTTTTAAATAAAAAGAACAATGCCTACTTGAAATAAAATAGAGATATTTTTTTACGTAGGAAATTAAAACATTGTATTACTCGGGAAAGTCGGCTGTTATACTTTCAAAACGGTTGAATTACGTACCATGTTTATTATAATAATATAATTTCCTTAAGTTTTGGGTTTACGAAAGGAATACTTTATAAAAATAAAAAACAGATGGCACCAGTGTTCTGTCTGGTATGTTTGTAGAGAAGCGAGACTCCAAGGTAAACTTATATTTGACAGAATTCCGTTCGTAACGACCATATAATTCTATTCTTTACTTAGGTTACACACTCAGGGGAGAACCTGTTTACATATTTTGTTATCATAGTGTGTTTTTACTGAGAATTTTGAAAGCTTTCGTACAGTACCCACGTCAGGCCTGGCTTAACACATCCAGTCTTATTGCAAATATATAATTTACTTGCCCTCTACACACCTGAAAGCAATTAATTTAATATGATTGTACCTATTTATATTATAATTTTACAGGTATTAATTGATTTAGAACCAATTTAGATTGCTGATACTGTTAGAACGGCCTGATAAACAGATCTCGATTAATCAACAGCAAAATACATTATTACTACTAACTAGATAAACCATTGCACCTTCAAGTTATTGTCGATGCGATAATTGATTGCGCTTTTCTGAGGTATTGATAACTTTAACAGTATCCATTCAGCAAGTTGATTTATCATTGAAAATTGAAGGTCAAGAAAAGATTCATCTCTACCTTCCATTCAACCAAGTAATTTATCTTCCAATTTGCGTTTTCACTTATTGTTTTGTAGAGCTAATCAGTCCTTATTGTATTATGAGACTGGTATGTTGTGAATGGTATTTGAACGTTTCCACACGTACATTTTTATTCAAAGAGGCAGCTTTGTTCCAGGCGGTTGGTTTGATTCCATAACAAATCGACTCATTTGTCTTGATAAATCAAAATGGAAAACGAACATGTTCTGTCAATGTCTGGTTCAATCACTCGAAAGAAATTCAGCCGCTGAGTCTTTTTTTAGTAGAGCCTAAAAAGGCTTAAAAATACTAATTAATCACCGCTCAGGAGAATCGACTCCAAGTCGCATGTAAATTGTAATCTCTTGTATCTAGATCTATTAAAATAACATTATGATTCGCCAGTTAAAAGATTATTGAATACATCATTGCTCTTTGTAACGATAAATCGCTTTTCTATTAAGTTTCATCATTAGAATAGGTAACAACTATTACGTCTATGCATGAGATAACCTTCAACCTTCAATGAACAACTAATAAACATTAGTTGTTCATTAGATTCGTATTAGAACGTGGAAATAATACTTCAGGAGTGAATAAGTTTACTGAACAAAGACTGGACTTAGATTATATATCTTACCAGTCTTCAATATCCTTCTGTAAAGGGTGTTTAAAACGGCATCAGAAGTCCGTTATACCTGTAGGTACTATTGTAATACTACTGTACTGCTGGGTACTTTCAAATTACTCTTAGGCTTGATTGTCCACATTAGTTTCGAATCACGAAAAGAGAACAGTTTATGTTTCTTATTGTGTATAAAGTACTGGATGTTATTTTACCATCATACTTACTACTGATCTCAACATACAACTTATGTTTGGGGACAGCTTTACGAAATTAACCATTCTTGGAATTAATAATAATATTAATTCAAAAATTCTAATTGATTTGTTTATCTACAAAATAAATAAGAAACCGTTAATAAAATAAACATCAACCATAACAACTAACCTTGATTTTAACTTATTTAAAATATGATCATTTTTGAGCGTTCTTCGATATGGGCTATAGCTCTCAGTTTCTGTTAGAATATTCAATACTAATATTTGTGTAAGTTTCCTGTGCCTGCTGTGCTTGAACATTATTCACTGTTTATGGTTGTATTAATAACACTACGGCTACGTGTCCTCAGTCCCCACGACACGTGAAAAGTAATACTTGTTTGCTCAACGGATTTCATAATAACAATATTATTTACGACCCCTTTACCCAAGGAAATCCCCGGCATTTTTATTGCGGTTTTGTCTGGGCGTTCTTTGTTTAAAGCTCTGTTTATTTACATTAGCATTAATAAACTTTTTTGTTAAATTCAACCTTTTATTTTTAAACAGGTTAGGTTCATAATAAATTAATATAAGAAAGCTTTTGACTTGCTGTCGGTAGCTCAACGTTGAGTATACAAGAACTCAACATATTTTATAATAATGCAATTAGTAATTTCTCAGCAAAACAATTTCAATTATCTGTGAATTACCGTCAGTTAATATCCACCCACTAGCTTTTACCAGTATTCTCCGTGTACCATGTTCCCACAGTCCTAATTCCTAACCAAGACAGACCACCTCATTCATTAAACACTATCTTCATTAGCAGCTTCGTCAAATATGCAACACTCTTTGTTTAGTCCGTGGGAAGTCCATTTTCGACCATGTTCCTTATCTGGATTCAGGTAGTTTGGTTAGCCATGGCTCTCTGGTTTTCGACAGCTCTTATTATTATTACCGAATACATGTTTTGAATGTTAGGAAAAGCAAATTGACGTAGCTTGGAAGTTTGGAAAAAAAAGTTTGAATCCAGAAGCAAAATATAAAATCTTAGAATAGAGAAACTTGCCAAATCAGATGGTACGATGAAATTTACAAGTTCACAGGTCACCATTGCACTAACGACATCTTCCGCTTATTATGATGATATTAGAAAGTTTTCAAATATGGTCAGGTTATTCGTAAGCCGGGAATGTTTGTCTTTCTTATAAAAAATAGAAAACTCAGCTCTCTCAGTTTGTGACTATATTTTTTGTTGTTGTAATAACAGTATAGTGTTTGACCGGTTGGTAGCTGAGCGGACACACGCGTCGGATTATCACCCGGGCGTCGTGCGTTCAATTCCTCTGCTGGCTAAGTCCTCCATCATTGCACAAGCAACATCTTCCGCTTCTTGTGATGACAGTAGGAGTTTTTCAAATATCGTCAAGTTATTCGTTACCCGGAAATGTTAGTCTTTCTTTTTTAAAAAAGTGTTCTTCGTTGTGTCAAAATTTCGTTTATCCTATTCGGTTATGTTTTTATCCCTTTTAATTAAAATTATATCACGATACGGGCATGAACCTAGTTTAATAGATACTAGAACCCTAAAAATCATTCAACATAATACGAAACTGACAACAAATAAAGAAAAAAATATGCAAGTTCTACAAGTAATCGATAAATTTGGCAGTTTATAGTGTGAAACAATATACAAAACAGAATAAATTACACAGTATTTTTTAAAAATATTTTCGTAGAAAGCAATCACTTTGTGGCTTGACATATTTAATGAAAATTAAATAATAACTTTATAAAAGACCACTGATTTTATTTGATTTTTTTATGACCGACCGGTTTCGCTTAGCCTTCAGCATCATCAGGGTACAAAATTGATCTGAGCAAAAAATACAAAGTGTGCGGTTATAAATATATACATACAGAGGGAGAACACAATATAAAATAATCAAATAGTGCGAAAACAATAGAATAACATTTAAATTATAACAAAGGAACAAAGAGAAAGATACAGATAATATGAAATTAAAAAGGCAAAATGTTAACTGAAAATATATACCAAGTTTTTATTATTACTATTTATTTTATTTCGTAGAAAGCAATCACATTTTTAAGAATTCGCTAATCATCTTATTGGATGGTGATTTTTCACAAAAAACGGCGCTATACAAATTATCCAAATATTATTATTATTATTGTTGATAAAGATCATACCTTCAATGAAAGCACCGATGCTCTTATCTCACATTCTTTACAACAATGATCATGGCATTAGCATCAGATTTAATAATTTAGGAGTACAATAAATAAAGAACGCCATTAAAATAAATAGTCATATTCTTAATAATCAGGTAAATTTGTCCAGTAGTCCAATATTAGGTATATTTCCTGTAAACTCATAAAATTTATCATTATTCTAATCACCTTCTTAGTTGACGTTTCGTCTCTTTCAATTCATATTATCTGTCTCTTTTTCTCTGTTCCTTTGTTACAATTTTAAAGTTGTTCTACTGTTTTCGCACTGTTTTATTATTTTATTTTATATTGTGTTCTCCCTCTGTATGTATATATAACCGCACACTTTGTATTTTTTCTTTAGTTTAATTTCTACCCCGATGATGCCTACGCCAAGCGAAACCGGTCGGTCATAAAAAATAACATAATATTCGTGGTCTTATACAAAGTTATTTTTTCATTTCTTTACAAAGTTATTATTTCATTTTCATAAAATACCCAGTAGTTTAATTCCAGCAGTAGCCGTAGCGGATTCGGTTTGAAAATGACATTTCAAATTATATTTTGTTTGAAAATAATATCTCAGATGCCTCTTAGTGCTTTCTCACGTGTTTACAGGAGGTACACCTGTTTATATTTAATAAGCATGGAAACTATAAGAAGTCAGTGTAATGGCTCATCAGATACCTCGTCACGTAAACCTCCGTCGCTCGCAGTATAATATTTCATTTTCTAGACTTAGGCCTAATTCCACATGACCGGCCACCGGGCGCCGGCCGGGGGCGGCAGGGTAATTACATAAATGACGTACGACATTAAATAACAAATAATGTACGAGATCAAGGCTGGACGTGCTCCGGGACGTTTATGTGGCGATTGAGTTAAACGCTACAGACTGACTCTTGCCAAATTGGAAGAGAAACTTTAAAAATATATATAATTCAATTGAATTACATTTAATATTATTATTATTTAGTTCTGCTATCTATAGACATCTTAGTTTTAGTTTTTTTGTTTTTGGTGACAGCTGTTTGATAATGAATTCAAACGCCGTAACAGCTGTCACTAAAACACAAACTAAATAATAATAATTTTAAATTTAATTCAGTTGAATTATATAATGGAGAATGAAGTTCTACAAATTGAACACCTAAACTGTACATAAATGGAATATCATTATATTTTTAGACGTACGAAGCCAATAATGGATTTTGCTTTATGATTCCTTTTAGTTTTTTGTGTGTATTGTATATTGTATGTGTTATTACTGTTATGCTTACTAATGATTTGACTTCTCTTTGTTTCAGGTAAGTCTTAAATGGTTTTTTTCTGGCTCTTCAATCAAACAAAAGTGTGAAAAACTTCAAATGATTTTAACGCTCTCTGAGTAAGTGCTTAGAATTTTTATATTCCTACCTTTTTTATGTGAACACCGTGCAATAGTACCAACGGCCCAAAGCCAGTGGGACTATGGCATCCCCAAGTGGAGTATGTTGTGACGCTTAAAATAGTAGGGAGGGGAAGGAGATGGGGAAAAGGAAGGTCGGAAATTATCTCAAGCATCGCTAATGCCATTTCGAGTTTTACGTTTATACGTTTCAACTCTTGTGTGGTCTTTCACCAGGGCTATACTGCGAGTATCTATCACCCTTATTGTTCCATCATTTATTTTTTATTATTCTAAATAATGAGGTAAAACCGAAATATAATCAATTTGTTTTACAATACATACAATGCGATGAGTGTATTGATACGTAGGAAGAATACGATTCTGCATAACATGTCGTTTCGAATACATCATTTGAAAAACCGACGACTTCTAAATTCACTTGAAAATACTTTTATTTCCTTTGCAAATGTATTCATTCAATAATAATATCAACTTAAATAAAAAATAGAAAATTGAAATGAAAGTTGTAAAAATTAAATACAAAATCTATAAATAGATTACAGCATTTCAACACATCTCGTAGATAATCCACACAGTACCTATGTTTTGTGATATAAGGGAGAAAATAACATTCGAATAATCTTTTTTTGACAGAATTCCTCTGAAAAGAACTTTTAATAAACGAACAAAAAAATGTAATTTATTCGCCACTCTTAGATATTTTCTAACCGAGATTTAAAAAAAAATATCATAATACTCGTACAAGCATCATTATACGGGAAAAAACACTGTTTTTCAAAAATGATTCAGGAAACACGGCCCTCCCTAGTGACCTTTAGTCAAATTCAAACAACAGAATATCTAACACTTCAGTGTGCAAACTTTCCATGTTAATAATCATTTATAATATTCTACAATTTACTCGGAAACGTAAATAAAAGCATTGGTAATAAAAATAATTTGTCAAAAGCTTTTTATTAAATTATCCATCTAAAAATGATATAAATAGTTCGTTTATACGTTGCTTTTTTAAAGTTTGACAATGCCTTCAGTAGGCGAAATAGCTGTCACTCATAAAAATAATTACATACAACTTTTTGATAAGTAAAAAAAAAGGTTTTTATTTTAATTTTAAATAATAATTGTTATGAATAGTAATCATATAAATAATATAAATATTAAAATCCTAGGCGTCTCTTTCTTGACTGTTTTCAATACACCTACTCTTCTGCATCATCTTTTATTAAAAAAAAACATAATGTTAAAGGAACTTCGTTCTAGATCGTGCCAAAAGTTGAATAAGTATATATTAGTATGCATTAATTTCCAATGGTCAAATTCACGAGCCTCGCAAAACCCACACTTCATCACAAATTAATATAAATGATTGCTTACAAATAGATTCGGATTCTACACGCTCTTACCATAAAGTTTATAATTTAGTAGTTAACTTGGCAATATTTCTTGCAGAAGGCTAGCAGCTCGCGTTGCAGCGATCCCATAACTCGATTTTACTCTTATTTTATTGGATGTTAAGAGGCGCATTGATTACATTGAGGTTTCTTCTCTCTAGACGTATTTCTCCCTCTGAACTCGTTTCTGTTTTGCGGTCTCGTACTTTCTCATCGCATTTATACGTAGAAAACACCATGGTCCAGATTAAATACATTAATTATCTACGGGAATGTATTTATGTTGATTTATTAATGTAATCTTTTGATAAATACAATTTAATATGGAAATCGGAGCAGTTTTCTTATGCTGTGACATCTAATTAATTATACAGCCAAAGACAGTTATGATAATGGCGACAAGAAGCAGACTAGACTTCGAGAAATAATTAAATTATTTGGGTTTCTCTCTTAACCGGTCGTTTAAAGGGAACCCCGTGCTGAGTTCATAATTGATGTATTTTAATGAAATGAACAACGCGCAGTAAATTACTACCCACGTGATTAGTTGAAAGTGGCAATGATAGAATTGACCAATGAAAATTCCTGTGTTCTATGTTTACTGATGGGGGAATAAGTTAATGCTTTGATAATTAAAAATAATAAATGTTTCAGTGTGATGTTCGGTAGGTGATATGTAGTATACTAACTAGTATTAACGCTTTAATTTATTGTTTATATTTTATGTGCTGCCTCACAAACCCTGCCCAGATTTGGGTGGAACTGAGACATCCATGTAAGGAAGGGAAGCAATAAGGAAACAAGAAGGTTTAATACAAACACAAACATATTTAAAATAACCTTTCGTTTCTCGATAAATATATGTATACATATATATTTAACCTGAATTTAGGTTTAAGGAACATCACCAACGTGTTTGTGTATTATGTAGACACAAAATTTTTGGCACAACTGTGAACCAGCTATATTGCTGAGAGCTTTTGTAATTCGATTGAGCACTCTAATCCACAGAGATATATAGGCAAGCTATTATATTAATACGTTTTATCGACCTTATACTGATATTTAATTATTTTAAAGAAATGAAACAATAACTTTGTTTAAGACCACAGATTTTATTTTAATTTTTAAGCCATCCAAAGTATTATTCATATTCTTAATAATCAGTTAAATTTGTCCAGTAGTCCAATATTAGGTATATTTCCCGTAAACTCATATTTTTTTTCATTATTCCTTAATCACCTTCTCAGTTTACGTTTTGCCTCTTTCTCTCTGCTATAATTTTGTTATAGTTTAAATGTTATCCTTTTGTTTTCTCACTGTTCTCTTATTTTATTTTATATGGTGTTTTCCCTCTGTATGCATATATAACAGCACACTATGTATTTTTTGTTTAATAATAATAATAATATTTGAATGATTTTTATAGCGCCGTTTTTGTGAAAAATCACCTCAAGGGCGCTGTACAGATCTTATTAAATTGTAATGTTTATGTAATGGCCGCCCTAACAGATTTAGACCAACGTGGGCAAAAGTCATCTGGCTGTCGTAAGGGTGTCACTTGGGTGATTTATTGGATGCCTGGTTCGTTCGTGTTTGGGAACAGTCGGTCGAGATCGGCACTCCCCCCCCCCCTGCCGGTTCCCGAGCCGGCGGTCGAAGGGACAACACATCTGGCCAAGGGTCAAAGCAAGTGACCATTCTCGGGCTATGGCACTGCATTTAAAACACTGATATTAAAATATTTTCTTAAAAATCAAAATTACGTCGAAACTAGTCACTTTAAAATTATTTAGAGTTTATTCACTTAACCTATACACAACAACGGTAATTTTAGTGTAATTTTAAAGAAGTAATTTGTGAAATATCCTACTTATTTGGCGAAAAATAACGAGAAAGACTAAAACACGCCAGGCTGCTCCGAAAGCGCCACGGTTTAATTTTGCACCCTGTCGATGCTTAGGCTAAGCGAAAATGGTTTTGTACAAAGTTATTGTTTCATTTCAATAAATATGTCAAACCACAAAGTGATTGCTTTCTACGAAAATACTTATTTTAATCCTCATTTAAGTTCATCTTGAGACGTACTCAATTTAGTCGACCATTTAACCGTTGGTATGTGTTTTCATAAGCCTAATTTGTTTTAATGTATTTCTACACGAATTAAATATGTATTTTCTGTAACTACATCGCCCCGCGTCTGTTTTGCGGGGTTTGTTTATTAGTTGGTTGGCTGTTATTAGTTGTGAGGCCACTCAAGTTGCTTGATACGCTCAAGCTTGTTTCTCTTGTCTGTCGGGAAGAGTGCAAGAATACAAGAGTACACGCAAGCTGCTCAGAGCTTTCAAGGACCCCTCTGTTTCCTACTCAGATGCGACTTACGAACACAGACCACTGGCACTTGACTAAACCCAAAACAGACGTAATGTATTCTGTTCATTCCACGACATTTGTATAGTATTGTAAACATTGAACGGGAGGTCTACCCTAACTTTGGTAGACGTAAACATGACAGCATTATATAATCTTTATATTTTCTTTGTTTATCACTAGCTGTGCATGTTTCTTGTACCTTGGTCGCTTGATTTTATTGTTAATTCTTTACAATGAAAATATTTTAATGGGTATGTAAATGAACGAACGGTTTTTAAAAGTGCTCCTTTTTGTAATTATTATTATTTAGGTATTATATAGGTTATATGTAGACGACCTTCATGGTCGAGTGGTAACACGCTTGACTACGAATCCAATGGTCGCGGGTTCAATCCCGGCGTGCGTAAAACAACTTTTATTCAATGAATATGTGTCATAACACATTTGATTTATATAAACTTTATTTGCGGCTCGTTCCAGAGTACTAGATACTCTAAGTATCGCCCTGATGTAAGACCACCATTCAGAATCGAAACTTTGCTTAAAAATGGCTTTAGCCGTGTTTGGTGACCAGATATTAATAGATAGGTACTTTTCAACCTTCCTATTCCCCATCTTCTTCCCCTCTCCACTACCTTGAGCCTCACAACATACCCTAATTGGGGATGCCATAGTCTCACTGTCTTCAGACGGTTGAGAGCAGTTGGGACTCTTGTGCGGTATTCACTATAAAAAAATGACAAAAAATACAGTGACTAGATTCCCATGTGACAGTTTTTAATGTTTTATAGCGCTACTTAAAGTGAAAAAATGAACATTGGAAAATTAAGGACCATTTTGAAAATATGGCGTCTTATCTTCTTTTTCACTTAATATTTAAAAACAAACTCCATAGCTCCGGATGGTATGACGTGGCTAGCTGAAAAAAAGTTGCGTAATACATACATTCCAGATTGTGAAAAAATGCAATTTTTATGAGACCAGAGCTCACAGTTCGTGAGTTTTTGGTGCTTCATACATAATTTTTCCTTTATAGTACCTATCGATAGATTTTTCTTTCTGTTTTCCGTAGATTATTTCAGATTTAAATAAAGTTTTTCGGGGTAGGTATACAAATGCGTAGGCAGGTACTCTTTTTTGTCTAGCCAACATTTTGTTCTGTAAAATCCCTAAATCTAAATAAGAATCGCGACATGCCCCTGTTAGAGGTTGACATTGTTTTGAGTTGGGATAGTTAGATGATATATCAGATGTAAATTTATCTCACAAGTTTGTTTCCTGCTCTCGTCTCCCCCAGTTTGGAACTCATGGTGCGCCATACATTAATTTATTTTTTCTTCGATCTCTCGGGACTACCGCGATTCTGAAACCACTCTGCAGTCGCCTTGAGAATGAATAATATTGATGTTGATCGTCAAGTTAGTGTAAACGCACTTACACCCATGCTCCTCCGTACCAAGTTCTGCTGTAAGTAATTTTGTGACAAACATACGCCATTTTCAAAATGGCTTCATTTGACATTTAAAGGTTTCAAAAATAAGCCTAAATATCATTGTTTTTGTTGTCATTTCAGAATTGTGTAGCATATATTATTTATATCGTAAGCGCCCTTGGGGTGTTATTTCACAAAAACGGCATTATATTAATTGGTTAGGTATTATTATTATTTTTATTGAAAATGAACTAAAAGCCTTGTATCTACAGAATTAATTTCAATTTTTATGACCGACCGGTTTCGCTTAGCCTAAGCATAATCAAGGTAAAAAATGAAACTAAACAAAAAATATATACATACAGTAGTCCAATATTAGGTATATATCCCGTAAACTCATGTAATTTATCATTATTCTTTTATCACGTTCTCAGTTGACGTTTTGCTTCTTTCATTGCATATTATCTGTCTCTTTCTTTTTGTTCCTTTGTTATAATTTAAAAGTTATTCTACGGTTTTCTCGCTGTTCTCTTATTTTATTTTATATTGTGTTCTCTCTCATACTTTGTAGTTTTTGTTTAGTTTAATTTTGTACCCTGATGATGCTTAGGTTAAGCGAAACCAGTCGGTCATAAAAATGATAATAAAATTTGTGGTCTCATACGTTATAAGTTATTATTTCATTTTCGTCAAATATGTCAAAACACAAAGTGATTGCTTTCTACGAAAAATAAATAAATAATTATTTTTACTATTACTATCCCGAAGATTCGTAACCGTAAGTTATATTATATATAAATAATCAATGTAGAAATACCAATAAGGTATCTCCGTGAACGAGGAATCCTGTTTACTGCTCTCAATCGCTAACTATTCCAACCTTTTTTCTACATCTACAGTACGTAGGTACAGCTGGACTATAAAAATACTTTTTCTTTTTTATAGGAATTTTAATGTGAATTCAAAACTCGTTAGCTATTAATGTAATGAAATGTTGATCATGTGATAGTTTGAAGCGTTTTATTAGCGATAATGATGCAAATAAATACTTGCATAATTGAATTGTTGAAAGTTAATTTTAATGATAAATTAACCACTTTATTTTATTTATTACCTTTGAATAATACAAGTGATTTATTACATAATTATAACAAAAAAAATCGTATTCACAACTTCATTTAATAGAAAATAGGTTTATCTTCCTATTGTGCTTATTTTTATTTTTTATAATACTACAAATTGTCTTAATTTTTTGTTGTTAACTTTCATTCAATGAACTTAACAGTAAAATGTTTAATTTATTCGTGGTGGTGAGTGTCCGTACATAACATCGTTGCTTCACTAAATATGTATATTATTCACTTCTATAATATCGTGGTTAATTTCTTCGCGCTTTCCTACAAATGTAATACAAAACGATATTTCTTTTCAACACTGAAAAGTATTTAAGTTCCATTATTCTAATATATTGTCTATTTGTATTTGATTTAGTAAAATAAAATAGCATTCCTAGACGTGGACATGTGTTAATGTTTGTTTCCGTGACCCGTCACGCAGACACTTGCGATGGCGTCACAGAGCTTTAATCACATTTAAGAACACCCGCAGTGACCGTAAACTCTAATAATAATCACGCCATTACGTTGTAAGCTTTATACCGTTATTTGCCCATTAGGAACTCCCTCTTGGGATTCGTATCCACCGCATCGTCATGCCGCCCCGAAATCGTATCAAACTCTTGCTAATGGGCACTAATCTCCAACGTAGAATTGCAAATTACAAACCTCGTGATAGGAAAATCATAAAAAAGTACAAAAGTACAGCTTAGTACAGCTTTTGGTGTATCTGGTCCAGTCATCTGGAATAAGCTTCCCACAAAACTTGCCAACATACAGAACCCAGCAGGGTTCAAACGGGTGTTAAAAACCAAATTGTTTAAAAATCCTACCTACAAAACGTAATTTTTAGGTTTTTTTATTTTATTTAAACAATAATTATCATTATTTTATATTTAAAAAAGAAACAATTTTTAGTTAAAAGCTCTGCAATGTAATTATTTTTACGCGTGACAGATAACGCCCTCAAAAGGCGAAACAGTTGTCACACGTAAAAAATAATTACATCACGGAGCTTTTAACTAAAAATTGTTTTAAAAAAAATAAAAATAATAATAATTATTGCTTAAATAAAATTAAAAAACCTAAAAATTAAAATGAATATAAAAAAAACTTTAAAACCATAAATACAAAACGTAACTTACAAAAATTTAATTTCATTAAAAACGTCCCTAATTTGCTTTGTTTCGGTTTTCTCCTTACTTCTATCATACTTGTTGTCATAAAGTATTTATTTTCTTTTGTTACTTGTTATATTTACACTGTTTGCATTTTTAGAATCGGTTACTTATAATACTTGAATATTAATGTTTTAAGTACTACCAACATATTAACTGTCCTCAATCTTATTTCCTTTTCTTAGATTTGACAAATATGTTAATATGAATTCATATGTTTCATCTGATTTTTTATACCCTTAGCTTCTGGTAAATTGTTTTTTTAATCTGTTGATGTACACATGCACTGTTATACCAATATCTGAACCTTTTTCTCTCATGATTTATGATAACGATCATGATTTCTAGTATTTCATTCGTAATATCATATTATTTTCACGTTTTTCGTAGTTAAATTGAAAAAAACCAGAGTTATAGTTTAATTCCGTGCTTTCGAAAATATATGCGAAATTGTCAAATCCAGAATTACTTAAAATATCAAAGACGTAATATATGTTATTATGATTATGCATAATAATAATTACTTGGCCAACAGGAAATTCTGTTTAATCTGAACACGTCTCTTTAATGATTATTAATTTGTGATAAATTGGACAGTACGCTTGATAAGGCGCCAGTGCTGCAGGAACTTATACAGGGATAATATTAAAATACAACTTAATGTTACCTCGAGGTAAATGCTGCCGGACAATGTCGCAAATAAATGGCATCTCTCTCATTTCAAGAGACACTTGTTCTGAAGCAGGGGTCTACAACGTTGGCCAATAGGCAATTCGATACTGATATAATCACCGAAACAATTAACAAGACTTTAAAATTTAAAAAAAAACATTGAAAACACTGCAAAAAATATTCAAATACCATATTTATTATGAATACGTCTTTGAAAACTTCCCGGAGAGCAGAATAAGAAGATGGTTTGTGATCTCCAAAGCTCCTGTTTACCATTTACATTCCCTGAGTGAGGAATTACTGTCGATGGCCGGATTCCATACAAGATTCTTACCAAGGGTAGTCGCACGTTTAATTGATTACTTTAAGTAGAAGATATTATCGCGGAGCCCGGCTTTAATTGTGACCAGCCTCCGGGTATAACCGGTAATAGTGACGGGAGCGCTGATTTAGTAGATAGTAGATACCTCTACCGTAGTATGCGCTCCGGGTTGCTTTAATTGAGTTAATGGATATATCTGTCGCTTGATTGAAGCCATCATTATAATGGGTGTCCTTTATCCGTAAAAATACGCCTTTCCACGTTCATTTATTTCTTAGATCTTGATTAAAGTAACGATACAGATTTCCTCACATCGAGCGTGATATTTAATAAGCACCTTTTACATTTATTTTTATACTTAAGTGGGAACTAAAACAGTCATGGCTGACACTTGGTTTTCCGTTATATGGCATTTCAAGAATATGATGTTGAGCCTTCCGTAGCCATTAAGTACATTTGAAGGCAGCTACATAATTTACCTAAAATATACTATTTCACAGCGACGTGTATAGGTATGTTAATGTAGTGTAGATTTTGCAAAATTAGGGTAATTTTCTTCAATACTAATTCCGTAATGTTCTTAACTGCTTTGTCGTGCAACAGTTGTTACAAAATTGTGTTTTCAAATTTATAGCTTGTCGCACGGCAGCCGCTTTGTAGAATTATCACAACGTGTTTCCTGAGATAGTATTATAGCTACATACATAGAACAAGTTGGATTACATACTTTATTCAGTACATACATAGTACTTTCTAAGTAATAACTTCTAGCGTAGTGAGGAGCAGGTTTTGGTTCAATGTAGTGCAAAGGTGACTCTCTTCTTGTTAGAACTGTAACTTTCTTAGCTGTTGACATTATCACGAATGCAATGCACTCGCCTGCTGCAGGATAATGTCGGATTCTCCGAGGACTTAAGGGGGTGAGGTGGGAGGGGGGGGGGGGACAGAAGATAGGTGGGACAAATTAGGGGTAGCATTATTTGTAAAGACACGAAAATAAATATCAATTGTACTTCAAAAGATAGAGGAGTTGAGGTTAACAGAACTGAGTAAATAAAGTAACTTGCATAAAAAGTCGTTAAAAATGTGCTTTTTAAATCGTATAAAAACACGTAAAACTATAACTTTTCATTTTAGTATTATGCTTATGTTTACAGCTTAAATATTAACTTATTGGTACCACTTTGGGAGATTTACGAAAATTTGATAAATTTTTGTAATACATAATTTATTTAAAGTCGTCAGTTTTTGCACTATTACCAACTATAATTTTGCCAATATCATGTCCTCTGAGTGCAAAACTGTATCGTTCTCCAAACTAAAATAATTGTGTTTTTCTGAAGTGACTTGCCAGGTAAGTATGCTTTTGTATATTATCTCTGTACATAATATATATAAATAAAAATATGTCATAGATTATATATGTAGTTAGTAATAAGATAGAGCCTAGGAATTAACAGCGCCCTTGAGGTAATTTTTCAAATTACAAATTATCAAAAATTATTTAATTATTCATTATTATTTATTTTAAATTATTATAATAACCCATATTATTTGCTAGGTAGCAGTCCAAAAGCCTATTTTATATGAATAATATATTTAAAAAAATGTTATTTGAATAACCACTTACTGAAATTTCATACAATCCTCAAATCTCGTTTAATACACGAGGGCTTTCAATTCATCACCTAAAAAAAACCTTTTATCCTCTGTGAAGAAAATTCTAAAATGCAATAATTATTCAAAATTCCTGCAAGTCACCGCTTACCACAAAAAGGCGGTGTCCTTTGTGTCTTTTGCCAACCCTGCTGACCCTACCGGGCAGAAAGTCAGACAGGTAAGGCGGAAGGGCGGAAGGCCCGGCGCGTGGCCCGACTCCCGATAAGTCGTGCTCGCCCCGCCCTCCCCGCTGCCCCCGCCCTGCCGCCCGCTAAGCGTGCCGCTGGAGGTCACGAGCGCTAAATGCCGGCAGAGCTAAGGACGGGTACGCCGGGCACTCGCCGAGGGAAATATGTAACACTTGTTTTAAAAATGTCCTGTCCTTTTTTTCTATCTTTTTTAATGACGTTTTTAATATTTGCCATTTTATTTTAACATTTAAAAAATGCTGGAAAAGTTTTTGAACAACTCAAATTTCATTGGGTGGCGTCCTGGTAAAGGGCACTGAGTTCACCCTGAGATGAGATGGCCCTGCAAGTGTTATAAAACGAACTCTTAACGTAGAGTGGATGAAAGCCTCCAAGAATCGACAAAACTGGAGACTTTTAAAGGAGGCCTATGTCTTCCCCTTAGAACGTAGACCAGTTTTACATATTTTAAAAGATGTCAATAAAGTCGTTGAAAGGACCCTTGCCATTTAAGTATCACTTATGTTATATATATATATATATATATATAAATAAATAATGTATTTCGTGAAATCCGCTATTTACCTCTCACCGCCATTCGCCGTTGCTGAGCCAATTTGGCGAGACAAGACAATATTATGATTAATTATCTTTAAATTGTAATTCTTCCCCGTCATTTTGGATTACCCGCTTGACAGTGGCGGAATCTCGGCTGAGACCGCCATCTTGAAACCAAATTACAGAACGACAGCAATAACAGCATTACCTTGAAAAACTCTTAGGCAAAAACAAATGCCTTTAAAACCCATTTAGATATACATGTAATTGTAGATCTCAATGTTAAAACCCTTGGTAATATTGATGAAATCTTCTATGGTCTCTTCTCTTCTCTCTCATTCAACTAATCTCCGGTTGAGGTTATCAATTTGTCAACCCCAGGGTCATTTCTCGCTTCTCCCATCGGAAATTGGATCAGCTTTTGGTATTTTTAAAGGATGTGGCTGACGCGTAGAAACTTATCACGGTCAAGAATTCAAAACCAATTAAAACGGTGTTATTTCAATACATTTCTGATATAATTATGACACCGCGGTGGTCGGCAGCCCGGTGTGTAGAATGCTCGGCTAGCAGTCGGCAGATGTTGTTCGAAACTCACAATGGCCGACTCCTTTTTCAGAACAAGCTATGTTTAGTGAAAAGGTTTGTACTATAAAATTTAGGACTTACAGCTTCTTTTTATTTTTTATTATTAAAATAAATAACCAAATTCCCCGAAGTAAGAATCCCTCACAAATGTTGCCATTTCTTTTATGATGCGATGAAAACATCTGTATTTTTTTTTATCAAACCACACCTTATCTAAAATGGTATCAATATTTTTATTTACTAGTGTATCGTATCGTCTTGTAATTTAAGCCGTAATGGAGCAACCTGCTGGTTAATATCTGTAATAAAATCGCGATTGCACAGAGCAGGGCGGCAATGGACCGAAGGTGATTATACACCACCCACAATATAATGCACGGAGAAGCTTCCGCCCACCTTGCATTGCATTGCACATTACATGTAACTTGGCTATCTACCCCGAGAATCACCCGATTTACTATCATTTTAGACGTTGTGTATCGCGCAATTTAAATAAAAAAAATACTTAATCTTTCTACGCGTATCTATACAATACTAATCAGTGTTTTCTCAGTTGATTTTATGGGATACAGACACAGATTTCTTAATTCACGAAACAAACCTTAACTGAATTCTTTTGGGGTGAAAATAATTGAAATTGTGAAATGGGAAAGGTTGGAAAACCTGAATTTTCATATCTGAGTTTTATTTTTTCATATCTTGAGTTCACCTCACTTGAGGTGAACTCAAGTGAGGTATTCACCTCAAGTGGTCAAAACTGCGCTTTATAAATGTACTGTTATTTTAATTTCAGAATGGCTGTCATTCAACATTGTGATTCAGAAAGTATATTCCACTCCATAAAACGCGTATGAGATGTAACATAAAATTATCTAATCATAATATTAATATAATACCTACCCAACTAGCATTTGGGGTTATGTATACTCGTTTGAGGTCAAACATTAGTTCGTTAATTAAGGCTAGGAACAGAAGTATACGCGTTGGAAGCCTAGATCTAGTTAGGAAGCAGCGACCGAGTACCTAACCAGTAACCTTATCTTGATTATAATTTGGACCTCCCCATATAGTATTTATGAGCAAAGCCTCGCCTGAAATATCCACCCTTCGCGGCCGACCTAGACGACGAAAGGTCCATTAACTATCGTTAAGCTTAATAACACGCATTATTTGTGGACGCTGACTTTAATCAGAGATTTTCAGCCGTACTGACAATCCATAGAATACTAAACATTCTTATATAATATACTAAATCTATTAAAAAGATTTTTTTGTAATTATTGCATGTCAGCTACAATTTTTATTCGACTTTCGGTGGTCATTAAAGCTTCAATTTATTTTTAAATAATAAATAACACACAAACTAGGTACTCTACAACGTGATGGAATATACATATAATGCGTGCGTATTGCATTTATTCAATATTAGTTTGATCACCAAATTCGAACTCGAATAAAAATGTTTTATCAGGTTACTGAATCGACTTTATGCATACATACATCGCAATGGCCAATTGGGGATGCACGCTAAAATGAATCGTTCTAGGTATTTACAAAGTTGTGGACATCAATAAAACTTGTTTTTTTTGCGAGTTACGCGAGTAATGATTCCGTTCTTCCTCGTACGACTAAATGTGGCATTTTGGCTTTTATACGAGGATATATATATTTTGGCTCTGACATGTAAGTGCATTAACGACAAAAAAATCGTATAATGTATTTCAAAAAAGCCATCCGCATAAAAAAATCATACATTGCGGATATTCTTGCATTAGTGTCGCATCGTGAGAAGTTCCACCCCTCGATTATATGAGCTACTTTCCTTACTTTACATTATTATAAAATGTTTGTATCAACAACAAATTCTTCATAAATGCGATTTTATAAAACCTTTTTTTTTCAACTTTTTTTTTTTTTTTTCCGTGTAATACAGCTTTAAAATTGAAGTGTGCATTCCATTTTTCCAAAAGTTTAGTAAACACTGATATTATTAATCGATAGTGTGATAATTGAATTGCTTTTTTTTCAGAATTAAATTAATTCAATTATGCACTCCAGCCGCCGATCCCTATGTATATAAATCGATTTCAACTGTTATTGTTTAAATATCAACTTTCATTTCTCTAAACGTTATATTTTTTTTGACAGCCACTAAAAAGAGTAGAAACTTCCGGCAACAATGTCTAAAAGAAAAACTGTTCTAGATTTTGTTGTCAGAATCTGTCGAGAATAAAATATATTAAGTACTAAGACTTAAGCCACGGATCTAGAATAAGTGTGGGTATCGCTTTCGAAAAGCGACGAGTGCTACTATTTCTTCATTTTTAATATATCGATCAACTTTCATTGCACTGATTGTCAGATAATAATTAATAATGTATATAAACGCGCTCTTAGAAAGAGAAAGGCTCCGGCTTGCGTCAGAATATCATGATTTATCTCTGGCTGTTGGTCTTAGCCGAACCGATTTAAACAAGGGCGTTGCCCGTCGAAATGAAATCTTTAATCGATGTATTTAAAAGGCATCGGAGTCAATTGGAATCTCAACTTAGCTTATAATAATGAGTGGGCGTTTGGATGTATATTATCAATTAAAAAAATATGATTTTCTCATTCGATTCGGAATAATAAATGCGTTTGTAGAAAGGCATGTTTTCTCCATTGTGTTGTATATTTGTATTTGCTTATCTGTTCAGATTCGATTCAATTTGGTATTGATGATTTGCCCAATAACTACCACCGCTGCTTAAATTTGTTTCTTGTCAAGTCACTTTTACAGCTACAAGTGTTATGCTGGTTGACTTTTGGGATGTTAAACCATATATCGTTTCATCCCCTTCGAGCCAACGTTTTGGATAGCACGGCATGTTTTTGGTCAATTGTAAATTGGTTGATTTTCGGCGTGTTGAGCTGTGTTTCACCCTAATTATGAACACTCAGTTATGTTTTAGTTTGCAAGAGTCAAGAATCGTTTTCGAGTCCTCAACTGCTACCGACTACCTGGGGCCAGTGGGACTATAGCATCCCCAATTGGGGTATGTTGTGAGGCTAAAGGGCGCGGGGAAAAGAAGGAGATGGGGAAGAGGAAGGTTTGGAATTACTTGGCTATTCAAACCTGGTCACCAAACATGGCTAAAGCCATTTTAAGCATTTGTTTCTATTCTGATTGCTGGCCTTTCATTACATTATTTTATATTTATTAAATGTGAAATAACATATGTTAACTGAATAAAATTCATTTGCGCACGCCGAGATTCAAACCCGCAACCTCTTGGTTCGCAGTCGGGGAATTTAACCGCTCGACCACGGAGATCGTCAATACCCCTAATACTGTTCTTACAAGTATATTAGTCAACTTAATTTTAGGTTATTCCTTTCATATGCATCCCCTCTGTGCGCATGGTCTTTAAATGATCAATGATGAAATTTCACTAGTCGGGAGTTTACGGGCTCGATTTAAGCGACCGTGTAAAAACATGTTTTTTTTATTAGTTATTTTATAGGAGTAGTGGGTGTGATAGTTGTTAAACCGTTCAAAATTGACGTAGTGAGTATTTTTAAATAGTGTTCTTAAAGCAGTTGCACGTTACGCTATCTCTACCCAGAAGTGATAACGAACGTATCTCACTCACAGTCACTTTGAATCAGAGTTCAGATATTAAATCCACTAAGCTTTCAAGAAAGTCTCTTACGATTTCTCAAGATGAAATGTGTCTGTTACGGCCGTTGAAGGCAGTGGGTATGAATGTTTGTATATCGGCGAATGCTTAATTGCGTCCTGTGCGCGCAGTCGTTCCGCGCATGAAAGGCGTGAATAATCTGCTCCCTTTTCCACGATCTCGACCGTTGAACTGTCCGCCGTGACGGCGGGAGCAGGCAGACTTGGCAGACTCGGCAGACTTGGCAGAGTTGGCAGTGTTACCGGTCCCTGGTCTCTCACTCTGAACAAACTCGTTTTGGTATAAGATTTGCCTCGCACCTGCTTCCTATCTGGAATAACTGACGGTGGATTTAATTTACTAAGTCACTTATTAGAAATAGAAAATATTAAATGAATATTCATTGAGATGCGTATAAAATGCGGCGAACTTTAATCATTTAAAAAAATCAATTTATAATTTTAAGTTTTTTCTTTATTACTGTGTACTCGTATATGTATTACAACTTTTATTTTATTTTATGTATGATTATCAATTATGGAATGTGTTCAATTGCACTACTCCTGCATGCCTTCTGGAATAAAACTTTTAGTATTATTATAAATCACTGATTTTTTTTAGATTTCCAGTTACATAAAAACAAAACTGGTCCAGGTCTACAATCAGACTTTTAGTGGCATTGTAGGAAATGTAATAAATGAGTCTATATTACACCTCTTCAAATAACCTTTTTTATAATTAATTAAAATTCAGTTGATTTTTTTTCGATAGGCGTGGCAATTGACTATGGACACTCTTGTCAAATCTTATGAGATATGTACGAGTTTTGGGTTTTTTTTATAGAACCCCGTTTTCGTTGTTTGTATTTGAATTATTATTTTATGTGTACGATTATTGTGATTTGCTATGTAGGCATTGAGTTAATATAACTGTTTCGCTTTCCGAGGGCCTTACCAAACTGCCTCGCCATTATTATTATATTTAATCCAGAAATATAAGCTATTTGAAATAATTTGTTTAATGTGGATGTGTAGACATTTTGAAGCGTGCCTCGAGGTCAGAGAGGTTTATGTCACGCATCTGGTTACAGTGCTGTTTCTTTTTACTAAGATCATCAAATTTCAATTCTGTAGATGTTATGAATTTATTATTAAGATCATAACATTTTTGACATCTTGACATCTTCCGCAAGCTCTGAGCGATCAAAGATAACCACGAATTATAAGAATAACCCCTGTCAAAAGTGAAAGTTCTGAAAACTTTTCACTGTTGCAATTACTTTAATGGGGCTTGTTTCAAAGCGGATATGAAAATTAATATTTGATCTTGTTTAAGCAAAAGATTTTAAATATGCCACAGTAAAATTATTCACGGTATAATTTCGTTGCTCCAAAAGCAAGTGCACTTTTTCCGTTTGGATCTATGCAGCTATTTTTGTATATTTTTAAAATCTTCTTGCTTAAGTGCTTTCGTAAAGAAATACGCATGCAATCCCTATTTATTAAATATTAACAACTTACACATGAACGAAATGGCGCTAAAAATAGTGTTATTATTTTAATGTAAAATGTTTATTCCATAAGAGTCTCGAATCAACGCTGACAACTAAGTCTCACTGAAAAATAATTACTTGAATATTGCCTGCACTGCTAAAGCCGAGCTTAAAAGCTTCACCGGCTTTCTTCGTATCTATTATTCCTTCACCAACTATTATTCTTCCGTAGTTTAATTATAAAATTAAGCTCTCTATAAAGATTGCACGAGCGGTAAACCAATAGCTCCGCCTTAGCTCTGCCAGCGAAACGTGAATTATGGCTTAACATTAACAATTTCTTAAATACTTTACCGACTATTGGATGTGTGTATAATTTAATATTAATTTAGTAAAAAAAAAACACCAGTAATGTGTTCCTTTACATTTGTTTACGATTGACTCTCAAGTTCTGTCATTTTTTCGATTCCACGTCTAAAATAATTAGGTGGTTAAGAGTCGAAGATTCCTTCAAGCCAATTTATAAGAGCAGCGTCCTTATTATTAGAGATTCCTCGGTGATCGTTGGAAAGAGAGTGGAAAATCTGATGGAGTTTTAACAGTAGAATAATGCTTTTGTGGAAAGGCTCCGTTTTTTTGCTAGCAGTCCGAAGGCGTTTTTTCTCGTGAATAAATTAATATCTGAATAATATCAATAATCTAAAACACAAATATAAAACAGAAAAAAGCCAGAAACTAAAAAGAACGATGGTCATGACCGAGACTCAAACTCGGAACCTCTACTCTATGCGGGAGTAACACTCTGCCAATTGAGCCATCAAGACCTTATTAGAAAGCGGCATTTTTAATATTAGATTATTGATATTATAAATAATCATTAATGCTATAAAGTTAATTCCAATTAATATCTAAAACCTTTTATAAATTGAAATACTCTAAGGAATTTGCCATTGAAACGCTTAGAACTTATTTTAAGAACCCATAATATTATTTTTATCATCATTATAAATACTTAGCTTATACCACTGATTATTTTACGTTGAGTATTATGCATTCAGTACCAGTCACGGGAAAAAAATATGTGTTTTTTTTTCTTTAAATGACCCTCCTATCTAGCTGGTACGACTTCTGTATAACAAAATTGGAGATTGGAATTATATAAAATAAATAAAATAGTGCCTAAGCTCAGCTTAACCCCCCTACCAAGGCACCCCTAACGGGGAATGTGTATGCTCGGGGTACATCTGGGCTAATTGCATTAGCTCTCGCGTAAAAATTGCCTCCTGTATGTACGGAGCAGTCGATTTATGTTGTAGTTAGTAGCTCGCTTATCGGAACGAGTTAACTTTGAAAACATATATTTTAATTGACTGCTTGGTAACTTGTTAAACGAATCAAGGATGGATTTTCATCGCTGTTTTTGAAATTGAGTCCCGCATAAAATGCATTTGATTTTAACCATTCTGATTTGTTTGATACGGTACAGCGGTTTTAAATTAAATTATATCCCGGGCGACTGGTCCTTGATGCGGATTGCCTACCGATGGACGCAATTAACGAGATGCGTGCAAATAAAATTGTTCATTTGAGCGTTTTATCCAATTATCGATAATTATTGAATAAAAATGAAGTAATAACTTTGTATAAGACCAAAGATTTAATTTAATTTTTTATGACCGACCCGTTTCGCTTAACCTAAGCATCATCAGGGTGCAAAATTAAACTTAATTTTGTTAATTTATCGAAGGAAGCAATCACTTTGTAGCTTGACATTATAATTTAAATACAAAATATTTTAGTTTTAAGCCACTTTATTTAGTTAATTCTAATTGTTTGTTAAAATTTGGCAATTATTATTTTTATTTGTTTTGATTTGAGAAAAAAAAAAATAATTGCCAAATTTTAAACAAACAATTAGAATTAACTAAAAGTCCGATTTTAAGAATGTTCCCCTTCTCCTCTTCCCATCCCCCTACCTCTCTACCTACCCCATTACCACCCCCTCTCTGATGCTTTGTCCTGTTTATACTTATGTTTTGTCTCTTTCACTAATTTCTTTGTCTACTGTATAACTCTATATTTTAATCTTAGTTTATATATATACTTTCCTGAAGAAGGTTAAGTTTAACCGAAACCGGTCGAATGTTATATGTGTATAAATAAAGTGGCTTAAAACTAAAATATTTTTTATTTAAATTAATTTTGTTAGTTTAATTTTGTACCCCTGAAGTGCTTAGCCTAAGCAAAACTGGTCGGTCATAAAAATTAAAATAAAATCGGTGGTCTTATACAAAGTTATTACTTCATACTCATTAAATGTGTCAAACCACAAAGTGATAGTTTCTACAAAAATAGATAATTTTTGAGGTATATATTTTTAAATTAATTCGTTTTTTCACATACCCGTAATGGATAATAAGTCATTAATGAGCTTTCTTGCTTGAGTACCTACGTCTTTTCTATTAAGTCCTTGGATATTTCGTATAAAAAACCAGACAATCTACATGTTAACACCTGTTCTAAATCCTGTTTACATAAATGCAAACCCAGTAGTGAATTGCCGGTGCCATTTTCCAGAACCGCTTTAATGTATTCATACCTACCTGTTCTGATTTCCCATGCATATGATGTTATTAAGCACCTGTACGTTCACATTGATTCCAACGTACACATTTGTAATTGCTTTCGTTTTATCGGTAAATTGTATCGGCGAAATAATTTATACTTCACTTAGGCATCCTACTTGCATCCGTTAATCTGCATCTTAATCTTTAATCGGTTGTAAATTATGTGCGTCCCGTTCCTCTTTCTTCGCTACGTGTGCTACTCGATAAATAATCGTTAGTGTTGAATAATATGGGATCGAGTTTCCGAATAATATTTGAGTATTAAATGATGCATATTTGAAATAATGTTGTACTACTATTAAAAAGAAATATTATTGATACCGAATGGTACACAGCAATTTGTTGTCACATCTACATAAGAAGTCACTTACTAAATTACTACCATAATCATATTATTACTATCTTAACTATTTAACTGTCATTACTTAAGCCTGATTCACACCAACGTCCGGTTCCGCTCAGTGCCGATATTGTTCCGCAAGAAAACTTATTGATATGGTATGAATATCAATCAAGGAGTATGTGCCAAGACAAATTTGTGTGGCAGTATATATCCTTTTTAATAATTAATAATTTAAAAAATATTATTTAGTTAAAAAATTATTTTTGATGTAAAAATAAAAAAACGCAGATGTTAGTTTTTTTACATTTTTTGCTCAAAATAATTATTTAACTAAATAATAATTAATAAAAATAATGTTGGTGGGCAGAAATATACTGCCACAAATAAATTTGTCTTGGCACATACTCCTTGATTGATATTCATACCATATCAATAAGTTTTCTTGCGGAACAATATCGGCACTGAGCGGAACCGGACGTTGGTGTGAATCAGGCTTTAATCGGTGCCTGTTGCACACAAAATTTTATGTTGGATTTAGAGCTAAAATACCCAACCAAACATAATGATATTTTTCATTTAAAACCGTTATAATCACATACCTAACTGTCACAATTACAAATCTGGGAATTTTATTTCACCTGGGATGTTCGTTGACATATATCTTGTTTTAAAGGGGATGGAAAATAAGTGAAGTGTAAGTCAATTAAGAGAAAATCAAAAGATTTAAAGAGAGGATAAGCTTTGAGCAATTTTGACCGTTTTCGCAGCATATTATAAGTTCCATATCAACGGCTCAAAGTCAAGTCATTGTACCTTCACTTTTTGGCGAAATCGGGTTATAAACTAGACTACAAAATTTGTATGTGTACAAATATGACATCTCTAACTCACACCATTCTAAAGATATTTACAGATTTCAACTTGTTAAAATCAATGTTTCCAAGAGTTTATCTCGAAATAATGGTTTATCATAGCTTTAAGTCATCAACATGATTTTTTTTAAATCACCTGCGTATAGTTCTTACTACGTATTGTAATAGATTGTTTTTGTCATTATTAAATTGGATCCCGGAACGAAAAAAAATCCATTAAATCGCCTTATTCGTCTTTATGAATGATAATCGCCGGTTTCACTTCCCTTCGTAATGATAAATGCCATCATAATACGAGAGTATTTTTTGCGGCGACCGTATTAGGTATTTGCTGCCCGAGCCAAGTGATAATAAAAAGTTATATCTCGAGAAAAGTACTCGAGCTCATTTTATGGCAAAAAAATGAGATGTTTTATGCCTTCTTCGACATCATTTCTCGACATCGTCAAAATTAAGCTGAGTTTATTTCTTCTTTGACTTTTTAGTATCTTTAATGCATCGCAATATAGTGCCCTTGGGGTGATTTTTTATACAAATACGTCGCTATACGAATTATCAAAATACAAGTATTGTTATTGAAGTATTCGCTATTCAACTCAGGTATTCATTTACTCCCCATAACGAAAAGGCTGCAACGCCATTTTGGGAAGTTGTTTTTTACCAGAGCACTTTAAAGTTGTTTTTTTTTACAATAAAATTAATAGAAAGAAGTATACAGTACCTGGTTGGATTTTGAAAAAAAAACGTTAACTCAATGCTCAAATTGAGTTACCAGAAGCGACAAAAAGATTTTTAAAAGTCCCAAACTTGTGTTGCTTGAGTCAAGCCTTCTCCCAAATGGTTCATATATTTTAGATAGCTGAAGCGAAACAAAAGTCTTCAGATTCAAACAAGAGTCAGAGCATTCGATGCAGAAAAAAAACTGACCAGCGTAGATATTATTATCAATATATAACCTTTTTTGCGTACGTTTCGAATGGTTTTTTTTCACGATCGCATTAGTATAAAAAACCGTGCTCTGAACTCTAAATTAATGACACTAGAAATACCCACTATAAAAAATAAATATTGATATAAATTTATTTGAAATGCTGGTTGACAACGATAAATATATTTTAATTTCATTAATAATAGTTTACGTTTTGATGGCATGGCTTGCGACCTTTCGAGATCCGTGGCCCCGGGCCCCCGGTGACTGTCCTGCACACTGGACTGGCTGCCAGAGCTTTCGCACCTCCACCGATTGTCAGCACTCTGCATATTGTGTGCTACAAGACCGCCTTCAAAGCTTTATTAGCACCGAGTACAAGCTGTGCCTACAACATACGTACTCATCACTGAAGAGATAAAATCATAAAAGTGGATTGTGGGCGTGTCCGTGTGCCCAAAGTAATCTCATTTTTTCCTTACGTTTTGTAAAATATACCAAACATATGATTAATTTCATTGACCTGTCTGAGGCCCAGTCGAAAAGTCGAAAGATCCCTATACGTAAATTGGCGTTTTCTTTTCAATCGGTATTGATCACACTTCTAGAGATTATCGGTTCAGTGGTACTGATGTTGCCCTTCGAGTTTTGACAGGTATATAGATTCTTAATTTGCCCTGTCGGAAAATCGACTGCAAACATTGCGAGGCAGGGGCGTAGCGGGCATTTTAATTGGTTCGCTAGTCAATTGCCCCCCAGCACTTGGCTGACGTTGTGGAAGCTGGTGGCAAATTGCACCCCTGCCTTCCACCGCCGCGCCGGGCGCATTAATCACCGGACTGACTTATGGAAAGCAGCTCATAAATTCTCATGTAATTGGCTTTAAACATATTATGTTAATCCTCTTCTATTTGTTTTAAGTACTATTATACTTCACTTACCATTTGGTTTTTTACTATGTGTAAATATTTGCACTTCTAAACCTCAGCTTTTTTTTAAAGTTAGTTCAAGGCCAATGCTATAATTTACTATTTTTCAATTAGCCATGCTCTTTTCTAGTCAGTTTTTCACGTTGATGTTACTTTCATTAGGGTGACGATAGATCTAGAAAACTTGGTCACTCTGGATAATCTTGGTAATCCTTCAAAAAATATCGTCACATCATTTCCTATTCATGTAACCTTCAAAAATAGTTCAAAAAACTTCTGAAAAAAAAGCGTTGCTTTTATTAATGCAGTGAATCACATAACCCTGATAGATTCACGCTGAAAAAAAACCTTTTATATAATGATGGTGCGTGGGTATTGGCGGTTACCGTAGTTTTTCTTTCCTGTGCTGAATACACTTAAAACATTTTCCAATTCGCTCGACCCAGTTAAACCAATAAATGCCGAATATACCTACCGTCTTGTTAGACTAGCGCGTCTGTGAAGATACACCTTCGAAACAGCTTTGCTCTATTTGTACGTAGTTAATTAAAGAATTTCCTAGTTAAGGCTGCTTGTCAATAGCGATTAATGGTCGGGCGGGACGGAATAACGATGTTTGTATTCCCCATTAGAACACGACTGTCCGCTGATTGACGACCGTCATCATCCGAAATGGAACACGCTTGGTTTTAAAGCTGCCATTTAAAATAGTGATTGACTTTCCATCCGACACACCACGCCACCTGCTTGAACATCAATAACGATTAAAGAAACACAAACAAAGATGGATTCTTTGAGTTGAAGTATTATTACGAAACAAGTGCTCAAAACCCGTCCCTGGACGGGCGCGAAAGACGTGCAACGGCCAAGTTATATATCGTTTCTGTGTATAGTTTGAAGAACTCCATATTGTTTTTGTTCAACACACTTTTTTTATTATTGAACTACTGAAAGATATGGCGTCTTGTTTTATTTTTTTTACAGTTGAATGGATGTTTCAAAACTACGTACCTCGTTATAGAAATTACTTTGCGGGCTGAAAATAGTTGCGTTGACCTACAAATTCACACACCCACCGTTCGAGGGTGTTTGCTACTTGTGTGTTAGCACAGGTTTCCTGTTTACTTATTACTTTTACTATTGAGAGCTGTTTCGCCTTTCGAAGACATTGTTAGGTTGATAAATTCTACAACCTACAAACATGTAATATTTTGTATTCATTCAGTTCTCACAGCTGTTGTTTTCTGAACCAACATTGCGCATGAATTTACACTCGCCCACGAAGCAATCTTGCCTCTCTTGGTAGGGTTATGTACGACTTTGATAGATGAACTGAAATATAAAGCACTTCCTCTACTCGCATTTCCATTCTACTCGCTGGGAAACCAGGAAAATGCATTGTGGGCATTATTGCACTCGGTAAACGTTAAATAAGAGATTGGAAATATTCCAACGGGTTGTAAGACATACTCTGCCACATGAGGAATGTGCACCGAATTCCTCCATTGTTCCGAGTACTATTTATTTTCTCTCCACTAAATTAAATTTCTTCACTTACATTATTATACTAACGATCGCTTAGAGAATGTATTAATCAGTGTGATTAAATTGAAACTTTCCTCATATTTTATTCTGTTTAAGATAGAAATCAAGTTCAGACCATTAAATAACGTTAAAAAGAATTTTTTTCACTCCAAGACGCGAATGTTGAATGCCGGACGCCGGACATCATGTCATTATTTTATTTTTTAATAACGTACCTCGCGTTTATAATTTCGCTCTCACCTAAGTACCCCGGCTAACGCATAGCCGGCAAACCTAATTGTTCAGATCTGGTCTTATATTCTGGTTTAAGCGGCATACAAGGCGCGCTGTCTGCAATTACTACCAGGAGTGGAGGCGGCCGAGGAGGGAACGTGGATTTTTTCTCCCCCTAATAGCGGGAAGATGATCGTATCTGCTACCAATTTGTTCTTATACCAGTATACGGAATCGCGTTCGATCGAATGAACCCCTCTTTGAAGTTTAAAGCTCTTATCTGCTTTATCCGAGATAGCGTCACAAGCTTTGTGGTAGTTAGTATATTGGAACTGGTGTGATTTCAACGGTAATGGTTCATTAGGCGCATTTTGCAACATTAAAGGTTTGGTTTTCGTGTTTTTACTGCATAGTTCACCTAATAGGCCTCTGTTCACTTGAGACAAGAACTAAGGTGTACAAAAGCGTAGCAGTTATTATAGTTTTCATCGGTATTTGATCGGTAAATAAATAAGGAGTAAAAAAAGACTTTAATTTTTAAATAAAAGGCTGTATAACTTTTGAAAACACCCAGATTTAAAGTCAGATTTTTGCACTCTGTTTTTGTGAACCTGTGTAAAGTGTCCAATAATTCGTTTTATTTTTTCTTCTAATCTTGTGAGTGAAATATTGCAATAATACAACACATTTTACAACACAATACAACACAATTTGGTAGGCGGGTATGAGTACCGCCGCCCTGGGAACCAATTATTGGATGACCAACACCTCTGCCACAGGTCGCCCCAAGTGGTTCGCTACGTTTGGTGACTTAGCAGGGGTGCCCGGGTTTATGGGGGGAGGTTTGTCCAGGTCTTGGCGGCGGGCGCGTCGGCCCACCTACTGCGTGGCGGGTCGGACTGGGAGATGCCGGTTGAGGGAGACCCTTTACAACCGGCTACCGCTGTCCGGGCCGCTCGGTAGTACAGGGGCCCGACCCGAGGGCTCACGACCGAAGGTGGGCTGCCCCATCAACGAGTGAAAAAACCCTGCCGCTGCTGTTGTGCCGGTTCGTGACCGGAAGGGACCCAACGGCAGTGTTTGGGGCGCATTGGGCGACCTCTCCAGCTGGACTCTCCCGGACCATCGCCTAGCACCGCAGTGGGTGGGATAGATTCACTCGTCTGTCATTCCTGGATACACCAACCCCCCAGCTTCCTACTCACCCCCTCTACACCTATTCCTTCCCAAACCTTCCCTTTCCCATTTTTTTTTTTCTTTTTTCATAATCATTAACATGCAACAAATAAATAAAATCAATAACGTTAATACAGCGGTGAGCAGTAGGCGTCCCCGGTGCAGGCCAAAAATGATGGTCAATTTTGCCAACATTCGCGGCCTGCACAAAAACTTAAATTTTGTCCACCATCATCTTTTGTCCCAACGTCCCAACCTTCTTTTCCTTTCTGAAACGCAGATAGCCGAGCCTCTAGACGCCTCCTATCTGGACTGCCCAGGCTTCTCCTTGGTAGGCAAGTTCAGACCCAAAGGAGGTGTCTGTCTTTATAGCAGGGCTGACGTCAACTGTGTGCGACTGTTGAATCTAGAAAACCCTAGATTCGACGTAATGTGGGTGCGCGTCAATCTTGCCAATACGGCAAGATTTTATGCGTGTTTATACCGCTCACCGAACCTTAGCGAATCAGACACATCCGAGCTATTTCAACATTTGAGCGGAACTATTGATGATCTCTTGCCCCGCTACCCTTCGGCCGAGTTTGTTGTTCTGGGGGACTTCAATGTTCATAACGAACCATGGTTGAAGTTCTCAGGTCCAACAGACTCGGCTGGCCGACAGGCGGAATCCTTTGCCCTTTGCCACGGACTGGAGCAACTGGTGCAGGAACCTACGAGGGTTCCTGACGTCCAGACTCACCGCTCCAATCTGTTAGACCTGTTTTTAACTACCATGCCACACGGGTACAAGGTTGAAGTCACAGCGCCTTTAGGATCGTCCGACCACTGCCTGGTTATGACATCAATCCCCGTTATTTGCAGAGCGCTTAACGCGACGCCCAAGAGAAAAATGTGGCATTATAGGTCAGCAGATTGGTTCGGTCTGCGGGCGCACCTGAATGCTTTCCGTGGTCAGCTGTCTGTTTTTCGGACTTCGGATCCTTCCAGATGTGCCCAGGAAATAGGTGAAGTCATCACATCTGCGATGGATGGCTTCATACCATCTACCGTTAAACAAACTGGGGTGGGCTCAAAGCCGTGGTTCAGTCGACAATGCTCAGATGCAGTTCGACGAAAAACGCAGCTTACCGAGCCTACAACACATCTCGAACGTCCGAAAGCAGATCAGTTTACAACCAATTGGCAAAAAGGAGAGCAAGAAAATCATTAATAAGTCAAAATTTGAGCACGACCTGCAGATCAGCAGAAAGCTGGCTGCCTGCCCGAATGGCAGCAGAGCGTTTTGGTCGCTAGCGGGCTCCATAGGTCGTAATTTCTGCAAATCCAGTCTGCCGCCTCTTACCAGACCCGACGGCTCACTAGCAAACACCGCCACCGACAAGTCAAATTTACTAGGAAAATGTTTGCGGATAACTCGGCCCTCGATGATCAAGGTGCTGTCCCGCCGTCGGTTCCTCACTGCGGATTCTTTATGAAAAAAGCTGAGGATCCGGCATCGGGATGTACTCCACGTCTTACGAGGGCTACAAGTTAATAAAGCTAGTGGACCTGACGGAGTACCTGCACTGGTATTGCAGAGGTGTGCTGCAGAAATCGCTCCAATTTTGACAAAGCTCTTTAAAATGTCCCTGAAATATGGATCTGTGCCATCTGGTTGGAAAAAAGCGGTCATTCATCCTATTCCCAAAAGGGTGACCGCTCCAACCCGGCCAACTACCGCCCCATAGCGATCACATCGATTCTATCCAAGGTGATGGAACGTGTGATCAACGACAAACTGCTCACATACCTCGAGGAGAACAAAATAATTAACGACCGTCAATACGGATTTCGGCGGAACCGGTCCTGCGGTGATCTTCTCGCGTATGTGACGCATGTTTGGGGGCGGTGCTTGGAATGTTTCGGCGAGACCCAAACGGTTGCACTGGACATTTCTAAAGCCTTTGACCGGGTTTGGCACCGAGGACTTGTCAACAAACTGCCATCTTACGGACTTCCCGCATCCTTGTGTACGTGGATTGCCGATTTTTTTTGAGGGAGAGGTCGATTCAGACGGTTGTTGACGGTATCACCTCTTCCTCTCATTCAATTAATGCTGGCGTCCCCAAGGATCGGTTCTGTCTCCAACTTTTGTTTTTGTTGCACATCAACGACCTTTTTGTCATGTGCACCAATACATTGTTACGCGGATGACAGTACAGTTCATGATGGTTTTTGTTTGACAAGCCCCCAAAGGGCACAGAAACAAAAACGGCTCGGAGGGCTTTGAAGCAGAGAATGGACGAGTACCTTGAGAGAATCTCCTCTTGGGGTAAGAATAATCTCGTCGAATTTAATGTTTCAAAGACCCAATCATGTCTGATTACGACTAAAAAGGGATCCAAATGATAATTTAGTCTCCTTCAACGGAAGTAATCTTCCCAACAAACCTTCCATTGAGATGCTTGGTGTAACCCTAAGTGACCAGTTAAGGCACCGGGGCTCCATCGAAGCCAGAGTAAAGTTAGCCTCTCAGAAGTTGGGCGTGTTGTACAGGGCCCGCAGATACTTCAATAGTACACAACTGCTGACCTTGTACAAATCGCAAGTACGCCCCACTGTTGAATTTGGTAGCCACCTCTAGTCTGGAGCCCCTAAATACCTGAAAAAACCCTTGACTCTGTGCAGAAACGGGCGGCCCGTTTGATAGATTCTCCTATCTTAACAAACGGATTGCAAACTTTGGAGCACAGACGTCAGGTGGGAATGCTGTCCTTGTTCTACAGGTATTTCAATGGAAGATGCTCCGAGGAACTTGCGTCATTGATCCCTTCGGCACCGGTGCATAGTCGGGAAACTCGCCAAACGCGCGCCCAACATTTGTACACGGTTGACATTCAATACATGAGAACGGGTCGCTTTTACGACTCGTTCTTATGTTCAACAGCTCGGCTATGGAACGATTTGCCGGCCTCTGTTTTTCCTCCCTCCTTCAACATGGGCCTCTTCAAGACCCAAGTTCACTCCCTTCCTTTCCTCAAAAAACCCTCCACACAGCATCCCCAAAGATGACATAGGCCCTGAGGGAAATTGTTTTCCTCAAGGCCTCCTGTGTGGAGTTAGTATAAAAAAAAAAAAAACATTTTATAAAACTAATTAGTCAGGTGTCTTCACATTTTCAGTCTTATTCGTTCTTGACTATGTTCTACCTGTAGTTAATTGTACCCCACATCTCCATCTCCATTAAATTTAACCACTCTCCATTAAATTATGCCGTACCTTTCCGCAGATAGCAAAGCCACGTTTGATGTGCCCATATTTACGAAAGGCCGTTAAATCGGGCAGAATTCTGCTGCATAAAAAAGAAATCCGCAAATAGTTACGACGTCATCTACCGCAGAAGTACCGCGGGTAGTGATTAATGCCCCACTATATTGTGCCGTAAAATGCACGCTGAAGTACTCTGTTAAGTTTATCTGATATGGCTGCAATCAGCATTTAGCTCTGTGATCCGCTACCCAGCCGAGAATCCAAAAGAAGTTGCCGTATGTATTGACTTTGCGGTTTGGACGACTATGCTCTGATTTAATTGCGCTCAAGCGTCTTTTCAAGGCGCGGAGTTGCCTGGTAACCGGTGACCTGCCACGTTCAATATAGAAGATATTGGAGAATGCTTCCAGGCACGAAAGTCGTAGTCTACGCATCTGATTTTAAGTGAGGTCATTGCGGGTTCGGTTCCCGTCGCAATATTTAATTTTAGCATGTGCTCTGACTAACTGGTATCATTAATATCTCTTTGACGCCAAACGCTTAAATTTATGAGAACGGGTCGTTGAATGACGAGAAGGCTTTCGTATTTCTTCCCTCCTACAATATGGGTTTCTTCTAGATCCGTGCTTACCTTTTTCCTATCATTAAAATAACGCTCCCCAACTGTGGCGGCTCGTGAGTTTTTAGTGTGCTAGAGTGCTAAGATTGAAAAAAACGACATTGTTAGTATTGTTGTAGCCGAAAATGATTTTTTTTTTTTTTCAAGATTTTATTTTTTGTATGAAGATTTTCAGGATTTTTCAGTTTTGGTGGTGCACTGCACGGATTTCTGAAAAATCTTCTTACAAAAGTTGAAATTTTGAAAAAAAAATAAACAATGTTTTCGGCTACAACAACATCAATGATGACGTTTTTTTTCAATCTTACCACTCTAGCACACTAAATAGTCACGAGCCGCCACTGCTCCCCACAGCCTCCCCAAAGATGACGCAGGTTGGCATAAGATAATATGGGCATAGATATAATTTTGTATTATCGTTTTAAATTTCTTCCAGTCAAGTGTATTTCTGTCTGCAAGTGTTGTGAGGTCGATTCTTTAATTCATCAGAGAAATCAATAATAATAATATAATTGTTAGTGGGCACTGCAGAAACAGTTATTTTTGAAGAAGCAGCTATTTAAATTTGAAATAGATTTTTTTCTATTTATAAATTTCAGTAGGTAGGTACACCCGTAATAGGGTGTGGCAACCCATAAAGTCCCTCTAATTTCTAGATTCCATTTCGCGAGCGAATGCAAAGCGTTTATTATTATCCCCATTATGCTGCCACGCTCACTTACTTTATGATACCCACACGCACATAAAATAGTTTTACTCTTCCGGCAGATGGCAACACTGAACCTCCTTTACACGCCGTTTGGAGTAATGACCCGAATAAGAGATTTAAGTGCACATTATTTAGAGACATCATGGAAAATATTATCACCATATTGTAATAGTTGTTTACATCAGCGACGCAAATAATTCATAAAATTAGAATTGTTCCTTACGACCCTTCTTGACTAAGTATCGCTTTGGAGTAACAGCAGCTAACTTACATGATAATTTTGAAAAAAAAAAAACGTTTTAATTCGGTCATGCACATCCGAAATTTTAGTCATACTTTCATTTTTGTCGTTTGTACGCAGTACCTAAATCGTAGGTAGGTATTTTTCGTCTTCGAATCCCATCACTTTTTAATGAAAAGTAGGTAACCCAAACTTTGAAATCATCTGTACTTTACGAATAGTACCTACAGGGATGTAAAAATGTTGTTTTTTTAATATTTGTTTTCTTCATTTTCGGTGACTAAAATTTTCCACCCCACTAAGATCTGTCAAATATCTTCATCAATATTTCATTAATTTTGCTATGTATTCGTCCACATAAATACTGTATGCTTCGACACACTCGTTTTCCTTGTCTAATAGTAGCAATGACTCTGCCACTTTAGTTTACCGAGATTCAAAGATACCATTCATATATTACATAATGAATCAGATACGATAAATAAAAATTAAGATCCTCTCAAAGTGTCTCGGTACTTTGATACTCGTCTTGAGTTTTGAATTCGCGAAAATTCAAACGTTTTAATCTTTTGATCGATCTGAGTTGTGCGCAACCATTTTCTACGTATAAAATGTTATATGTTTTTTAACTTTATGAAAATATGATAAATTATAGAGACATTGTGGTAATCCAAAGTGCTTGAAATTCCTTATATATAAATATCCTTTGTAAAGTGTATACCTGTATAATAGTATGTTTTATAAAAAGTACATCTTTTTTACATCGTGTAATTCGTAGGCTAATCTTCTATTAAAAGCTTTTGCAAGTGCGTTGAAGATGTTATATGATATGTAGATATATTTCTTTAATCACTATATCTGAAAAGTCAGCTTCTCTCATTTTATATTTTCCTTACCTTAATTTCATCCTGCTCCACATTCAAAAACTGTAATCTGGTTTCTTTTGACGCTGTTTTGTGTAAAACTTAGCCTTAGAAATACTAATAAGGCTTGAGAAGATCGTCGGTTTTAACTGGTTTTTACACCTCCTTATAGAAAACACGATTTGTTTTCCTAGATTTTGTTGTTATTCTGAAAGCAGTGTAGTTAGTAAATGATTGATTTTCCTATTGAATTCTACTACGCCTTGTTCCATTGTTGACAAAAGTTCTTGTACCGTTGTTCGCTGTTCGCCAAAGGTTTCACACCTCTAAGTGTGCGCTCCGTTCGAAGCTTAGTTTGTGTTCAATTAAGCCCGCCAATTATTCGCCCTAATCACTCGCGCCGTCTGTGGATCTCGGACGTTTCACTCACTTATTATTAATACGAATACAATTCATGAGAAGCAGAACAATTAGCCTGTTATTAGAACAACGATCATCTAAATATAGGACCGTATATATTGTATTCATTTGTTTAGCTCTCTGGATCCATTCGCATTTCAATGAATTAAGCTAAACATTCAAGCTGTGAGTTGCTATTATTCTCGCCTCTGTATAGGTGCCTATGCTAATTTTCCGATGAACTCATATTCAGTCATGGAACTCTTCTTTCGTGTCGCATAAAAAAATAAAATGGTATGGTTAAAATTCAGTGAAATTCAAAATTGCCAAAAATTAAGCTTTTTCGTGACTGGGAATTTTATTTTTCCACCTCTCAATAATGATATTTAAATTCAATGAAAATGAAATAATAACTTTGTATAAGACCGCGGATGTTATTTTAATTTATATGACCGACCGGTTTCGCTTAGCCAAAGCATCATCCGGGTACAAAATTAAACCAAACAAAAAATACAAAGTGTTCGGTTATATATACATACAGAGGGAGAACACAATATAAAATAAAATAAGAGAACAGTGAGAAAACAATAGAATAACATTTAAATTATAACAAAGGAACAAAGAGAAAAAGACAGATAATATGAAATGAAAGAGGCAAAACGTCAACTAAGAAGGTGATTAAAAAATATACACATATAAATATATTAAAATAGATATTTATATTATAAAAAAATAACCTTATACATAATAGTGCGTGTTAGTTATGTTCATTATTAACCAGTATTTAAATAATTTTGCATAATGCAAGATTGTATCCATAATCCGTTTAATTGATTGTATCCTTTTAACATGTAGGCTATTGACTTTAACCCTCTCTATTTTAGTTTAGAGCATAACTCAAACTGTTATATATTAATATATTTATGTAAATTTAACATGAACTGTTCTCTTATTCACGCTTCTGGGTTGATCAATAACAGGGTGGCCGCAGACCGAGAAAATAGGGAAAACCGACAATTAACTGGAAATTTGATTGGATTGGGATTCGGGGTAATGTCAGAGAATTATTAAATGTTAAGGGATATCAGGTAAATCTAATTTTGATATTATTTCCACCCTAGTGTTACCTACAGCGAATATCCGTCAGCTAGACCAGCGATAATCCGCTCTTAATGATTTCTGAATACCCAAGCTTAATTTATTTCAGAAATTCTAACTGTACTTAATTCAAAGTTTCCGAGAAGCACATTTTGTAAATCAAGAGAACAAGTAATATCCTGATTTGTCATTTACTCTTAAAATATTTACAAAGGAAATCACATTCTTTCGTAATTCAAATGGAATTCTATTTTAGTGCTTTAAATTAGAATCTTTATAAGATTACGTCTTCGCTGGAAAGGCAAAAAGGCTGCAGCGCCATTTAGGGAAGTTTACACCAGAGCACTTACAAGTTTTTTTTTTTTTTTCAATAAAATTCACAAGTATTCAGAATCAAACAACAGTCAGAGCATTCGATGCAGAAAAAAAAACTAATGTCAACTGTATATATAACTCATTTTTGACCAAAGTGTCGCTTAAACCCCTTTGCTTTTCCATCGACAATATGTTTCAATAATTTTTTTTTAAATATCAGACAAAATAATTTGATGTTATTTACCTAGAATCAACCCATTTTAAAATCTGTTTTCTTTGACCTACCTCAATTCTATCAAATCAAAGAATTCTTAGGTTTATTGTAAAATGTGAAAACATCGCGGTTAATTTATCTCTTAATCTAAATTTAACGTTTTCCATCAATATTGTACGCAATTGAGCAGAGCACCGTCGAACTTGCGCACCTCCGTCCATTAATCACCCGTGGTAGCGATTCAACCTCTTGACTTGTAATTGCGAGGTGTTTGTAGGCAGTTCTTCCTCTTGTACCGACTCCGATCACTCCATCAGATCTTAAACGGATTACACAGCGCGCTGAAATAACACACTTGAACGCTCCTGCATAAGGCCCATTATTCTACGAATGTTTCGGATTGCTTGAAGGTGTTTGAGATTCCGCAGGTTGCACCTGTACTCGCATCCTCGCGGTCAAGCAATCGTCTCTTGGGGAGATCTTGATGCATTATCAAGACCACGAGGGTTTAATTAAACCTTGAAAGCTGCGGCTCGGAAACTCGCTGATCGATTTTCACGGTTTGTAATATGGAGGTCGATGCAACCGTGGAGAATCTCTCTTACTATAGGAAATATTTCATGAAAATAAAATCTTCATTGTATTTCATATCTCAATTCGTCTGCATTGCCGTGCAGGCGTGTAGCCTCATGCGTGAAGCAAAGATAAAACATTAAGTATTGTGATTAAAAATACTTTTAGCTTTTTTCCCCACTCAGGTGGGTACTAATTTTAGAACGGTGCGTCTTGACCATACGAGCATCTACTGCCTGGTATATTTAAAACTTTTAATATTTTTAGTATTTGGGGCAGGGGGTGAAAAAATAAAATTCGGCAGCTTATTATTAAAAATGAAAATTCTGATTTTACTAAATTACACGTATGGAAATAACTTTTTTGAATTGTTATGTATATAATTATTAAATGACATTTTATTATGTTTTTGCGTGGCTTATTACTCCTTTTAAAGATTGCCTACATGATTTTTCAGTGTGTCTGAAGCAGAAGTTATAAATTATCTAGCATAGATTGTAAATATACCAGCACGAAAATGACGTTTGCGGGGTGAAACCGTTTTGGTCTTAAAGTAATAAGTGGAACAAGGCTATAAATATTTTGAATCATAGTTTTACGGATTCTACCTCAAAATATGACATCTAATTGACGATCTTCTCTTTAACACTTTGTTTTGTCTTCTTTCAGATGGTTTTGTCACTTCGACGATGACAACTACGTGAACGTTCCTCGTCTCGTGAAGCTGTTGCAGGACTACAGCCCCAAGAGGGACTGGTACCTCGGGAAGCCCTCCATTCAGGCTCCACTGCAGATACTGAATCGCGATAACACCAAGGTATTTATTCAACCTACCCATTTAAGAACTTCATTATATATCTACGAAATTGGGCTAGCCGATCCTTAGACGATATCAGAATTAATATTTTACCTAATGGCTTTTCAGGTATTGCTTACAGGTCGCGCAAGTTGACCCGAACAGTACGTATTTAGGATTGTGTGCATTGGTGCATATATATCGACGCTTCCGACAGTGATGTCCTTGCGAAACGTCGCTAAGAAATAGCCATTTGTCTTACGTACGCATATTAATCGTTTTTCGCGAAAAGGGGACAACAAGCGTATAAATTTTTTGAATTTGAATATTCAAAATGTTTTTACAGTTGTTCGAAAAGTTTTACAATGTGTTCTTAACTTTTTTTGCAATTTAACTACAATTTTCTTTTCTGAAGTAGAATTACATATTTGAAATCTACTGTATGCAATCAATTATTGTATTTTTGACTCACCTTCTTTGTTTCAACTCATCCAGTTCAACAATCCTTGCCGTAAACTAAAAAACAATGAATTTGCTGTTCCTCAATCATCACTAATAATTATGCGTATCATTTTCCACTGTCTAGAATGTCAAGACTTGTTAACTCAAGCCATGGTTTTGAATTTTTTGGTACCAGTCTAAATGATTTTGTCATTCTTTATAACTCTACCAAAACCTTGTTCAGGCTTTGACTTGAATGTTCTTTCTAATGTATATTTTTGTCATTGATTCATCAAAATATTATGTATGTGCTGTTCTCTATCTGTTGTTCTTTATCTCATTTCGTGTTATGTATTTTTTTTTGTAATTGGACAATGGTCCGTTAGTATTTAAATAAATACTTCTGTGTGAGTCGGTAATGGAGTTTAAATCAAATCCGATTGCAATAACTATATGCCATGTAGACGCATATTTCGAAAAACAATAATAGTCTACTTTATCAAAAGACAACATTTTAAAAAAGGAGACAAGAACTTCTCTAGTTGTAGGTACAGTGTAAAGTCTATGAACTAAATCGCGATTTATTTCACTTACGGATGAAGTTGTTTGCGGGACTTGATTAGGCACGCGGTTAGTGCTATTTGTTGCTCTAAGCAGACTCCAGTGTAATACATGTGAAACACATTTTTCTATGCATTAGAGATAGCCATCGATTTATAATCAGACTAACTAACAATCAGGGTAGCCTTTGCACAAAATTAAGTATTTTATGGTTGAAGTCCAGAAGTGAATACAAAATTTATTTGTAAAACTGTACCTACCGGGTCAGCAGTTAACCTAATAGACATTACAGCTGCCGTGGGGAATGTTGATCTACAAATAACTAACAATCTAGTGGTTTTCGTATTGTACGTAATGTTAACGCTTGGTCCAACACTAACTTGTACGAATAATAGCTCTGGGCTGCTGCATTGTTTCACCACTTGGTCGCTTTGTATTCGTTCGACCGGAATCCAAATTCATTCGTACTGTTCGTTCATTATTCATCCGGCAAACCAAACATGCTTGTACTATACTATCTGCCCGCCTTAAGATCTGATCTGACATGCTACAGTACATCATATATGGAGCACCACGATTCTCGATATCACCAAATTCAAATCACGAACACGGTTGCTGTTCTTTTGTTTATTTGATTTCCCGCCATATGCTGTACAAACACAAGCTTACATTTTTGAAAAGGTTGTTTGAAGAACGACCTAACGTTATTGCGTTTTTTTCTTAGAGCTTTTGTTAACGTTAGACGCTTATTGTGTTTGCTTCACTATTTTTCTTCGTTTTTCTCTAACTGATATAAATTAGTTCTTTTAATGCTCCCTAAGAAGGCAAGACACGCTCCAACGTGACAGCTGTTTATGCAAAGTGAATATTGAGTGAACTTGACTAGTTCGAAATGAGTTTTTTTATTCTTTTAGTCCCAAAAGCAATAAGTTTCCTCAAGAATTCTTGACTAATATTGTATTTATTTTCAGCTCTTTTAGACCAATCCTTTGGACTTATGTTAATAAGTAATCTTCAAATGAAATATACTCTCATTTATTACCTTGATCCAATATTGCATTGCATTGTAAATCATTTTATTAAATGTAGTAACGAAATCTCAATAGCACATTCACGTATTTCGTTCCCAGGATATTGGGCAAATACCGATTTTGGAATAGGACTACAGTGGGACCTATAAAACTTCAGATATAAAGCTCGATTTTGAACGGTTTAAATTCTACTTTAAAGTTACATTAAAAGATGTCACGTAATAAATATATCTAATATATAATTATAATTTTTTTGATTTTATGGATCCTTTCGTAATCCTCTGCCAACTATCTGAGGCATATTCAAATACCCTCGTGATCTCTATCTATCTAGTACTACGGCTCATTAGGCCTTATTACTATCACCATCTGATGGTTGTATTTACTTGACTGAATTTAAGTTTACATTAGTTCTTAGGGAAAATGTCTTAACTGAATAAAAAACCCCTACCTCTTTCTTCATCAGGACTAAAATGCGCACACCCCTTACCAAGGTAAGGGGTGTGCGGAGAAAACAGCTCCGTTTTTCGGGAATGTTTTTACGAAGGAAGGGTTCTAAGAAGGAACAGATAAACTGTTTTTATATTTTTAACAGACCACAAGCAACTTAATAAACAAATCAAATATCAACTCTTGGAATGACCTACCATATTATAGCATGAGATTTGATATTGGCACAGAGAACTTTATGATTAAATTAAAACACATCTATTTCAAAAATACCAGATTATACCATAACCTATGTATGTAAAGGGTCCTTAACCATTATTTTTATTAAATCTGTTCATATGTTTTGAATAGAAACTTCATTTTATTTCATTAGAAAGATAACACATTACATATGTATACGTTTTAAAACTAATCTTTGCTCATTATTCAAGTAGTCCATTGATACAAAGAGCGGACTGTAAAGTCGATCGATTAGCATTGCGAACGGGGAGTATTATTATGAATCCTTTGAATATCAATACGTACAATCCGGCATGCAGCAGGGCTCCGCACCGGGGCCTGATCTGGCCCGTGGCGGGGGCCATCGCGATAGGACCGCGCTAGTCACGACCCACTCCAGCGGATTGGCCGATGATGACCAGAAGGGTGAAGCGGCCACGATAAAATGCACAGATTACCCGAAGTATGCGAGGATGAGGAATGGCCAACGGGCCTGGAATGGCGAGGAAATAAAGGAATAGAATTATGCAATGAGAGCGCTTCGAGTTCCCTTCGTGGAAACAATGCTACTATTGAATTCAAACTTAAAACCCATAAACATAAAAGAGAATTCAACTCGTTTTAATTTTCATTTCAATTATTTTAATTATTCATTCTCCAAAAACATTCAAAGATTCTTGTTTTGTTGTATTGACGTTTCTTGCAGTGTCCATGAACTGAGGAGATGTATAAACATGTTTGGTTGTTTATTTGACACTGCTAACTATCACATTAAGGAGGATTGAACTACTTTAACATGATATCATCGCTACACAAATAAGCACACATTTTCTACACTCTAGGTACTGATGATGTGCACTGCAAGGCTGTCCGAAACGTTGACTTACGGAGGAAACGCAACACGGCTTAATTCCCCAACATGCAAATGACATAATACGATATTGGCTGTGAGCATATCAAATCATATCGTTACTATTTGGTTGTTGATAAGACCGGAATTATTTTTGATGTAAAGCAAAGTTTTGCAAAGTGGGTTCGGTTAGATTTCAATTATAAAGTTTATAATGCTCCATCGAGTTTATACCATCTCTGTGTGGTATCATGTCTGAATAACAGTTAATCTTTTTTGTACAATTTTATACCGACTAATTATATTTTTTCTCTTTTGGAAACTGTTTCGTGATGGGATTCCATTGTAATATTACGATTAAAAAACTTTATAACTTCTTCATCCGTCCGTAGCAGAGTGAACCTGGTCCTGTCCAAAATATGTAAGCGGAACGCAGTTATGAAGTTTTTTAATCACAATATTACCTACAAATACAGCAGTAACTTATTTTCCGTATTTTTACTTGTTAAAGTTTAATGAAGTTATTTTCGTACTACCAGCATGCAGAGGCAGGTACCTACTTAATTATTTGAAAAGCACGAAGTGACCGATGCTAGTAGCTTTTTAACGACCGCTCCGTTTATAAGCTCTAAATATTTAACGCCTTCATGACTGTACGCGGCCACCTTTTAAACTGTTACTAATATTTAAGGGACGGAAGTGCATTTTCGGGGAACGGAAAACCCGCTTATTTCGCTTTTAAATTTAAGTACGTCGTTAAACTTAATGACGTTTCACGTGCAACGTAAAATGGACGTGAAGTAATTCCTGGAAAACGTGGGTGGTTTGTTTATTTATTTTTCGTTTTATCGGACTGTCACGTTATTACTTGGGGTGTACAGAAACAGACAATTTGTTAATTATGGGGAACATTTTGACAGGACTTTGTTAATTCAGGTTTAAAATAAGCCCGACGCTTTCAACGTATTAAAACAAAAAATGGTAGTTATCAATATGACTAATTACATCACAAGAAATTATACTTTTCAAGATGGCGTTCAATCCAATATTTAAATGTGTCTATAACAAACACAGTCTTGTCATATTGAACTCAAATCAAAGCTAGCAGTGTCACAATTTATATGACCAAACAAAAGTGACAATATTTATGAAAATAAATTATGCAAGTAATACATTTTGTAAATTGTCTTACTCTACCGACTATGTTTTACAATAAAAAAGTTATTGCGTCAGTAACAGGTTTTATCAAAAGCGTATTTTGGCTGTTTACCAACACTTGCCTAAAACTAATACTCCTGTATTTAATTACTGACGTACATATCTGTGCGTCGCCACTTTATATAATTAAGATACAAAAAATTTAAAAAATAAACCTTTCGGTACTTACTCTTTTGACCGCCTGCAGAGCCAAGTATGTCAATCTGTTTTTCTACATGGCTCACTGAACAGTCATTCATTTTCATAAAAAGAGAGATAACAAACAAACGTAAATGTCTATTTCTATCTTTGCGTAAAGTATTTTTATTAGGTCGTTAAGTATTTACCTTCCATCCCCAATTTTTTTCTATGGAAAGGCTACTGTTAGGAACCCAGTACCTAATTATTATTGTAATTTAATTTACTTCCATTCAATGCCTCTTGCTCTCTTATTGTATTTATTCGGTTTTCGTTTGAATACACGATGATATGTTTTTACAAGGTTTCCAGTAAAATATTTTTACTCGGCTTTGTATTCCTTTTTTTCACGAGAAAATTATTTTAGGAAAACAATAAATATGTTTTCTTTTAATGGCTGTCTTTCTCGCTTTTTTATCCCCTGGTCCAGGGGTATCGAATTTAAGTTGAACCAAGAGAATAAAATTAACATGTAAGTTATATTTTTTTCTTCGTTATAGGCATTTTCGTTTTTCGTCTATTTATTATTAATTTAGTTACGTAAGAATGAAACATATGTTGGTGTGAAATTAATATTATTATTTAGCTAATATAGACAAAGGCTTAAGAATTTTGGTCAAAGGTTAAATCCATGTAGACAATCATACTATGTATAGTATGTATCCACAAGTTTTACAAACTACTCGTATAAACATTTGTTGAAGTTTTGAGGGTGCTCTGGATCATGTGAGAGAATATAACAATGTTTGCTGATGAATCTATATATCCTTGCCCATTCGCTTTGTTAATCTCATGTCTTACATCTCCTATCGAAAGGAATACATTATTTAAACGAGGTAAATACATTTGTGTGGCAAGGGTTTGGCTTAAGCGCTCACTTAGGAATGCTTGCGATACAATAATAATGTACTTGGTTGGATATAACTAGACTGACTTATTCACTGCCACATAATTATGATTATTGTTAGAGATGTTTGGATACACACATCAAAGTAATGAACCAACTCAAAGAAATATTAAATTCAAATCTTATTAGGTACATGTTGAAGTGTTTTTTTTTATCATACCGGACATGCTCGTGCAAAGCAATATTTTACAGTTCCATCTATGGACGTAATTGGACTAATTGTTCATGGCATTATTAATGTTCTTTCGGTGTTTTTTTTTAAATTGTATTTTCTCTATTGTCGAACTAAGCCAAAACATAATTACAATTATGCCACCTAGAATGAAAAAAAATTAAATCCCGCTGAGTTGTATAAGGTTTTAAATCATGTTTTTCCTCTCTCTTTGCTGATTCGAATTAAGAAATTATGACTTGCTCTTTGTGCGATGGTATTATTGATTGCCGACTTCCACTCCGATGTATGTCCGATTGATGAGCTGTTGAGTTGTTTCTTCTTTTGGTGGTTTGATGGTTGCTTGTCTGACTGATGGTGTTCTTGGTTTTGTTTTGCAGCAGAAGATCTCGTTCTGGTTCGCCACGGGGGGTGCCGGATTCTGCATCAGCAGGTCTCTCGCCTCCAAGATGATGCCGCTGGCCAGGTGAGTGCCGACGATGATTACCGATGATTATCGATGATTGCCGATGATTTTATTCGATAACAATGACCCATTGTTATTGTAATTTCCAATTAAAACTGGAGTCTGTGCTTTCTCTGAGTTTTCGTAGATATTGATCTGATCGATTTTAAATTATCTGCGTTGTAAAAGTACCAATCAAAACCTTCATCGATTTTTAAACGTACCCAACGTCAAATATAAATTAAATTGAATCTCCGTGATATAATGTTTCCTAATTATTTCAGTAACTTAGTGTTTACATTTTTATCGATAATTGATAATGAAACATTGATTATTTAATATATTTATGAATGTGTAAGGTTCCGCATAACTGGCTATTTTCAAACCATATTGATATGTCATTATTACGTTATTTGGTTAAGTTAATTAAACATTTCGATCCTAAGCAATCTCCGCGTATAATCTACATACAATATAATTTTCTCTCTCTCATTATCTTCATTGTCAATTTAGCATAATTTAGAATTTCTCGCAGCAATAAAGCACTAAATTCATCTCCGGCGAACAAATGGTACCCGCCTAATACAAAATTTATGTAAATTACTTAATAGTCTTCGGGTTCCTATTCAGGTGAAAGCCTAGACCCTAAAACCCAACCCTCCCTTGCAGGTCTCGTCACCCCCGGCCGTATTAGATTTCTTGAGGTCAATCAATTTTAGTTAGAGGCGGCTGCCTGCTACCGAAAATCAGTTTTGATGAAAGTTTTTAGTTATTATCATTCACGGAGTAATGTAATAAGCGAGCAATTATATTTAATAGTATTTTTTAATACATAATATTTGATTTTTATGTTGAGAATACTCTAAACCAGAGGTTCCCAAACTTTTTTTGTCCCGTAGACCACTTGCCAATTTTTTCTGTTTTGTATTGACCCCCTGTTTCTCATATTGTTTTTTTTTAGCGTTGGGGAAAAACTTCAAAGTTTTGTGAACGCTTCAGGAACTGCTAGTTCTTTGAAATAAACTCTCCGCGGTGAACACTTCAATTGAATTCGAATTCGCCAAAAAATAGTACTAGTCGGTAGAGATCTCAAATCGAAAAGTGCTAGCAAATCAACAAAAATTCCTCTCCGAAAAAAAAAGCACCAGTCGGTAGAGATTTGAAATCGAAAAGTACCAGCAAATCGACAAATATCCTCCCAAAAAAATAGTATAATTAGGGAATTAATGTCTATTATAAGAGAGTATTACGTAAGTATCTACATAGGTAGTATCTGTGAGGTGGATTATTACATTTGCGGGAAGCCAACATTTTGGTGAAGGCCTGCCTAAATGGAATCCTTTCTCGTGGACCCCCATTTACGTCTCATGCACCCCCAATTTTTTTTTCACTGACGTGGACCCCTTGCAGGTCGGAATCGACCCCTGAGGGTCGATATGGACCACTTTGGGAATGACTGCTCTAAACGGTGACTGAAACAACTCAAAATATTCCTGTTTCGGTTGAGATCGAAGAAGTCGTCTTTTTGTGCACTCTAACTAAAAATGTACGATCGAGTATGAATTAGCATTGCCTTCTTACTAAGAATTATTCTTGCATCTACAGAGGCGTGTGCAAGCTTATTCTCGACTACACATCTTTTATATTTTATTTTAATTTGCTCTTCCTGGTAGCCTTTTATCTGCTCGCCTTTAGTTAGTAACGTATTGCTTTTTTAGTAAAAGCCAATAAGAATGAAGTAAAATCACAAAAAACCTTAATAAATCCGCTCTTCCACGAAACGTTGAAAAATGTCACAAAGGTTAATAAAATGTACGTCTTTTTTACGTGCAAAAAGTCAAATTGCCTTTGGGTCGTGCTGCTCCGTTGAAAACGTCACTTCATTAAAACTATAAAGGGCCCCAGAGCTAAATGATGATCTCGTGTATCCACCAACAGGTGTTTTTATTAAAACCCCCGCGGCTTTCACTTTAATTAACACCTCCCAAGACTTTATCCGGCCCCGGGTGACGGAAGCGGGAAACTACACTTTCCCGGAAGGTATTGTTTTCTGGAAATACCCCCGTTTCCGGTCTTGTAAAGCGGCCTCCCGCCAACCCTCCGCCGCGATGAAGTTGACTGGCTACAATGACTAATCGAGTACCAACTGATTATCGACCACCATCGCTCATTTGCCGGGCTACGTCTTCGATCTAGATTCTATTTTTACGCCTGTCAAGTTTGATGCCAAAGGTTCAGCGAGATTTTTTTTTTTCTGTATGTATTGCTTAAATATTAACAGGTTCTCAAAGGCTCTACATAACCAAATTATTCGACCTCTTTCTTCTGGTGCCATCTTCTATCGGAGGTTAGCTATAACCATGTCGGTCTTCACCAATGCAGGCTGCTACTCGTAACAACTGCACTCGAACAAGTAACGTTTCGAAACCACAAGGAGCGCTCTCTTTCTCTACCTCAGCTTCAATAAATCTACTTCTGAATTATTAGTTATGTTACCTTGTAGTTGTCGTTCCTCGTGGAGTGACCAAGATATTTGAATTTTCTTCTACTTATATCTTGTACAATTTTTCACTATTTGTCCATCCGACGCAGAACCTCTGCATTACGTTGCTTCAGTTATTTTTTATCCGACAGACCAAAACATACATCTGTAGACAAGCCGATTTTTTTAAACGAAAATGGCATATAGGCGCAATGAAATTAGCTCTAAAATGACAGAATTAGATAAAAATAATGATTGTATTAGCAGAATATATTCTAAATGCTTAAAATTATACAGAAAACATTTTTTTTTTTTAAAATTTAATGTTGGAGAAACACGCTTAGAAATTTGTTTTATTTTGGAGAAGTTAAGAAAAAACATGTTTTAAAAACCGCTTAAAAATATTTTTTACACGCAATCCTGTGTACTTGACTCAATTTTGTTAAAAATAGTCTGTTGGATAAAAAACAAAATGAAGCGACGATTAGTAGACCTATTTTTTAGGGTTTATTTAGTATGTACTTATAATACATCTATAAATTAGACTCATCTATCTTCCGACATCTTATCGATTACGTTTAATTGATAATTTACGATTAGGTACCAACTTTTATTTTCGAACACAAAAACATTTATTCTTACTGTGTCTCTTCATGATAATAATAATAGTTAAAAAACTCATAACATAATTTCTGCGAAAGCTTATGTCCATCGCCGCCAAATAATGGTTTATTTAATGGATATTTTATCCTTGTTATTGTCACAGTCATTTAAATTAAGCGTAATTGTAGCACTATATAAAAGCGGCAAAGTTATGTAGATTTTGTCCTCAAACGATAAGGTACATTTGGTTTTTAATATGTTTGTGTAAAAGTTTTTAATATACTAATATTCAAAGGTGGTTGCCGCTTCTTCCTTCTTATTCGAAATGATTCGCTTCATTAAGATTACTTATTGATAAAAGAGTAATTAAAAGTAAAATGAAGAAAAATTTTTTTTTATTTGTTCAATAAAATTTATTGTGTTTTGCAATTCGCAAAACTTGTGTCCATAAAAGAATCTATTAAATTTATGCTTTTCCTTATCGGGCGAGGTTTTAACGACATTTTGATACTGCGGCCGGCGCTCCTTTGATTAGAATTCTCCCACACAAACCGCAGACTTTAAATGCTTTATTTTGTCGGGGTTTGTTTTTAATTTGGCAACATTCCGTATCGTGAATTTCATCCCTAATGAGGTGAAATTTTTGGCATAGCGCTGGCCACGCCGGGACACGGGAACATTATTAAAATAAAAGAGAGAAATCTACCGGAATATTTTCATCTCGTCATAGCGGAAAGGAATCTGCGGACAGTTCGCCCAAGGCATTCGTTAAAACAATACATTTTATTATCATGGTAAATTGGTAGATTCGAGTTCCAGGTTTAAGAGGACACACCACCCTAGAAATAAATCGGTGAAAGGCGTTCCCAAAAAATGTGAGGACACTTCAAAATGGATCAAATTCATTTGAATTGGTTCACGTTCTATCGTACATGCTTTGTTAGAATGTGGAAAAATACGATACTTACTTTATTTACAGGTAGGTGAAGTCAAAATGTTGAAAAACATAAGATTTCACGTAGTATTCCTCAAAATAAATTTAGAATTCACGCTGACAATAGGCGTCGTCCCGACGTATCTATCGACTTTTGAGCGGCATCTGAGCCAAAAACGGCCTAAGGCAAAACGGCATAACGAAAAAACGCCGCCGTATCTAAGAGGGGCATTGGGTCGAGTTTGCTGTAGCAGGCCTAGAAAAATGTTCTGCCCGAGGTGTTTAGTTTAATTAATTATGACGAACATATTACTATAATATCTAGTACTTTCCGAGGAATATTTCGAGAAGTAACAAATTCATCATACAGAAAAATAAAAATGAAATTCTTACCCCAAATGTTATCGCTGAAAAAGGACTTAAATTTTGTGAGTTATGAATGGTGAGGGTTAGTTTATATAAATCTAAAACACGAATTACTATTATGCCGAGAGCATCATATAAACTAAGAATTAATATTGAGTAGAAATTAAGATTTGTACAGCGCCCTTGAGGTGATTTTTCACAAAAACGGCGCTCAACAAATTATTCAAATATTATTATATTATTATCCTCTGAAAACATTTGATATTTTTGTTACAGATTCATCATATGAGTATCTAATTCAAATGTGAATCTCGGGCAAACCCCTCGTCGCCTTAATACATTTGCTTTGACGCAATTCGCAAAGAAAAATAAAAATCGTATTTTCTCAGTATCCGTTTAAGTCGTTTTAAACGAGCAAAATTCTCGAAATCGTAATTACTACGTAAAATGCACCTTCGTTTACTTATATCCTCAAATTATCCAACTTCAAAATATGGTATGAAATCTTTAGAAACTCACTTGTTATCTAATATAGGTGTTACATAAAACGAAAATACTAATAACATCACATGTATATCACAATTTTGTGATATTTCATCGCAAGTGCACTTCACTATAAATACTATACATTTGCTATATTTGGCCACGAAGAGTAAATAATCTTTTTTTTTTGCTATTCGACTATTATTTTCTACTTTTACACATCTGAAATCACGGGATATAACTTGACTTATAAAAAATACATTATAGGTAGGTAGGTACTTCACTATGTAGGTAGGGATTAAAAATCTTTTTTTTTTAAATTTGATAATTTCATTTAATATCAGTTCCAAATTTGAAAAGTTTATACTCGTACGGTCGTACGTTCTCAAAAAATAAATTATTTATAGTCAATAATCAAAGCATGCGAAACGACGGTATTTAAAAAAAAAATAACCTCTGTCGTTCTCTGGAATAAAAATTAACAACTTTTAACCCCTTTTTCTAATCTATTGAAAATTTGAGCATTCAAACCTGCTTGTTTTTTCTGGACAGTGAAAATCTTATCTGCCAGGATGGGAAAAAGTAAACAGGTACCCAGCCACCTGACGTATCAGTATTTAATTATAATGAAGTTATTCAAGAAGATCAAGAAAATACTTTTTTTAATTATCCTAGATAGTATGCTAAGAGCAGCATGAATAAATTTTGTCATTAATCCGGATTACACAGGACAACTTTTAATTTAAATAAACAGCTGATAAATTTTAACAGATATTTTATAAATGACATCACCTTTGACTTTTATCTTGTTAATTGCCCAGAATGGTCGGCTCTTCGGCATTTTAATGAAGATTTATTCTGGTAAAGCTCTCGTCGCCGTGGCCATAAAAAGAAACCGAAAAATCTAAACACGTCGCCGTATGATTTCTGAATAAATTATCTGAGTTGATAATAAATGTGGTCCACTATAGCAGATAAGATCGGAGGCTTGCCGAAGTCAGTAAACGGAAGCAACTTTATAAACGTTATTTTGATCGAAATATAAACCTAAGTAAAAGGTAAAGTGCAGCAACTTCTAGAGGTGATTCTACAAAATAGTGTAAGTTAAAAAGAAGCCTTATTTTTTTCAAAATTCCTTCTTATTTTTCCATGCAGAAGATAAAAAAAGATCCCATAAAAAAGGTTTTTTATTCCATATGCAGAATTAAACACTTTTACCTGAAAAGAACCTTAAACATTTTAAATTTTGAACATTTTTTTATTTTTTTTACTTCTACCATGTAGAATCAACTCCCGATATTACCATACACAAGTATATAAAATATATTACTGGACGATTTGACCCAAGTTAACTTAGCGAATAACGCTTTCACAGCATCTGTAGTTGAATTTAAGTGTTTGAAGCATGTTATATAAATATATTATAATATCATAATTCCTCGTGATGCAGATAGCTTAAAAAAATGGTTTTATTTTTTTTACAAAATTTCTTGGGTTCCATGTTCGGCATCTCCGTTTATCGGCTGAATCAGTACCTATATTTAATCAATTTATTGCCAGATCTGAGATATCTTCAAGCGTTAAGATTATTCGGGAATAACCAGTGGCCATATTTACCCACGAATAAAATGTTATTTTTATTATCCTCCGAAATAATCTTCGCATTTTAAGTTGCCTTAATGAGCCAGGTATTCAAAAAACGGAAGTGCTAATGGCCTCGGATTATTTCGCTCTTCGTTTATGCGGTTGAAGTAGCAATTTTTCTTGTGATAACGTCTTATGTTCGTAAATAATGAAACGATGAAAACCTTCGGCTTAACAGGGCTTTGTAAGCTCATTATTGTCGGGTACTTGCCGACCTCTGTAGAGTGTAGAGGAGCGGTAAGCTCTGGTCACGGTAAGCTCTGGTCACGGTTTCAAAACCGGGAATTTTAGCGGCTACATTTTTTTAAAACTATATCATTTAAGAATGGAAGATTTTACGAGTGCGAGAGGTCACAACCCAAAATAGAAAAGCTGATTGAAATTAATTTAGCTATGATTATTGAAAAGATCCAACCAGTCGAAACTCGTGTGGCGTAGTGAAAAAAATCCACGCTTCGGCCTTTCTTTTTTTACCTGTTGCTTCATATGCTAGTGTCTTAACAAAATATTAACGAATTACATATTTTAATGACATATTTACGTATGTACAATGTACATGCACATCATGATAGTTGATTAGTTTTCGGGCCTTTCTGTTATATATGAACATGATTCTCGTTGTTCGCAAAATTTACAAACAGCCAGTGGCTAGTGTCTGGCGGGCGCAGAAACAATTTGTGGAATCCAATAACGACATTGGAACCGAAAAATCTCCAGACGAGCTGTATATTAAACCGGTCAGGGGACAAATTCTTTGAAGACACCTCCTCCTCAAACCCCCGCCCACTCTAGAGGCATGCCGAATTGATGCCCTTTTCATTACAAAATTATATTTATGGGAAAAGTTTGGTGGTAAAGGGTAGTGCAGTAATATAAATTGCCGAAGCACCGAAGCGATTACTCAATTTCACAATGGGTTGGCGCTAGAATATCAAAGAGGGCGAAGAGAGCAAAACCTAAAATTCTTCGGGTAAATATTTAAAAGTGTTTTATTCGGAATCGGCCTAAAGTACCTACTTTTAAGATCGGTTAAAAATTAAGTAATTCTTACTTTCAATTAAATTGAATCATAATGCAACAAAGTAGATATCTACAACTAAATGATAAAAATACTTAATTGAACCTATTACGAGTATAATACTTTTTACTTTTTAAATTTATCTCTTAACCAAATCATTAAACAACATAATTTCCTTTGTGAGTATCTACGTACGTACAACTATGAACTTAAAAATTAGAACTGTGGATGAAAATTATCAACTTAAAAAATAATCTTTTCATATCCAAACAAACGATTAAGTATGTACTTACCTACCTATAATATGTTGTAAAAAAATATTCCAGTGATATTCAATTGTCAGATCTTTAATTTTTGATCTCTGTGTCAAATCTCATTGCAAATCAAGATACATCCCGTGATTTTTTACGAGTAACAACTAGTTTTTAACAATTATCTGGCAAGATACTCCTCGAATTAATATGAACAAATCACGAAAGAAATCCGAGCTTCATTAAATTCAGAAAGTTATGAATATATTTCCGAGTTTAAAATAAAATTTCAGTATAAAACGGGCTGATCAAAAAGAAGGCACGAAGTGCCTTGAGTGAATAAATTGAAAAAGTTTCGAGATAAAAATAATTTCTCTTAAAAATTTTCAGAAGTTCTTTTCTTTTTTAGTTCTTAGCAATACATATAATAAAGAAAAATACCCGGACTAAGCACTTGAGTCAATATCCGACTGGAATAGACGATTAAATCTTTCGAAAATCATTTTCACAACTGGGAAATGTTTTTTCCTGCTTTGAAATTGTCACTAGTTTCACGCATTATTAAAATTATTTATGTACGCGAATTTATTTTCACATAGTGTATGCTTTTCTAGGAGTGATAAAATAGCTTCTTATCAGGCTTTTAATATCTTAACTTAAAAAATATTTAATAATTATTCTGTTAAAATAAACCGTCTAATAATGTTTATATCGCATAGAAGGTGAATGCTATCCCGATTATTTGGTTATTTGTGTTGACAATTAAAAATACGTTTTTTGTTTGTTTGACGATAAGTAGTAAATCGAGAGTCTTCCGTGAACATGCGATGATTAGGTTTAAACCTTTTCTAACAAAGCATTGTGAAAAGTTTGAAAAGATTCTCCTATAATATTGTAATTTGTCGTTTTACCCTCCCAAACCGACGCGTATTGGATGAACTGTTTAGCAATTGAAACGTAAATACGTTATATTTGACAATTGAAACTGGGCGCAATATACGATTTCATTTCAACGTTTAACCGAACAAAGGGATTTTTTGTAGCTGCCTAATTGCACCCGGCTTTGGCATCATTCCTATTGCCTTTTAATTGGTTTTGCATTGGCTGCCAGGATCTGGGGCCCCGACGGTTCTACGTGGCTTTCAAACAATCGAATTTCGTTTACGACAATCAAAGATCCATTCTAAACTGAAAGGTCGCACCGTGTTCTGGTGGTTTCAAAGACTCAACTTATTGTGTTTCGGATTATCGGTAGGCGCAATCATTTCTAAAGTGTTATTTATTAGAATTCCTTAAAAAGTTTGTTAATTATACTAATTTTGATTGATTGTCAACTCGTTCGAAAATGTTTTCTTAAAACCGTTTATTCAGCATTGTATCAAATGGTTCGCAATAGTGACCAGAATATCACACAATAGCTGCTGGTAATAATCCTTAATTTTTCACCTCCATGCCGATTAATAATGCTAGAATAACTTAAAACCATAATTAGTTAACCTTGTAAAATAAAAATAAGAGGCTTTTTGTAATAAAAAAAAATTGAATCTTCATAATGACAGATGTCGCGGACGGTGAGATAGTTTTTTGAAACAGACCGACACATAATTAACACAATTCTAAAATTTGTAAGGCGCAGTAAGTACAATAATAACTTTGGCTAGGTACAACGAATCAGCTCTGAAATAAGGTTTTTAACATTATTATTAGTTATCAGACAAGTATTGTAGCTTTTTACCTCTGTTTATACATTGATTTTAAAACCGTGAAGTACGTACTTGTGAATAAAATGGTGAAACTGAAAGCGCTGTAAAAAATAAGTGTTGAAGCTAATAATACGAAATTGATACCAGGGTTAAAAAACAGCCTTTTGTCCTGTGAATCAGCGTCCTTCTCAGGACACTATCAATCTTGATCAGCCTTAGACATTAGACTTGCCCGGCCAACGCGAGCACAATATCCTTCATTTCTTGGTAAACTGATTATCTTTAAAGGTTCGAGCCTTCTTCGTCGATATCTCTTGTACTGGATTATGTTAAAGAATATCATGTCAATGGGCTCCCATCCAGATAAAAACCTCAGAGAGTATTGAAAATTAAATCTACAGCGACCATTGTCGGCAGAGCCGTTGGCCGTTGGGATTTTTCAAATTTCAATTACGGAGATGCGGGCGAGATACAAATTCACATTTCCGATCTTCGATTATGATCAATAATTGAATGCGGGCCCATGGACCTTCAACGGCTCGCCCTGATCCGACCACAATTATCTGGTATTGTCAATCTTAAATCACTTCAATTATGTGCTCGAACCGGGATGGGTGTTTCAGCGTGGACCGACGACTTGTTGCATTATTTGTCATTGTGGAGTATGTATTTACTCGAGAAGATTAAAAGACGTAAGAATCGTACACAAACTTCTTAATTAAATTAAAGTATTTTACGTATCTGCAATGAAATTCAACGTTTTAGATTGCCCCGTGCGCTCGCACCGAAACCCGAATAACTGGTCTAATTAAATATTGAATCGTTTTATAGATTAATGAATTCGAATGAAGTCAACCATTCGGCGATAGGAATCATTCTTGTCCGTCTACTATTTTAATTAACATCCCGAATCTCAAATACCTTATTTCCTAACGTATCTGAGAGAACAAAGTAGATTTATGTCAGGTGAGATAATAATGGCGAGGAAGGTATGATTAAATATTCTTTTTTTTTATCCAAAGTTTCAAGATCTTAAAACCTGAAATAAAATTCAATCGAGTTGTAGTTATCCACTTATCTTGATTCGTTAGCAAGTTGCTTTAATAAATTCGTATTAAAACTCCTCTGAAGCAAGCAGAAGGATTTGCGCATCACGTGTGTCACGTGTTTCATAAATTTGACCGCACACCTACAGTCGCACGTGTCCTGACTGCACAGCTCGGGTGAACAGGAAGCGAAGCAGAATCCTCGCACCACCCTCGCATACCCTATGTACACTCGTGTTTCACCGGTGGCTTTCCAATTATCCAATAAAGCTCACTCTGCCATAACTCATACTGATTCCGCGTGGCAGTACTACGGCACTACCAATCAATCGATCGTGCTTCCGGCCAACCGGCAACCACCCCGGCAGGTTGTATTCTTGACTCCCTTATATTCAAGTCACGCGTGGGGATGATCAGTGGAGGCGGTGGTACACGTGTTCTGTTTGAATGTTGTATGCTCAAGGAGTAATGTGTATTCAAACTGTCTGTTTGACTTATTATTGTATTTCATTCGATTTGTATCTCCAAATAAATCATCCCAAAAGCACACTTCGAGAGGAAGGTTATTCGTGTGCTTTGGTCGTATCCAACCGAAGTCCTGTATTTGCCACTGAATCCGAGTGTGAGAGTCGGTTTTGGTAGTAAGTTCCTCAAAAGCTTTTTTTTCGTTTATTTGCAAAACTCGCACCACAAAGAAACTTTTTGATTAAAAAACTCTTACTGTATTCTGAATGAATATAAGCTTCAAACCAACCCACGTTTAATATTTTTTTCATAAGATGTCTTCCTTTATGCAAAAGTTACAAAAAACTTGCAAACTATTTTCTATGGAGTCTCTTTCAAACTCTTACTGCATAAAAGAGAGTGAATCTCCCTACCCATCACGAGGCTGTAAATGAATTCAGTTGCTGTAGAGATGTAAATACCTTAATGCAATTTGCATTCTGAGATCGGATTGAATTTGACTCTTAAGCTCTACAAAGCATCCTCTCCAACACAACGGGATAGCTTTTGGTCTGAACTAAAATTCCTGATGCAAAAAGCATTCAGCATTGTTGTCATCTGTCAGACGCTGCGAGAGCGAATGGCATTTTGATATAAAAGCTCAAAAATAGCTCTGAAAAGCTCCCTTTAAATTTTATCATGCACTTAATAATAATAGTAATACTAATAATTGGATAAATTATGTATCACCGTTTTTGTGAAAAACCACCTCAAAGGCGCTCTACATTACTACCTCGGCTCTCTCTTATTACTAACTATAGATAATATATTTCAAGAACTTATAACATATTGCTTTCAGATTGATATCATAAAATATGAATATATAGTAAATAAGATATAGCATAAAACTATCTATATATGTACTATATTAGAAATAGCCATAAAACTATCAAAATACCCGTGTGTACAAATACCGATGTGTACATTGTTACATGTTATTTCAGATTGATTGGTGGATGTTTAGAAAAAGTTGGCTATCATCGAGAGCCTTGACTTTCGTGTCCCCGATGGTTATCATCGTCATCGGCAATATACTCGTAGACTGTTTCAATCTCCCCACCTGTGCGGCTCACTTGCCACTGCTCACACCGGTGGGGAGGGTGGTACTCTTGTTGTTAAATCGAATCGTTTCTCACATTGACATATTTAGCATCAATGAAGCTGCGTTTCAACAAAAAGCTTTGTTGCTGCTTATATAATACCTACGTATTTTTGTAAATTTATTAAATTATTATATTCTATCCGTTTTTGTTAATTTTTTTTTCTCTCTTCTTTATCAATACATACTATATACACTGTTGTGCATCATCATATTTAAAAGTGTGAAATCTGTAAAAATGCCTTCAAATTTGATTTTTTAATAACAAACTGATTTGAAATGGATAAAATTATTTCTACTGTTGGATTCTCTCAAACTTTCGTCACATTTGATATCAATCTAATCGTTGATCAGCGTCCTAGCCTTATTTATGTCAATTATATCTCGAAAAGACGAAATGACCGACATATATAATATATAAAAAAAACTGCAACACTTTTTAATTGATAAAATATTATATCATCAAAAAACTATAGGTAATAAAATCGGTGTTGAAATAAAGTGATCTCTAAAGTCACACTAAGCGTCTATCTACTCCTTGAGTAGTAACCCGCAGCACGGAAGCACTTCTACAATAAATGATATAATATGAATGTGTCGCACCAAATGATTTGCATATAATGTGAGTTATGGTCAAAGGCAGGCATTTCAGGAATTTGTATCCTTATCCGTCAAAGATCTACATACGTCAGACACATTTAACAAATAATAACCCCAGCAACTGTCTGTTGAACCCCCTTTTCAGAGACACGGTTCATTACTACCGTCCCTTGTCACTTTAGAAAAAAATTAATATTAACCAGTGCTTCTCGCCGAAAATGTCAATTTGCATCGTTTACCTGCGTCTCCGTCTCGTCAGTTGCATACTCTGTGGCCGCTGCTCGACCCACCTTTGCGTCCGGCCGTTCTATGGACGACCATACTTCTTCCACTAATTGGGCACATATCCTTCAGCCTATCAGAGCTGCCAGCTGCCAGCCGTCAGTCTTTTGTTTCTTGTTCTATTTTTGGTCGAGCCTGTCCTCTCCCGCTTTGGGATTTCTCGAATGACTGTCCACCCTCGCCGCGCTCTTCAAATGATCTACAATCTTGGGGCGGCCAATCACGAGCTAACAGCCTGGACTTTTACTGCATCTTTATTTATATGTGCAACAAATGCAAAAAAATACATATCTACAAATAATGATGATCATTTGACAAAACATTATTTTTAAGTATTTGCGTCAATGTTATAAGAAAGGAAAACATTAGGTATTGATTACTGAAAGAATATTAACAATCTTCATAAAATATCAAAATAGAAAAAAAACACAGAAAATAGAAATATTATTTTTTCATAAAAAGCAATTACTTTGTGGTTTGACATTATATTAAAATAAAATAAAAGAACTTTTAATTGCGAAGGTTCGTGGTTTAGAACAAAGTGTTATTTTATTTTAATAAAAATATTAAGTTGTAATCAAGATTCAAGAGAAACCTCCACGTGGTTCGAGTCTCGATCACAACCTATTTATTTTATTTTCTGTGTCTCTTTCTATTTCCGTATTCTTTGAAGATGGTTTATATTTTTCAGTAATCAATATAAAAAAAAATTAAGCTTAAAGTTTTCAAAGGTAATCCTAAAAAATGTTCTAGACTTGCAAAAAGTCAAAGATATTCATAAAAAAGGATAACTATATTCATGACGCTATCTATATTTGCAATTGTGTTCGTATAAAACTTTGCTCGTGATTATAATTTAAAGTAAAGTTTTATTTCAAAACGTGTGTACATTTAAGCAGACATAGTGAGTGACCAGTGAAGTGAGGGGATGGTATACATTTCACAGATGCGTGCCACATGTTTATCTCGAAATGGGCTGTGAGGGTCATAAATCATGCTCAAATACACTTTAAACGAATGGCATGCTTTGCGACCCTTACTAGTAATAAACAATAATGCGAGCGATTTTTTTTTTTTTTTTTTTTATACTGAGAGAGGCGGCCTTTTTTGTCAATTCAATACAATCATCATTACAATATTTTTTATTTGTTCTTCTTTTGCCTGCGCATATAACCTGTTAGATTTGTCGTGGCGCTTTGCAGCTGCCTGACGTGTCTTTCCTGTTATTTTTCGCCAAATAAGTAGGATTATTTACACATTTCACAAATTATTTCTTTAAAATTCCTGTACTGTATGACAAACTCAGAAAGTCCATTCTTTTTATTTCGCTCCCATGCCCTAAATCGGAAAAAAAAAAAAAAAAAAATAAAAAAAAAAAAAAAATAAAAAAAAAAAAAAAAAATAAATAAATAAATAAATAAATAATAATAATAATCATCATAATTTTAAGTTAAAAATCGTGTCTATCTGATGGGACCTGCCAGGTAAGTATGTTGCTGTATATTTTCTTATTTAAACTAGGAATTAATATGTAGTGATAGAAAGTAAGATCTGTACAGCGCCCTTGAGGTGATTTTTCACAAAAACGGCGCTATATAAATCATCCAAATATTAAAATATTATTATTATTATTATTATTATAAAGATGGTTTCCAAAAATAACGGAAAAAATATGAAAAAACAAACAAAACAAAAACAGTTTTCAATAAGTATGTGATAAAATTGACGCGACCGAATTGGTTGGGATGGCGGCATTGGTAGACGCGCTTCGCCCGGATTTAATTCTTGAAAACAACCTAATCTTTTTATTTTCAATGTCTTTTTCTATTTTCATATTCTTTGAAGATTGTTAATAAAATTTGAAGTAAATATTGCAATAAATTTCTTATTTTTACTCAGCCTTTGGATTATTTGATTGGCAGTAAATCGCCCTTGAATTGAATTACTGCTAATCAAATGAAGCTACATAAATTATTCACGTATCATTAGTTAAACTCAAGGTACCTACCTACTATGGGATAGTTGGTTTCACAAATAGCCACTCGTATTTAGCAGCACATAATTCTCTATATTTTGGTTTCAGCATTGATTTTGATACGGTTATTAACTTTTTATATTTTTTAACTGACTCCACTTTAAAATGACAAAATAAATTCATTTATAACCTCGGCGCAATAACATACAGGAGGGAGCCCTTCTGTGCTATCTGTAGTCAGTATTGATGATTTTTGATTGACTCGGCTAGACCTGGGCGTGGCTAGGACTAGGGTATTTATACATCCAATCATAGCACATGTCGACATAATGCTTTTGTTTATTTGTAAAACCACTTTTTCACAGTATTGTTATAAACAAAAATATAGCATATAACTTAAAAACCGTCCAGTTTAGTCGCATATCAAAACATGTGGGCAAAGTCGCCGGGAGACGCGGGAGACAGATACAATTGTTACATACCTAAAAGCGGTGTGATATTTTGCAAAACTTTCGTTGTATCTTTCTTTCTCGTGGTGGACGACGTAAAAACCCGGAGAAAGTGATTTATCCCAAATTTGTATAGGTTGGGTAAAAATAATTAGCTCTTTCTCCATATATTGTTACTCCAAGTTTATAACAATCCATTTTATTACTTCGAGATAGTAACTAAAATAACTCGACAGATGAAGGTGACATGGCACTCCCAAAGACGGGGGTTTTTGCCAGAGATTCAGCTTTGAATTAATTTTGATTATTAAAAAAATTATATGTTTTCCGAGGGGATGCACTCGGGATGTAAGTAATTTAAATTTAACACTAATAAAAACTTACTCTTACCACTCACATTCTTACCGTAAAACGATTCCCAAAAAATTCAAATCGTTTTTCAGCAATAATATTAGTGGTAAGGACCAAATTTTATTTTTCTATGCGATGAATTGGTTACGTCGTGAGATGTTCCTCTGAAAACATTTGAGATTATAGTAATATGTTAATCAGTATTAATTAAAATGCTTTTCTGAACATGCTACAGCAAACTTAACCCTATAACCCTCCCCCCTTCTGCCGTGCGCCAAACATTCGCTTTGTCGTTCGCGATTTTGAGTGTTATGCCCTTTTGGCATCATTCGCTGCTCGAACGCCGGCTGGTACGGAAGTGTAAGTTTCGGTCAATGTTACGGTGAATTTATAATTTATTTTAACGAATTCTCCGTAAAATCTCATGTTTTTTTATATTTTTACTTTACCTACCAGTAAATAAAGGGTTATTCATTGAAAAATTATGCTAAGGAATTTGTTTTCTTCTCCGCCCATTTTTTGGGAGCACACCTCACAGATTTATTTCTAGGGTGTGTGTTCTCTCAAATAAGATAAAATAACCGACAAATTTTTCACTTTTTACTATATTTTTTCAACAACACAATACCTACTCGTTTTTTCTAGGTTTCAAAGTGTGTTATGAATGCTATTCGACTGGTATTTGAATATATTAATATAATAAGTTGAATCTGACTGGGTGACAGGTGTTTCTGTAGTTGAAATGTGTTTAAGAAATCACATAATAACAATACACAGAGACTCGTTTTAATTAATATGTTTTAATTTAATTAAACCAGAAATTAACATGTTGCCGTTCAACAGTATTTAGTAATACTACGTGTTTCAAAAGCCTGCCAGGATTTAATTTTAATGAACTTGCAGCAATACATGAATATTTTTGGTACCCAAATAAATACTGTATATTTTAATTAAAATTAAATAATAACTTTGTATAAGACCGCATATTTAATTTTCATTTTTATGACCGACTGTTTTCGCTTAGCCTAACCATCATCATGGTACAAAATTAAACTCAACAAAAAATACAAAGTGTGCGGTTATATATACATACAGAGGGAGAACACAATACAAAATAAAATAACAAACCATAGAATAACATTTAAAATTATAACAAAGGAACAGAGAGAAAGAGACAAACAATATGATATGAAAGAGGCAAAACGTCAACTAAGAAGGTGATTAAAGAATAACTAGTTTAGTCTTGATACACACGTTAAAAGGGACTTGGTGAATAAATTGTAAAGTAGCGTAACTGGAATAAAAATTCAAACCTTTTTACGTATAAGCGAAAATTACTAGTATTGTTTTTGCATATATCAGCGCCCCACGCGGCGATCTAACCAATCATGTACAGAAGACGTCTTAGCATATTAATACTAACAGATGAGATTTTTTATGAGTTTACAGGAAATATACCTAATATTGTACTACTGGACAAATTTAATAGATTATCAAGAATATAAGACTATTAATTTTGATGGCTTTCTTAATTTTAAGTGCTTCTAAATTATTTAATCTGTTACCATGACCATGTTTGTTAGGAATATGAGCACCGGTGCTTTTATTGAAGGTATGATCTTTTTTATAAACTATTTGAAGATAAAACATTATTGTATAATATTGCCATCAAGTATTTGATTTGATTGTTTCAATAAGGAGTATGACGTGTGATATCTGGTATGGACAATTTCATATTGTCACAGAAAACAGACTTAAGACGAGATCGTATTTTATAAATTTGTTTTTAGAACTTTTCGTATTAAATAATGTAAATGCTGCTCATTCTAGTTCCGCTCTCTTCCCTTGATTCCTCCAACACTGGAAAGCGTAATGCGCCGTAATGTGACAGCTTGGAAATGTTGAAGCGTTGAAATATAATGAATATTTAAACGTAACAGCTTCATATTAACAATTATTACTTTTGCGAGTGACTTGACACCGAGTGAGTCACTACATTATTTGCCAGTTCACAGAAATCAAAATGCCTTAATCCAGACTCACTTGAGTTGCGTATAATACCTACTGTGTGTGGGTACCGCAAAACGAACATATTATAATGAGCACTTTAAGGGTAATAAACAATTCAAATTCTTGAAATTTGGATATAAAAGATGGAATAAACTATGTGGGGTCTTATCATATTTTTTTAAGTTTAAAAATATTTTGATGCTTATTTTGAAATCCCGTTGCGGTCTGACATACATGTAGAAATTCCAGACCAAAAAATATTTCAAAATTTCATGACGCCAGACCTCACAGCTCGAAAGTTTTTGTGGTGTCTACCATTGAGAGTTACATTTTGAAAGTTATTTCAAACTGTTTTAAATTAAACCTTTTACTCATAAAACGACTATTCACATAAACTACTAGTATGGGTATCTATTTTATATTGTATTAGTCTATTTAAGTATGTAGGTATTTTATTTATTATATATTTTTTGTAATTAGAATAAGTAATAATCTTACCTGGGCGACTTATTTTCACTTTCGTTTGTAAATTAAGTTTGTAAATTAACACTTACAAGGTTTTTAAATCCTGGACGTCTCAATAAAGTCTTAAAATCTACTCATTGGAAACAAAATAAAATATTTCTTCATTGAACACCCTCAAATTCGAGAGTATACAAAAAAAAATGTAAGTTGAAAAAAATTATATAAAAATAATATTGAGTAAATAAGCAACGCTTTATATTTTATTTATTTTACACACTGTTTGAACACTTACTCACGTGTGAACAATCTATACGAATTGCGAAAACCCAGTGACAGTTGGGAGTAGTTATAAGAGTTATAACTCTTAGATCAGCAATGTCATCGGCTATCGGAAGGTTGAAAGAACCAAAGCGCACACCAGACACTAAGTTTGGAGAGCGCGCCTTCGGAGTGTCAGGTCCTAAAGCCTGGAATGGACTACCACATGATCTGAGAGTAATAAAAGACTCGACAGAGTTCAGAGCCAAACTCAAAACTCATTTTTTCAGAAAATCATATCCATAATCAAGATGTAACAAGCCCAATAGAACCAAGAAAACTTTTCAGACTCTCATTCCTTAAATTCATTAGAAGATTATCACCATTATCTGTTCTTCACTACGAAAAGTTAAAAATACCTCCGATATACTTTATCTTAAATTTGCCTTCATGCCCTAAAAATTAAAAAAAAAAATTAAAAATAAAATAAAATAAAAAATAAAAATAAATAAAAAATAAATAAACAAAATAAAATAAAATAAAAATAAAAATTTAAGTTATTCTAAATTTTAGGTTATTATGATATGGTGATTGTGTCCTGCCAGAAGTGACCTGCCAGGTAAGTATGTTGCTGTATATTTATATGAACTAAGAATTAATATTAAGTAGAAATTAAGATTTGTACAGCGCCCTTGAGGTGATTTTTCACAAAAACGGCGCTATACAAATTATTTAAATATTATTATTATTATTATTATTATAGATTCATTAGCAACAAAGTATTTATATTCTCACCCTTCATGATATATACCCGCGAAAAATCACGAGATGCAACTTACCAAGAAAAAATATTAGTTGCTTTAATCCACCCATTTCAAATATAGCATAATGTCTGCTCAAATTCATTATAAATAGGTAGATAGGGATTTGAAAAGATTATAAAAAAAATATTCACTAACATTATTTCCAAATTTGAAAAGTTCACACTCGTACGCATTGATAAAATAAATTATTTATAGTTAATTATTTTTTATTTTTAGCGAATTTTGCTTCATACCATTAAATACGGACACGTCTATTGAAATATTGGAATCTTAACCAAATGCTTGCCATAGACTCTTTTATAGCAGTATTTAAATTCACAATGTATAATTAGCAACAGAATATGTCCATATATTTTCGCCGTAAGAAATAATAATCGTCAACACGCTACAATATTATCTATTTGTGAGGATGGAATAATTATTACTGAAAATCAATTTATATTAATGGATCGATTAAAAAACATTTAACATACGAAGGAGTGGGTATTAGGTATCTTAAATATCTGCAGCTTAACGAGAACGATCTATGAAAACAAATTTATTTAAATAGCCTTCTCGATACGAGTATAAACATTCTCCTGCCTAATAATACCGTCGGAATACTTATAAAGAGGTTTTTTAGATTGTTTGCATAACATTATAAAAAGAGTTACAACCAATAAATATTTTTGCAAATTTAATTTAAAATATCAAAAATATTTTTTGTCAGGTATTTACATTCCAGCCCGCCATTTATCTGCTGAGTAATGAACCAAAACATTTATCTAACGATCTCCCGAGTTAATGCTATTTTCTTTTAAATATCAAATATGATATTTACTTTTATTTTTTTACTGAGCTGCTTGCTTAGCTGAGCTGCCGAACTCATACTGATTTGCTTAGCTGAGCTGTCGAACTCATAAGACATTGATACTTGATGGCTGCGTACCCTTCCGAGGTTGTTAGCAAAGAGTAAGTGCTTAAAGTGAGGGCGGAATGTTTTTAAATATTAAAGACGAGCTTAAACCTCCGCTTAGGGCGGCCCTTAGTCAGACGAATAGCCCTCTAATAGCTGATTACGTGACTCGGATGTATTGAATAATTAATTTCTTAACATTTATTACCGTGCGCACAGTTAACCTGATAAATCCTCTTAACTCGATTCATATTATATGACGGGGCGTAACATTTTAACAGCGAACGTAACGAAAATGAAGTATATCAAATTTTGATGTAGGTTACGTTCTAGAACTGACTTTAACGTAGATATTTGAAATTCTTATTTACCTTCTGACGTATTTAGAATATTCTAATAATATTTTAATTTATGACGATGCTTGTCTCTACCAGGAATTTATGTTAATCTCGATGTTTTTTAAATAATGTTTCGCTGAGTGTTTCTGTTTAATTCTATACTTAGGTATAATGACTGGGAAAATGATACAAAATTAAATTATACTATTTTTTTCCAGGAATTAGTGTAACCTCCATGATTCCAAAATATGTTTTGGTTTACTTCTGTATTTTAGCATTATTTTATCACATGTTTTTCATAGAATACATCAGTTATCTAATCAAAAAGGTATATTTGAAATACATACACCACCATACATCCTTGGGCCGTCTTCTTTTCGTTCCATTTACCGTTTTTTTTAATTCGTCTTTCAGTACAACCCGCTGACCTTTTAGTTTCCCAGAGCTATGTAAATATAGTTTAGTACGTAAATATCCCAACAGAAAACTATAAATAAATAACAAAGTTGAAACCCTTATTTCAGAGCTACCCTGTTGTACGTAACTTCTAGAATAGCGTTTTTTGTTTTCAAATTTTAATATTCCCTATTTTCGTTTTGCAATCTTCTCAGTTTATCCCACAAATATGATGATAAATGCATATCAATGTCCGTTGGTCTTATTAATAACCAAGTAACTTCTATAAAAGTTATATTTTCTAGTTTTTACAGCACCATTGACAAATGACGCTTTAACATTAACCCAGTATTATTTTTTTCCTTTAAATTACTGCATTTGTGATGTGAAACTGCCAGTTAGGTTTTCTCTATTTTTTTAATGAGATTACCATTTTTCTACATATTTTTACATATTCCAACTAAGAGTTGTTACAAATGCTGTTAAAAAACAGCATTATGTTTTGTTATTGCATTTTCAGTTTATGCAGACGGCATCGTTGAACAGTTGACTGGTGTAGATTGTATATATTTAGGAACTTTCAATACGGTGCAACTTGTATCAATGGCAACACTTGAAACTTTCGGGCTTAATTTAGTGAATAATTCGCTAGATAAAGCAATTTGAAGTTCCGTGTCAGCGCTGGCGCTAGTTTCAAATAGTCGGCATATTGATTTCACGGGGGAGTACCAACTTTGTTTGCTCCAGGATACATTAGATACGGTTTGATACGTAAAAGATTATTTTCCCAAGAGAAACGGATTCAAAAGGTTCTCTTGGGATGGCATACATGTTTATTATCCGATATTGATGTCTGTGTTGAAAAATTGATTCCATATCACGGTGGTCTCCTAAATCACGCAGTACGAAAACCCTTTTTGAAATTTAAAGACGTTCTGTGTCTCATTGAAACAGATTTTCCTGATGGCGGTATCAGGTTAACAGATGGCATTGGAAGTAGTTCATTGGTTAAAATAATCGTTCCCCTGAAAGGGCAGACGCATATCACCCTAACGTTTTGCGACAATCATATTTTTGGCATAATTACATACTATTCACATTCCGGCAAAAAAAAAAAAAACAAGGATAGAATTGAGAAAAACTTGTATTCTATACTTCATTCAAAAATGGTGGTTTTAGATTCCATTTACGGTGTTGGCTTATCTACCTAATCTTACCGTAAGAATAAGGGGTTAGCCAAATCCCCAAAAACATTTTTTTATTGTCAAACGCGACACCATGCGTGCGTATCTACGACGAGATGTGAATGGAAAAAACTGCATTTCTCAAATAGCTCTAATGTTATCAAATTGGTGGTGTCCCCTTTTATATTTAAAATATCCGTAAACATTGCATATTTATTTAATCCATGAATAAGAACTCAAATAAAAAAAAAATTATCGCTCTAAAAGTTTGCGAATGTAAATTTATTCCATTTTATCAGTATAAATCTACAGTAATTTTAGCTACAGTTTTAGTTATTATTAATGTGGTTTATACAAGATTAATATATTATGGTTTCATTAAGTAAATTCCAATGTTCACCAATATTCCACTAATTATTCCACTTACGGCTATCAAAATCCCTAATATAGTAACACATTCACCTTCTCATAAAATGCTTTAGGGTTTCAGGTGGGGTTTTATAGTCAAAATCACACCATAGACTGTTTACGAAAATAGGATTGCTAAGCAATAATTATGCTTCCTGGATACATCGCGGGTGCCACGGATGCCAAACGAATGCCGCGTGTTTGTGACAGCTACTCAAAAGTGTTTGCGGCTTACTGAATAACTGATAGGGTAAGTAGAGTTGCGTGGCGTGGCCTGTAATTATAATGCCACGGGCTTTTTGGCATCCAGGGTTAACGATATCCACCTCTCCTATTTATGGGACACTCTATATTTTTACATTCGTTTTTTTCCACATGGAAGGAGACGACAAAACCCACCCGAACCAGTTTTTAACATATAATGTTTTTTGGGTTAGATTCGACGTAGTTTTTGCGAAAGCTTTGATTTAATGCAACCTCCTGGTGTTTACGTCATTAAGTTCCTACATCTAAACATTTTTTTTTATTTGCGACACTTTCTCAGTGGAGCGATAAGTTCCTTGTCTATAGACCCGCAAGTTGTGGGTTTTGAACTTGCCGCCCGCAAACAAAAATATTTATAATATAGTTTTTTCACGTATTATATATATATAAAACTTATGTAAATTACAATAACGTTATTTGCGTCTAGTTGCTGAGTGAAAGATAATCTCACTATCGCCCTGGTGAGATGGCACAATTTATTTAAATGCAATAGATTTTTGGTAATTTAATTTTTTATGAACACACATTGTAGATATTTGACTTAAATTGAAGTTTAAAAACATTAAAATGTAGAGTAACATTGGAAATTCTTTTTTTTTTCAATAAACACATTGATAGATTATAAATGACCTTTTTATAATAATTCTCATAAAAAAAAAATAAAAAACATCGATATTCACTTTACAAATTTATTACGATTACGCTTATTAATGGTGTTGCATCATCATATTTTCAAACGCCTTTTACTCGGTTTCATCTTTTTGGGGTTGGATGCTTTCTGCATAACTACGTCCAATTTAGGATCGTATTAGCTACTGTATATGCCCTAGGCTATGTTTAGTGATCAGATCTAATTACCGAGGTTCTTTTTCTGTCCTCGTCTCCTTATTTGGTTGTTCTCCCCGATTCTCTCAGACTCACAACATCTCCCAAATAAGGTATTCATTAGTCTTACTGGCCCAAGGCAGATGAGACTCGTTTGGTATCACATAAAACAAAATTCATATATTTCACAGCATTACACCCTGTTTAATAATGGTAAGTACGAATTACCCTTTTTATTAATTTCCACAAAACTTATCCTCTTTTACGTTTTCAATGAATAGATCCTTTACTCGCCAGACCCCGCACTGAGCACGTTCCGCCACGTGGCACGGAAAGGATAATCGGGATAAGGTTCTATCTTCAGGCTCGTCATTTTGCCATTCACGTCTGTTAGGTTACGGGGTGAGCTAGCCTAATATTCTATCACCAAATATATATTTTTATAATATTGAAATCATTTTTTTGTAATTATATTATTAATTATGTACATATTTAAACTGTATTCTGAAAGCCTCCCTTAGAGGTCACATGATTGTTCAAATAATAATAATAATAATATTTGGACGATTTGTATAGCGCCGTTTTTGTGAAAAATCACCTCAAGGGCGCTGTACAGATCTTACTTTCTATCATTACATATTAATTCCTAGTTTAGATAAGAAAATATACAGGAACATACTTACCTGGCAGGTCCCATCGAGTAATAGATTAAATACTACATTAGATTAGTCCACAAGCCGCGCGGCTAGCGTTCGAGGCAATTCCCAATCAACAAATAAATAATTTTACAGTCAAAAGGGAAAAAAAAAGTATTAAATCAATTGTGAGTAGGTGTAATAATATTTTACAGCCTTTCCATAAATGTTCAACTATTACTTGATGATCAACGGTGTCTGGATGAAGCTATTGAAATTTTGGTGTGCGTGCCACAGTATCCATACGAGAATCGAAATCGAAATTAGAACATTCATTGTCATTATACTCGTAGATTCGATTTCTAACGGTGTGTACCTCTTTTGTAATTCTTAACTTTTCATCATCATAGGACCGCTAGGCGTCCCTGTCTTGTACTTCTTCGGGTCTAGTCTCTCGCAGCATGCGCCTAAGCATTACGTTCATCATTTCGTTTACAGTCTTAACTTGATGCAAATCATCTGAACTCGTTCATTGACGTTTCATATATGTTTGCATATTTTTTCACATAAATCCTCCCCTAAATTGATGAACCGTCGGTATAATTTCCACTTTCCATCGTAGCCATTTTTGGAGAACGTATCGCTGACATTTTCCTATAAATCTACAGCAATTTATTTTCCCTTCAACATGTGAACCGATTTGTTGCCCATACGTCTTCCCACCCACCCCTTCTCCTACACTATCCCCACCAATGATTAATTGCTCGAAGAATAGCTCTCAGGGAACCCAAACGTCTCAAAGGTACAACTACACATTCATAACACAACCCGTTATTTACAACCTCACCTCAGTTTCACCAAAATTCTCCTAGAGTGATTTTACGTTTTAAGTCATCGAAGGTTGTACAGTTTTAATGCAACACTTTGTCACTTTTAATCTATTAAGCTAGGCAAAAAAATGGAATGCCAGCATGATTGTCTTTCGTCTCCTTTGCAAGGTCACCCTCAACTGCTTTCATGTACTCGTATGCATGTTTTACCTGCTACATAATCACGTTTACTATTTACATAGTTGTGTGAGGGTGGAAGAGATTAGTATATCTATGGTGAACCATCTTCTATCTGTGTGGATTTGTAAGGGTGTTCGGTTTGTGAACTCGGCAGGTGCGAAGACATTCTGTAGTTCAGGGTTGCCATACACCGATATATTAATATTATTTATAGCTGTGGCATAATGTATTTCTTGCATAATAATAGATAAATGTATTTCATTTACCCTGTAATATAATAGCGTACCTACTATTTTAGTTTAGGGATATCGTATTTAGAGTTTGAGGCACAACCGTGTCTTTTTCTGGGAAACTTCAATATTAAATATGAATACGAAAATGGTGAGTATGGGGGTTAGAATTTTTCGTTAGTAATTTGGTCCTATGCAAGATTAACGGGGAGAAGTAAGGAAAGTGAAACGCTAGACTATACTGAGAACATTCGTTAAGTATTCATTAAATAACTTGCCATCAAGTAAACAATTTAATACATCAAAGTTATCTTTCTCGGAATTCGGTTGTCTCCGGAAAAGAACGTGAAAACATTTTGATTTCGTGGAGAAATTTAAACATTAAAAACTTAATTATTATTTGAATCCATAAATATTTTAGTCGAATTTCTCGAAGCCTTGCTTGAAATGTTTAAAATTCCTTTTTTGTGTTCCTCGAATTCCTTCGCGCGCTTTTTTAGATTCCTCCGTATCGCGGGAGGTCCTTTATCCGACAGAGGAGAGAAAGGGAAATGGTGATACCGCGAGCGGGTGGCACCGCACCAGCAGGTACGGACTGAAGCAAGGCTAAAGGGAACACACCCTGCCAACGCCTTGCTCCACTGACTAATTCCTCCAAGAGTGGTAAAGCGTCTCCCGATAAAATATTCCATTGATACACTTTCTTAAAGGGGACTCTACGAATACTCTACCCTCTTCTTTTCAAAATATCAAAATTGCTATACTTTTTCGATATATTGTATTCTCGAATACGGTTCGATATTTTAGTGTCATTCAGAACAATAAAATGGAAAACAAGGAATGAGTTTTTAATTTAATTGCATTAGTATTATTTGTTTCTACATTCTGCCTGAACAGTCAGGACTAGTCTCAGAGTCTGGCATTTACAATCTGCAGAATGAAATAACTCCTCACAAAATGTTCTAAGATATTACGTTTTTAAAGATAGTTATATCTTAACTGCTTACACTTACCAATTTGCATTATAAGTTCAATTATAGTTAACAAAAGCTATTCACAGCTAATACCCCTGTAATTTAAAAATATATAAACGCAGATACTCAGAACAGCATTGCTTTAATAAAATAGTAAATGTAAAGTCTTTATACAATATTATAACAGTTATCATTTAATCACAATAATAATGTATCTTCATCCTTAGATTTTATCTTAATATTCTTTCGTAAAAATGTAAAACTTCTGCTTGAGTACTGTTCAAACAATGAGAAAGACCAGTATTATTAAGAAGAAAGGTATATTCGTTGACTCGTTTAATATACGTTTTCCTGAAAAATGTAAATCTGAATTTCGTTTCAAAAGTTATTTTTGCTGAAAACGCTCACTTAAACTTTTAAATTTAGGCATTACATGTATATTTTATCTGAAGGTACGAAGGCTTATCCTACGTATCAAGTCCTGATATATCGAGATCTTAAAAATAACGTATATTGTACGAGTACACGTCACAGCAAATATATGTTAGCTTATTATTTAAGCTCGTTGCGCCGTGAGGTTTTTCGTTTTCTATTTTCGGGATACGATACTACCCGCATTATATTACCTCTTTGATTATATGAAGCATGTACATGGTTTTAAAAATCAATTTTACGTTACAGTGAATATTTTTTGTTCGTTCGATAGCATTTGTTTTTCCGGCATAGCGACTGTTGTGCGGAGATTTTTACGTATTTCCGAGCAAAGTTCGATTTAATAGATGAGCTTTTTTTTTGTCATGTATCGGCATCAATACCTATCAATGCGGATTACCGATGCGTTTTATTTTTCTGTGTTTAAATAGAATCTACGTATTCTTTTCCAGTTCTGCATTGCAAGTTACTATAGTTGAGATTAGTTAAGAAAACTACCCTTTTTTCATCACTTTATTTTAATTGAAGGCCAATGCGATTGATTAACTGATTTTTAATTTTCATAATTATAAGGTAATTATGTCAAGTGAAAGAGAGAGAAAGCCTGTATGTATAACAGCAATGGTATATGCAAAATTGTACGCATAAATATACATTTCGTATTTTCCTACCATCGAAATACGTGAAAATAAAATGTAAAATAATCGTTATTTATTTGTTTCGTCTTTCTTTTGTTTCAGTGGCGGAAAATTCATCAGCATCGGTGACAAGATTAGACTACCGGATGACGTCACGATGGGCTATATTATCGGTAAGAATATTTCATCATCCGCATTTTAAAATAATGATGTTTCCACGCGTACAGAAGTCGAGTGGAAATTAAAGAACGCCGAAGGCATTTTTTGTTTCAGAATTAAATTATATCGAGAAATGCAAGTGTCAAGTCATTAAATATAGCTTACAGCATCTCTATTTACAGATTTTATATTAAAATTAAACATTTATACGTAGCAGTGCTTAGAAACTCTCCAAATTCTCTAAAAAAATCTCGAAAAGAAGTCCCTGAATTTCTGATCGTATAAAGAAGTTACAAAATGTATACAAGGGTCAAAGTAGCTGAATTTTCACACCAGTTTTTCAAACTTTGTATGTATACCTTTGTATTATTGACTCACCTTTTTGTTGCAATCATCCAGTTGAAGATTCCTTGCAGACTACTGTAGACTTAGAAACAATAAATTGATGCTCCTCAATCATCACTCTACTAATTATGGGTATCATTCTCCACTGTCTAGAATGTCGAGACTTGTTAACTCAAGTCATGGTCTTGAAATTTTTGGTACCAGTCCAAATGATTTTTGTCATTCTTTACTACTCTTCTAAACCCTTGTTCAGGCTTTGACTTGAATGTTCTTTCAAATTTATATTTTCGTCATTGCTTCAAATATTATTTATGTGCTGTTCTTTCTCTGTAGCTTTTTTTTCCCATTTTGTGCTTGTATTTAAAGTTTTTTTTTTTTTTTACATGTTTTACACCACTGTTTCACTATCAAAGATTAAATAAAACTACTACATATAGATTGTGGCCGAAAAATGCAAAATAATTAAGCTCGCATAAATCACTCGTGTACCGAGGCCATTCAAATTTTCAATCGTTTTCCATTACACACAAATCAACCAAATATATATTAATTGTAAATTTAAAATCTTTTTTACTTCAAAGCATCATTTTAAGAACATTGATTGTAAGTTCAATTATGTAATCTCCATAACTTGATCAACAAATAAACAAGTCTGAAAAGCATTCCTTCGCTTCTAAGCAGTATACGGGTGCTTTTAAATTCGGCTTTCCTGAGGGATGATCCGTATAAATCAGAAAGGGTGATCTTCTTTCCCGCGGCGTTTACGTATTTAGATTGCAGAATTTTTCTTTTATTGCCGAAATTCCGCGAAATTGCCGATACGAAGGAAATATAATTTTTCCGAAATGTGCCATAAACCCACGCGAAGACAACCATCCCCTCCGAGCGTTGAACAAGAATTACGTACTTTATGGTTTCCGAGAATTTTCTTTTTCGGGATTTGGAAAAATTCAATGTGTATAATTTATCGGAAAAAAATAAAAATCAACCTATCATTCTTCACACAAAAGTGTGCGTAATATTGATAGAAAGTAGTATAGTATTCTAAAAGCTTAGACTATGATCAGATTTAAACCATGAACGGACAACGACCCCAACAATTTAATTCATTCAACCAATGTAATTGTATTATTAATAAACGAAGGTACAGGCTTAGGTCAGAGTGTTTCAACTTTTCTTCACATTTGAAATCGTCACAATTCAACCAGTGGTGGCTCGTGAGTTTTTAGTGTGCTAGAATGCTTAGATTGAAGAAAACGACATTGATGATTTTGTAGCCGAAAATGATTGATTTTTATTTTTAAAAAATTGCATGAAGATTTTCAAAATTTTTCAGTTTTGGTAATTTAAATTTTGTTTTTTTTTTTTTATTGTTTTAAAATTGACTACAACAACATGAATAACGACATTTTTTTTCAATCTTAATACTAGCTCACTAAAAAGTCACGAGTCGCCACAGAATTCAACGATTAGCGCTATTTCGTATTTTTATTTCGGCGTTCAGCAGGGATCGATTAAATGTTAAAAAAAAACGAAATGGCGCCAATCATTGCCATGTGACGAAGGTTTAAAACGCACCAAGTAGTATATCCGTAAGTGCGAAATCCAAAGTTCGTAAAAATATGTCACCATTAAATCACTTTGTCTTTTTTTAACTATTCTCTTCACTATTCGATTATTCTTGGTTGTGTAGAGGCTGTGCTCCCTGTCATGACTCTAGTTCTTTGGTCCTGGTACAAACAAGCTCACGGGAGAGCGATCGAGCGCGTATTCCTCTCGCGCTCGCGGGCCCTCTTTGCGGAGCCTTGCAGAGCAATCAATACACATGCGAATATCTCACATCCGAATCGTGCACTTGATTATTTCGATTCATTTCATTCGAATGTATTTTATGTGTAAAGCCTCAGCACCCAAAAAATGGCGCTAAACATCACTTTGCCGCATTCCAATACAAGCAATACTATAAATGATTTATCCGTAAATTCTAAAAGGTCAGTTAGAAAAATGTCTAATACTATAGTGAATACATTTTAAAAGCTGTAATATTTTAATTTCTATGCAAAACATACTAAAATGTCAGTAAAAGGTGCAGTTTGAAAACCAGCGAAGAAATTCCAGTATGCATTTCATAAAGAATTTAAAAGATTACTTTTCAAGAATTTTATTCACCCGAAACCTTAAAAATTTTCCTAATTGCATGGTCGAGTGGTAAGACGCTCGATTACGAATCCAGAGGTCGCGGGTTCGAAACCGGGCAAATAAATTTTATCATGTCATAACACATTTAATTGGTATAAAATAAAATAGAGTATTTTTGCGGCACGTTCCAGAGTGGTAGATACTCTAAGTATCGCCGTGGTGAAAGACCACCATTCAGAATTGAAACGTTGCTTGAAATGGCTTTAGCCGTGTTTGGTGACCAGATCTGAATAGCCAGGTACTTCCCAACCTTCCCCTTCCCCATCTCCTTTCTCTCCCCACCTTAAGCCTCACAAAATACTGGCTCTAGAAGGTTGGGGGCAGTTGACACTCTTGTGCGGTATTCACGTAAAAAAAAAAACTAGCCGGATAGAATTAACAGATAAATCATCTGTAGTATTGCTTGTATTAGAAAGCCAGAAAGTGTGTATTTTTAGGTGCTGACCCTTAAATTTAAGAATCGGAATACTTTAATTTCGAAATGGATAACTCGATTCTGCTCACTTTCACTGAAATTAAATTCCATAATCTTGTGATACGAGATGGCTTTACTCGCAGTGTCTTAGCGGCGCTTTCAGAGGATCCCTTTTTTTCCAAAAGTCAACCATTACCGAAAACGTCGCCGCGTCCGCGAAAATTTTTAGGCTCGGATAGCGTTTTCATGGATTATTACTTCATTTCCTGAAAATTCAGGCTCATAACTCGAGAAATACGAGCACTCTAGATCACACAGCCTATTAGTCTTAGATTTATGTCTTTCCTCAGAGTTCACGACTCGTTGCGACTAGAGTATAAATCACATTTAAACATTTTCTATCTGGCCTCAATTCTTCGCTTCTTTGCTACTGCCGGCTAGTATTGTGTCTACAAGGAAATTGTTTCTGAAAACGGAGATTGACCACAGTACGCTTTGTTAACCTTTTGCTATTCACTTGTCAGCGTCCACTACTTTGCCGATTTGTATCACAACAATTAGTTAGGTTAATTATTTATTTAATTGTATTCGCCCAAAAATTGTAGTCGGGTAGGGACGGTTAAATTAATGAGATTACTACCTCGCACTCATTCATTAAAAGATGAACATGTCTTCATTATTATTTGTGATTTTTATTCGATATTTTCACTGAAGATCTATTACTGCGTTGAACTTTAGCCGACTAGTGATTTTTTTTTTCAAAACTTTCTAAGAGTCATTTTTTAATCTTCTTCATTACGCTTACATCAGCCTAGATTTATATCTAGATCCCCACATTTTTAACGCAGTCATACATGTTTTTACTGCGTTTACGCCTCAGATATCTCATTTCAAAAATATTCAGTCTACTTCCATTAATAACACAATTATTATAGTACTATCTTAAATCAGGAATTAAAACGGTGTTTTTATTTATTATCTGTTTTTGTGATCATTATTTGTATTAAATTTATTTTTTCTAACCAAACAATTGGCACACTGTATTGTATAATACCATAGATGTTTGCATTAAGTGAATATTAGTTATTGGTTTGCAACGTAATTATTTGATTTGTTTCTGTAATATTGCTGTGTGTCAACCTGTAAATATAGTTCCAAATAAAACATATCGTCGCCGGAAAAGCAAAAGGGCTGAAGCGTTTTTTTAGATTTTTTGTTGTTGTTTTACAATAAAATTCATAATTTTTCAGTACCGGGTGGGATGAAAAAAAGTAAGCTTTAAAAGGTCGAGTCAAGCCTTCTCCCAAACGGTAAATAAATTTTAGATAGCTGGAGGGCCACAAGAATCTTCAGAATCAAACGAGAGTCAGCTTTTGATGCAGAAAAGAAAATTGATTAAAACTTCATGTTTAACTTTTTTTTTTACCAAAGTGTCGCTTAAGCCCTTATTCTTTTCCAGTGACGATATAATAACATTAAAAATAAGAGTTAAAATATATTTTTTCCAAACTTACCATGTGTCAAGAGTTGAATAAAAGCGTTTCCAAACTTACCATGTGTCAAGAGTTGAATAAAAGCGTTTCGATTATTTTCTTTGATAGGTTGGTACTTGCGATTTTACAAGTGAATATTTTATTATTAGCTCAAGTCAAATAGGTTATAGGTTTTCAATAATTAAGGGTAGGTAAAATACGTAATAATATGAATTTGTTAAATTTCTTTTTTAGAGGTTTATTTAGGATTTATTTTATATCGTTCATTGTACGAGTATATATATTCCTTGTATTATGTCTGTGAATACCCACGTTGTAAATAATTTAGTAATAAGTTTTATTTGTATTTTTATTGTGTGTGTAAATATTAATGTTTTTAATGTTAGCATCTGTTTCCTGTTAGCCAATTTAGTTTGTCGCCTGACATTTTTACTACTTTAAAAAATCTATTTTGTCATGTATAATTCTCATTCCTCTTTGTTTTTGTTGAGAATTTGAAACTTGTTCTATTATTTGTCGTTACACAAGAAAAGAATAGTTGAACAGTAATGCAAATGTGGAGCAATAATGAAGAGGTGATGAAGTAATAATAATGAAATCTTAGATGTAAGTTACTAGTTATAAGTTATACTCAGTAGTAAGTTACAAGCCATGAGTCCTTATTGTAAGTCACTAGTTGAAAATATTAGTTGTAAGCCATTAGTAATAAATCTTAACTGTAAGTTTTTAGTTATAAGCTTAAGTGATAAATTATAGGTTAGATAAATTAATTTGTAAAGCGCCCTTGAGGTGATTTTCCCACAAAAACGGCGCTATAAAAGTAATCCATTTATTATTATTATATCGTTATTGCGGTGATATTTTTTATTTATTAAATAAGGTTTGAAATGTTCCAGTACGTTTACTTCTATAGTTAAGTTTCTCTGATTTTATCTGCTCTGTCAATGCAATATAACGTACTTCTGGTGTTATCTTATTTTTTGATGAAGGTATTTTACTCACATACTCTTATTTACAATATTTTATATCATAACTGTTTGACTAATCTTTCACTATTCTTCCAGAGCACCTTCTGGGCCAGCCGCTGACCGTGGTGGACCAGTTTCACTCGCACCTGGAGCCGATGAAGTTTCTCCGAAGAGACAGACTCCACGACCAGGTGTCCTTCTCATTCTCCAAGAACAAGGACGAGTGGAATGTCGTCAGCGTAGATGGCTTCGAAAACAACTACGATCCTAACAGGTGAGGATCCTTTTTGCATAGTGATCAGTTACGATCACGAATACCTAAATATGTTGTAGAGATATTCATTCTTCATTCACCCATATCCATTTTTCCGCAGAAAAGTTTTTAGGAGATTGGTTTTTTAGAGACGTGAACGAATCAATCGGAAAAAGAAAGCATTTATCATTGCTACGTATTTCGTGGACGGTTTGTAAAGTTTTTAAATAGACTGTTGTGTATTTTTGTCAACAACGTGCGTTTGTTTACCCACATGTGATGAGTCGTGCATATGTTTTATACGCTCGATTGTGTCATTTTTTCCTAGGTTCGTGCCATAGCATCGCTTTTGTCGACCTTGCATTATTTTCTGATCTCGTAATTCTGTCATACATTTTTTTACCATACAACGTACATACTCCTTAGGGATCTTATTTGTTCCCGATTCTAGAGTGGTACATACTCTCAATATTGCCTTGGTGATATTTGCTTGATATAGTGACCATATCTTAATAGCTAGACACTTCCCGAGCTTCCTCTTTCTCATCTCCTTCCCCTCGCCCACTTCCTCCAGCCTCACAACATACCATAATCCCACTATCTCAGGGTAGTTGCAAATCTTGTTCTGTAATTACTTAAAATTAATAAAATTTCAGTTTAAATCAATCTTTCGTTTTACAGTTCAATTAGGGTTTATATCAAATGATCGGAAATCTGTTAACCTCGCACAGACAGCCTCGCTTTCTTTGACAAGATTTGGAATATTACACGATTACTAATTTAACTATAATTTTGTGTAAGGACACAGGTGTTTGGCATTCTATCCCCTTTATCTCAACCTACTCTCGAGGAGAATCGGCGTTTGGTCAGTAAGATAGTTTAGTTTTATTTTATAGGTTTTTTTTACATAATTTCCTATGTAGATGAAACAGCTGCTCGATTGAAAGATTTTATTGAACCCACTCTCGCATTATTAATATATAAACTCAAGAATTTTTATTGTTTTAAATCGAATTTGCATCGGCCTCTGGTGATTTCATGTATTTCCATTAAACAAAAAAAAAACCTGGAGAATTACATGTTTCCGACAATTCAATCTATCACGCAGATCAAATATTTAAAATCGATTCAGACAACGGATCGCAATAAATCACGGCAGTGTACAGGTATATGCATGTTCTTAACATCACAACACACGAACCTAACGTCTGAAGTCTCTGATAACGATTTGTCTTATTTTTTCATGACTCCGAGTAGATATGTTCGCTCCATAAGAGGAACAATAAACGAAACCCGTGTCATCGTATATTAAGCTCGCAGCTTGAGATTAACTCAACAAACGGATACCACGTGTGGAGATCATTTTAATGTTTCTACCATCAATATCAATAATTTAATTTTGTTTTATCGAGGAAAATATTTGGTGGTAAGCTCTTTCATAATAATACGACAAATTAAATTAAAAGTTGTAAGATTTATTGTTTTAAGGCTTTGAGAAGACACTCCTTATTCAGACATACATTTCCCCACGAATTTCCCTGATAAACCAAACTCTTGCACTCCTCGCAAAACGGTTTTTTCCAGTCCAGTGTACGGCGATCTTTCTTTATTATCCTGTTTTAGGATGCCTAGTATCAGAATTGTTAGGGTAAGCCTAATTCTCCGTGGAATCTTCTTGGAAAGTCACCACGGTGTTGACAATGTTTGAAGAGGTCATCGCGTGCATAGGCGGCCGCCTAAAACAGTGCAAATTATTAAAGTTTCACTTTTAGTTTGACAAAATTGAATTTTCGTAATCTTATATTCCTACACACTATAAAAAATGAATACATGATACTTTCATGTTCGCAATTAAAAACTTTAACTATATTTAGTGTTAGAAAGGTTCTTCTTAACATTTCTTACCCCTATCCCATTTCTTATCACCTCACAACATTACGCAATATTGGCAATTCCATAATCCTAATGGTTTCTGGCCATTATAATTTATGATGATAATAATACTTTAATAATTCACATTTTGTGAAATTTCACCTTAGGGGCGGGCGCTTAACAATGCTAGAAAATAATTAAAACCTATGGCTAAAATATCATTAAAAAAATCCTAAACACTGAATCTGTAATCATCAGGAAAAAAGTTATTCATTGTTGTAGTTTTATATTTTTAAGTGCCGATTTTGTAAATGTTTATCAGATATTTTTTTGGTTTTCTGATTCAGAACTATGATTTCATAATATTTGAATGAAGACGTAAATAGTTTTTGCTCTTAATCTAATAAATCTTTATATTAATTATTGTAATAATATCAATAATCTTCAATGTAAATATGAAACAGAAAAAATAACGGTCGTGACCGAGACTCGAACTCGGAACCTCTACTGTATCCGGGAGTAACGCTTCTGCCAATTCAGCCACCGAGACCGACATTTTTAATCGATCTCATACTTCATTGAACATTATTAATATAATATAATTTTTTATTTAAATTTTCTTCCGATTTGGCTGCCATCTTTGTAATGGTATACAAAACTCTACCCGAGCATACCTAGATGTTATATTTTCTGGTTCATATTTACGTTGAAGATTATTGATATATCATTTCAATAATTAATATAAAAATAATAAGTATAAAAGCTTTAAAGTTAATTCTAAATTAATAATAACTTTTTGTTTGTTTATTTCTCAGATTCCTCTCGCTGCACTGCTTCCTCTTCCCCTACTTCAGCTTCTGTCCTAGATAATATTCGGCCCCGCCGCACGCCAGCCTCTAGGTATTGTTCTCGACTTACTGTTGCTTCCTCCTGGTTCCCGGAACTTCGTCCAACTTCCGACGGCGTCGGTCGGTATCCAAGCGAAGAGGAAGAATACATCTCAGGTTAATCAAGGAAATTTTCGCCACGGGGATGCGCTAATGAAGAACGTTTCAATTACCAGCCAACTCTGCGAACTCCAACTGCTAAACTAAATTCATACAAGATATTTCTTATTACAAATCCAACTATTCAGGTGACCTTATTCCACTATTCTACGGAATTCTAAAGAGTTGGGACAAAATAATAATATGCGAGTTATGTGGAATTTCTTCGCAAATCGCAATTGGCAACTCTGAGAATTTGTGAGTGACTTAAGACAACCATAATATCGTTGCTAGGAATCAATCACCGTGTAAGTCACCCTGAATTCGTCCTTGGTCCATTTGACGATTTCACCAGTCGGATATTTGCTTAAATAAACTCATACATATCCAATGTTTGAGGATGCACTACTAACTACTACCAATGCGTTAAATCTCGACGGTTTTTGTCTTTCCTGGGAAGTGGCCAAATTGACTTACGCAAAGGTTGATTCACAGCAACGATTAAATATACTAGTAATAATACTCTTTTAACGCGTGGACTGATCAAATTCTGTTGTTTGATTTATGCCTTTTTTAAACGTTCCTGCTCACACTTTAAAATGCAATGTTTTCGGTAAAATTCAAAATTAAAAAATAACGTCATTCCATATTGTCGAACTACATACTTCTGTGCTCGCATGGTGTACCTGTAATCTACTTTTTTTTAAATTATTATTTTTTGGAGTTGTGTCGGTTTTAATGAAATAGACAAAAAGTTGGAATTTCGAATTTGACATCATTGTCGAGTATTTTGAAGAGACTCAAGAGTTTCTATCTCCAAGTGGTAATTGAGGCAAAGTTGTATTTGCGCTGTTAATAAATATGGCACCAAGCTTTGAGAGAGTTGAAAAAAGAAATTGTGACGTATTCTAATTTTTAAGTTGTGAGCTATATTATACCGTCGTTGAAGCGATGTTTAGTCAGCCTTTGAAACAGAAATTTATAAAAATGTAAATTGGTTATATATATTTTTTTATCTAGATATTTATAAGCACTGTAAATCATATACATATTTATCAATTATTTTAATATTAAGACAAATATTTAAGTTGAGCAAGTTAATGAACAATTTAAATTCCAAATGTACATATTTTAATAATTTACATAATTATAAAAACAAACTTGGAGAAGTCACTGAGATGTAGTAATAATATTATTACGTAAACTGCTCTGAAAAAAACATAGTTTTTTTTATAATTTTGAATTCTGTTGCCACTCTGTATTAACAAGTTTCAAACAATAGTAAAAAAATATTTATCAAATAATAAGTAGTAGTACGTCATCTTATCGGGGTTTTGTTATTCGAGCGATGTCTCAAATATAAAGCCATTACTCTCCGATGTTTCATATTTCCAGCCACCCGTGAAGCGAACACTGAGCAGCCTCTCGTCTATATTTTTAATATCCGAGCCCATAAATAGGTATGTATTTTGTGTTCACCTGCGGGTGATAATAATATTTTGGATACACCTTTTGGTATCCCGATAAACCTTTAAAGCCCGCTCTCTGGGGGGCTTTCGAGATTCAAAGAATACATAACCACTGCTGCGAGTACAAAAAACTTTAGTGCCCTTACGGCGGCGCTTTAATGGAGGCGATAATTTAATACTGCCTTTTGAATAGTGCCCATGACTTATGGGATAAAAATGTTTGTCAACAGATGGGGTCTTAGTAAAACAAAATAATTATATTATAGTTATTTTTATTTTTAAAGCACTTTTATCTAATTATTAATTTCGCTAAATAGTCATCTTATTTTTATGTTTGTATTTTTTTTCATTAAATTTGCTTATTTTTTAATATTATTTCGATACGTCTTTTGTTAAATACCTACTCGATCTCCAAATTAGTTTGTTTATTTTCTAACACAAATGTTTTTTTTTTTTTAATAAATGTCAATTGATTTCACGAATATTTCTGAAAAAAATATATTTGTATGGAATTCTTGACAAATATTATATTAAATTACACATTATTTATAACGCAATATTTACGAAAATGCATTTTTAAAGTTTTATCGAAAATTATTTATTTATGTGGAGTGTATTGACTTTTTATTAACAATCACACTAATCATCAAGAAAAAACATCATTACCATCAGTCACTGTCTATACTCTCCTGGATGGCCTTCCGAAGGTGTTTCAACCCTCCTCGTACAGTATAAGGGGGGTTTAAATTTTTAAAAATCCATCCTCCAAAAATGACAAAATTGAGTTATGTCTACCAATCTATCAAGAAGTGACGATTTTGCATCTAAACCCAATTTTCGTTTCGTTTTTTTTATGATTTAAGCTTTATTTTGCTTGTGATCTAAAAAACGCAATTATTGCTCTTAACAGATAGACAAAATGTGTATTAATGTAAGTCAGATAATTACCAATAGGTAATAAATATCGGTGCCTTATGAACAATAATTAAAATCAGATGCGATATTACGACGCAACAAAAAATTGTTAACATGAAATAAATTCATATATTTAATTTACAATTTGAACAAGTTTAAAAGCTGGACAGCAGTTTATAGTTTATTTGAAGTAATTAAATAACGTAGTTTGTATTGGACTAATTGTCCGAGGCTAAAGTTGTCCGGGTCTCTGATTTAGTTATGAAGTTGGTTTTCCACCCAAAAGCCTTTTTCAATTTTGTAAAAACATGTGTCTATTTTTTAAATGTTTTTTTTTTTTAATTCTTGGTTTTTGCCTTGGAGTTTGACCGAGCAACATTTGGAACGGATGACATTAAATATAATGCACAATTATAATGTTTCGTTCTTCTTCGGCCAAGTCCATGCCTTGTAAGCTCAAATATTATTATAAAATGTTTTTTGTGCCTTTTAGTAAGGTATTGTAAATTATTGTACATTATATTTAAGAAATTTTTATATATCTTCTTTGAAAAAGTATCTGTGATGTCTTTGTAATCTAGTTTTAAGTGAAATAATATGTAAAACACATTTCTTATTTGATTATTCTATTAAACTATTCGAGAAATAGAAACATGCCTCTAAACGATTTTTATCGCATTTTTTAAACTTGGTTGTGTTATTTTGAATATGGTTCCTACGCGAATCTCTTTAAAATTGGAAGGTTGTCCTTAATTTCCTGGAAAATCGAAGTAAATTTGCTGTTTATATATTTTATCATTCCATCAAATTTTATCATTAAATCAAAAAATCTATGACCAATAGTTATTAAGTATAAAGCTGCTTTTATCCTAGTCTAAGCGAACATTTTCTTTAAATATGTAAACTTAGTAATATATTTAAATATGAAACTTGTTTTTTTATGCAATTAAAAGAGCAATATAGGTACTATGAAATATTATGTCGAAACTTTTGTACATTATTTTTCGAAATCTTTATCTTTTATAAGAAATTATTGTTATCTCAGTAAGCTTTTGTAAATATTTTACTACAATATATCCAATTCATTTGAAAAATGATTGTTAATATTTTTATAGTAAATTAAATTAATATTTTATTGAAATCTAATTTTTTTTATCAGAACTTATTATTTCCATATTAACAAAGTTAATAAGTATGAAATAAAACCCTATGAAAACTGTATGAACGCTTCTCACCAATGATTTTACTTGTGGACTTACGTTTTAAGTTCTGCGTAAATGTAAATGTTTGAAAAGGCGCTGCTTTGACGGAATTCTTTGTATCCATGGAAAAAACCGTTTTCAAATAAACCTTTAAAGTCTTCTGTAACACCCAGCGAATACAAGAAGGCGCTAATACCCTTTGCATGGTGATGTCGTGGCTCGTCCTGCAAGCAGCCTGAAGTCCCGAACTCCTGGATGGAAGGAGAAAGACTTATTCGGTTAGCTCTCCTGGCCCGAGACATTCCTGTTTTATATCCGACCTCACCGAGAGGAAGCCTGGGTTTTCACTGTCTCTCACATGATGGTCCTCCATAGGATACGGCGCTCCCACAGCCGGAGGGTCGGCGATGTGTGAAGCGGTGGGGCGCAGCCACCGAACAGGTGTTCACCGAATGCCCACTCCATTTATTTTTCCACAGCAATTGAATTGAATTTCCGACGAAGTCCCAAGGGACGCCTGAACTGTCTCGCAGACCTAGATGTTCCACTCCGACCTCCCCCCCCCTCCCCCTCAACCTTTCGAAAGATAAATAACTCTTCGTTTTCCGCGGGAGCAAACTGTTTCCAGATCCTACAAATCACCCAAATCTTAAAATCGCAACGCGTTTTAGCGACTCTAATGATCTTAGATGTTCTTTGATATTTACGTTCTGTGCTTTTTTTGCAATATTTCGGCATAAATTAGTAAAAAAAACGATAAAAAAGACGTACGAATGATGAAAATAATGTTGTACAATATTATACCAACAAGATATAAAATTACTATTTGTTTTTTGGGAATATACGTTAAAAAGAATTTGTTTTTACAAAAACGATATTTCTTGGTGTTCAAATACACATTCTTCCATTTTTATAACTACCAATTATCCAACATTAACAACTAATTTCAACAATTTTCTACCAAACTCGTTAACAAAATAGATACGAAATACGAGTATAGCATTGAAACAAAGCTCGAACGAAACGATTACATTAGAAGACCAAAAAATATATACTCTGTATTTTCTGACAATGGTGTCTCCGCAAGGGACAAAGCACAAACATTTATTTATCATTTTATATTCTAGGAGCGTATTTCCTTTCAATTTGACGCGGAAATTATTTCCGCAACTTTCAACGAACCCCCAGAGATGTCACTGTCTATTTGAACGTAGAAAAGTTTATTTATTAAATTCATGAATGAACTCGGAGGATTATGAGGTAGAAATGAAAGGAATAGGCTTTCCCGCCGAATCTACGGAGGCGTTATCTACGGAAAGCCAATAACTTAACACCCGCACAATTAAACTTTCAAACCCGGCTAGGTATTTCATACCTACATTGAATTTCTTTAATCCTCTTTCGTTGCTTCAATTATTTTCACGAATTTTCCCGGATGGGGGAGAATTTATAAGTTTGTTCTCCTTTTAATAACCAATTTTAAAATTGAATGTCGGGTGTAAATCATAGAGTTTTTTTACCGCGAGCTATTTGTTTTGCGTGGTGTTATTTTCCAGCGGTGTTTTTTTTGGTGTGCAATAAACATTAATTAACTTTTAACGTTCCTTTGAACATTTACTCTTCAATGAAAACATACCAAAATAATTTGAAAAATACAGATCGTTTTATTTATTTATTTATTTTTATTAATTACAATATAACATTTTGAAAAAATATGTGATGAAAAACAGATATGTTGAAAAACAAATAATATTTTATTCACAGTCCTCCTCACTAGGGATTCCTGTTCTGAGGGGGACTGTAGGTTGCTGCGTTAGTGTCGCTGGTTCTACGATTACTGCAAAATCTTCATAATTTCCTCGTCTTCATGGTTATTGATTCACATTTTTATGCTGCTCTTGAACATTTGCATCTCGCTGGTATCTTTAATATGTTTTGGGAGAGCTATTAGGATCTTGTTTGAGATTTTATGATGGGTACGCTCAGATTGACCTGGAGAGACCACCATTCAGAATCTAAACATCTGACTAGCCCTGTACTTTTCCAACCTTCCTCTTTCATATCTCCTTCATTCTACATATCCTTCAACCCCACAACATTCCACAAGTTGAGAATGTAAGATGCAATGGTCCCCCTGGTGTGAAGCAGTTGGAACTCTTGCGTGGAATCACACTGAAAGGTCACATTTTTTGCGCAGTGTTTCACTGTGCATAGTTAAAAGTAGGAACTAGGTATGCATGTAATTTAGCTCGTAGAATTATCTTGCCACAGTTTCACTAGCTCCGAGTTGTTGCGACTCGTGCGGTTTCACAAAAAAACGAATGTTTAAATTCCAACTCAATCCGGACGAAATACAACGTGAAATCTGTTTACAAAGCCTCGCGATTCGGGCATCTTCAACATAAACGACCATCCTCTCTCCTGTAAGTTGAAGTGGTGAAAAATAACCGCCCACGTTCCTGTTTCCGTTCCCGTTCCCGTTCCCGTTCCTGGTTAACCTATATTCCCCGCCAACCAATTTCCTTCGCATTATGAATTATGCACACAGCGCCGCGCCTCTGATGGAACATCTCTGTGATTCAAATGCATAAACTGCAGGGGTGCATTGAGTATCTCATTGATATATATTCCGCACAAGATTCCCAGCTATCTGGAGCCAGCAGGTCTATGGTATTCTGTGAGGCCGAAGGGAGAGGAAATCAGAAAGACGTAGAAGGGAAAGTACCTGGCTATTAAGATCTGGTCACCAAACACGGGTAACGCCATTTCAAGGAACGTTTTGATTATGAATGGTGGTCTTTCACCAGGGCGATCCTGATAGTATATACAACTCACTCATTGAAATATAATGACGACCGTGTTGTGTTGGATGTGTCTGAAAACCAAACAGACGGAAAAATATAATCTAGGTTGGTATTACAGACCAGATCTGTCTTCAATTCAGGCAAACTCTATCTTGACAACTTCAATCCGGTTTATCAAAGGCTTGATTATCCACTTGGGGAGTAGTGAGTATGACGAATATTATTATAACATCACGTCAAAGCTATTATTATTATTTATTGAATATAAAATACTAACATGATAAAACCTGACCGTTGATCGGCACCGGAGTTTCCTGACAGCCTCCTAGAAGCACCTTCACTACTGTCGGTCTCCCGCTGTCTCCCTTCAGATCCCCGTTCCAAAGGACGCGGGTTCGCCTTCACATCGTTTACTAGCTTTCTAAACATGGGTCTTCCGACCTTTATTCGACTCGACACGCTTATTACGCTTATTTTAAGTTGCCACCTTTGTGGTCAGTTATTAATGCTTGTTACATGTCCTCATCATTGATGGAAGGGGTTAATGTCAGTATTTGAAAAACCTCTCTAATTTTTCAAATAAAAGATGAATATAACTATTATTTTATACTCCGCGAAGTTGTCCATTGACTCTAACCCTTATCCATTTTCTCCTGGGATGTCCCATATTTTTCCCGGAGGAAGTCATTGGTCATGAGCTCTGCTGTGGTCTGGCAGTGTGTGAAAAGGACCAGCCCATTGCTGCCTTAGAAAGTAAACTTTTATTTATTTTTCTCTTTGCAATTCTCTTTTTACTTTCTTGGTTTAAGGTTTGGCTACACGACTCATTCCTGTTAGAAAACACTAGCCACATACTTACCTATTACTATATCGTCGCCTAAAAGGCAAAAAGGATAAAGCATCATTTTGGGAAATTTGCACCAGAGTACTTCAAAGATTTTTTGTTTTACAAAAAAATAAATCAGTACCTGGTTGGATTTTGAAATAAAAGTTAACCCAGGTAAGTAGATGCTCTCACTGAGGTACCGAAGCGACAAAAAGCTTAAAAAGTCTCAAACTTTTGTCGATTGAGTCAAGCCTTCTCCCAAATGGTAAATATACTTTAGATGGCTGAAGGGCCACAAAAATCATCGGAATCAAACGAGAGTCAAAGCATTCGATATAGGAAAAAAACTAATCAAAACTGCATATTTAACTCATTTTTGACCAAAGTGTCCCTTAAGCCCTTTTGCCTTTCCGGCGACGATATGCTTAAAAAGCTCCCTTGATCGATGTTTTTTTTTAAATTTTTGTTTGCGTTCATCATTTAAAAAATCCAGATCCACCCCTTCGAAGAAAGCTTCACAACATGCTCAAACTTCAATATTCCACGTTCTTGCCGCAATAAAAGTGCTCACGAACAAAGCGGGGGTTTGCGCCACCATTACACACAAGTGGCTTCACTTATTCCGTGTTTCGTGCCTCGTGTGGTCGGGATGAACCTAGCTACAAATCAATGTAATTGTTTGCATGTATACGTTCGGGACCAGATTCGGTCCGCAGAGGCCAGCTACCACTGATTTAGTCATGAGGTTTTGATTAGATTCCAAAAATACGAATAGTTTGTATTAGGGTTTCATGATTTCGCATTCAGGATATATATTCTATTAGGAAGTCGGACGCCTGAAGAAGACATGGCACGACCAAGTATATCAAATGCCTACTTAAATCGTGACATGTCAACAGTCAGTATAACAGAAGAGTATGTATAAGACGATGCATACATGTAAAGACACTTGTGTCGGTCCATCCTATCTGCCTACCGCTTCGGAGAAACGACGTGATGGTTAGTTAGTTAGCATAAAATAATGTTTTTTTTTTTGGAAATCAACACAATTTTGTTAGATATCTCCTAAGAAACGCTAACCAAAGCTTATTTAAGAATAATATCTTCTTTTTTAAACAGGTAAGTTCCTGTATATTTTCTCATTTAAACTAGGAATTAATATCTAATAGAAAATAATATCTGTACAGCGCCCTTGAGGTGATTTTTTACAAAAACGGCGTTACACAAATCATCCAAATATTACTATTATTATTATTAAACAAACTTTTCAGGAATTATAACAATTAGATGAAAATTTCGAAAAAATGATTTAGTTTTTAGTGAAAAAAAAGTAAAAAGTCGTGGAAGTACCAACATTTCATAAAAATTTAAAAATTATTACTGTATTATGAATTTTATGTAGGTACCTACTACGAACTGGATCTAAAATAAGGTTTTCAAAGAAATTGTTTATTTAAGGATACAACTTTCTTAAGTGATCTGCTTTAAGAATCGCTTTGAATTCCTCCTGAGTCTTAGTAATTAATTCATGTTATAGTTTATTCTAAGGCTTAGGATCTTAAAACGCGATCTGCGAACTTAGTATCTAAGCTGCACTTTGGTCCTTTCAACCGCTCTAAAGCTGATGTCTTTGATGGTCTAAGAGTTAATTTTTGTCGTTATGCTATTATGGAATAATATTACATTTATCGCCGTGCCTGAGTGCTTTTAGATTTGTAAATGCATAAACCGTACCCAACGAGGTTGGGCAAGAAGGGGAAGGGGGGGGAGTACTTTCAATTTCCCTAAATTTCTATGCTAATACCATCCCTTTTGGAAATATTTTCATAAAATCAATAAAAAAATCATTTCATTATAGCAACATTTTCCGCTAATTATGATGGTAGTAGGAGTTTTTCAAATATTGCCAGGTTATTCGTATTTCGGAAATGTTTGTTTTTCTAAAAAATATTTTTTCATAGAATTAATAGATTAATAGTAGCTGCACTATAGAATTTCGTAATATTTTTACTCAGATACTGAATATTTGGGGTTCAAACAAAATGACAAAAACTTTTTACAGTTTTTAGAAATTCAAAGCTCCACTTCTCAATATTGAGAAATGGCGATTCGGCTGAAAATGGTTGCGTTGACCTAAAAAGTTCAGAATTTTCCAACAAACATGAACGGCGTTAATATTTTTATTTATTACATGTGCAATAAGGTTTGACAATATTTTAAAGATTTTTCCGACCACCGTGATTGGGATGTTTTTGTTTGTGGCAAACCACAGAGTGATTGCTCTCTGAGAAAAAAAGGATATACTCGAATATATATTTTGTTTGTAGTGTAGTTGATGGTTTTGATAGCTTTCAGAACTTGTCAAAGTTAATCATGCAAAAGTGATTCAAAACAATAAATAGGTTCTTGCGCCCGCTCTCAACCGACACGAATCGCGGAATTCCCGGCTTTTCCCAATTTGAGTGAAAGATTCGAGTTGAACCGGGAAATTTTCCGGTGTTATGCCGTCCCCGGAGCGTGCCTCGAATGTAATGTGGAATTTGTTTCCTTCATAGAATAATATTTGCTACGGTTTAGTGGAAACCGCTTCAGAAAAACATAGTCTACTCCATTACCAACCTATGGGGCAGGGCTTCTCGAGCTGGGGGTCTGGAGCCAAAAATATTTATAAAAAAAATTAAAAATATTTTCGTTAATTTATTGGACTTAATTCAGAATCGAAACGTTGATTTAAATGGCTTTTAGCCGTGTTTGGTGACCAGATCTGATTAGCCAGGTACTTCCCGACCTTCCGCTTCCCTATCTACTTCCCTTCCCCACTATCTTCAGCCTCACAACATACCCCGATTTGGGAATGCCATATTCCCACTGGCTCAAGACGGTTGGGAACAGTTGGGACTCTTGGGCGGTATTGACCTAAAGCCTAAAAAGTGCAAAACTTTACATCTTACTACTGCAAGCACCTGACAACCTGGCTGACGCCGTCATTCAATGAATTATTTACATTCAAATGTCGTCTCATACATACTCTTATTTTATGCCGACTATTGACAACATTCGATTCGAGAATTTGATTGTACTGTATCTGCCTAGCGCGTTCCAGACTTCTGCTATCCACTTGTGTGCCGTAAATTTTCCCAAAAGTTCTTGCTATTTATCCAATATTTTAATATTCTGGTGTTCCTATCAGAGGATAGCTATCATCAAGGCAATCTTTACCAGTTTCTAAGCTGCGGCAGAAGGACAGAAGAGCTGCATCATTGACTTAAATTCATTTGAATTTATATTAGATTTAATTCCTCTTGCGTCATGTGTTGATAGTCGAATGGTGATGAACTGCTGGTCTCTAAAAACAAAACAAATAGATAAGTCAGGTCGAAATACGAAAAAGTTTTGAAAGCACCGGTATACATATACGAGAAGGTATGCATGATAAATAACACCCGGAAGAAAACAGGAGGAAAATAAGAAATTTATTGCGAACAATAAAACAAAACCTTGCTCGCCTCACTCTCTCTTCAACGAATGGTAACTCTGCACAATTCATACAAACGGCTGGTTCCTACAACAATATACTCGAAAAGGCCTTAGAAACTAGTACACATTTGTGGCATAAGTATAATATATTATGGACACGATATTACCTTGTTTGCCAAGAATTTTAAACATGGGAAATGGTCAAGAAGGTGGTTCAGATTATCAAAAAAAATACATTGGAAGACCTCTGTGGCAAAGTGGTTAACTCCTTAGTTCTGGACCCAGATGTAGGGGGGTTTGAAATCTGGCCTTGGAAAATATGTATTTTTGTACATTTTTAATAGTTTTTTTCACAAAAAAGCAAACCGTAAAGTGATATTATACAAAATTCTCAGATTGAAAATCACTAAAATCGTTGCTCAAAATAGCTCTAGATTTGTTAAAATGGACCAGATCTAAAGGGTCAGATACTTATAAACCTTCCTCTTTAATTCTCTCGTCTCCTTCCCTCTCCCATAGTCACCTCGTGAGGCATAACGAAAGTGGCACCTTTCAGAATCGAAACATTGCTTGAAATAGCTTTTGCCGTATTTGGTGATCGGGTCTGAATAGCTAGGTACTTTCTAACCTTTATCTTACCCTTCTCCTTCCTTTCCCCACTCCCTTCACCCTCACAAAATACCCCAATCGTATGCCATAATCACCATGTCTCCGGACAGTTAGGATTCTTGTGCGGTTTTTGCATAAAAAATTAAACAATGTATGAAATAGACTTTATTCAATCATTCCAAATAAATCCCTTTCATCATTTTTCGTGGAAACGAAATAAAAAAAAAACTTCTTTCACTTTAAACTGGCTTTTTTTCCTTCTTTAAAATTTCTCTCTCATTTTTAACAAGCACAAATTAAAAGAAATGGCGAGATGATTTTTTTTTGTTAATTAACTCAATTAAGCCAAAACGACAAATTCAAAATCAAAGAATTTTTTCTTGCCTCTGAAGTTACAAAAATAATGTGGAAGCAGAATTGCCCCGAGTAAAAAGTCAGCATTGATTCTGTGCGATTCGTTGAATAGATTTAGTTTGAAATTGGAACGGTATGTTGCAATATCGTTATTTTGAATCGTTTTCCGCCAACGAGAGCGTGACGGAAGGCGTCACCTATCGGCTATTCTTTTTACTACTTCACGGGTCAGGGGTCGGCACGAGGACCGAACTGACATTATCAAAGAATTCATACAATATGAATAAGATTCGTAAGCAGACAATCGATATGCCTTTCAAATAAAGGTCTATATATCGTCGCTGGAAAAGCAAGAGAGCTTTGTTATTTATTTTTTATTGTGAATACCACGCAAGAGTCCCAACTGCTCCCAACCGTCTAGAGCCAGTGAGACTATGGCATTCCCGATTTGGGTATGTTGTGAGACTGAAGATAGTGGGGAGGGGAAGGAGATTGGGATGAGGAAGGTTGAGAAGTTTGCCATAGCTTAAGCGACACATGGGCCAATAACTTTTTTTAATCATTTAATTTAATCCATTGTACAAAAATATACATTTTTACTTAATACTAACAGTTGTTATAATATTAATTCAGTTTATATACTATGTTCTAGTTAATGATAATACCTCCCTAATAAAAAAAATTCTTGTGCTTAGAGAGGAAATACTTAACTATGCAGTTTTGATCAGTTTTTTTTTCTGCATCGAATAATTTTTCAGCTGTATTGGTAGGGAGTGAGAAAGTTACGCCACACAACCCTGTTTTGATACACATTTATTAGTTTTTATATCCATATAGGTGCAAGTGTAGATGCAAAACTTTAAAGTTCATTATTTCAGTTTGATATACGATAGTACAGTTGCGGCTATGTGATTAAAAATACCTACGTCCAACTCTCTCTTTAATCATGTCTTGACGTGACCCGAAACAAGTATTTTACTTATTTAATTGTTCGTGGGGCGTCCTCGACTTTTCTTACATTTAATTAATATATTTTTCTGACTTTCCTTTCTCGCTCTTTCACCTGTATACGTCAAAACTATGTGCTGGTAGATGAAAATTAGAAAAAAAATAGTTTTAAATACATTCCAGTGAATCCTGGCACGAAAACGGAAGGTTTTTTTTAAAGTTCAATGGATTTGAGTATTCTAGAAACTTTCCTTTGTACGTAGAGGGTAAAAACTTGTGTCCAAAACCATTCAAAGAGAAAGTAGGCGTGGATTTCTCGTAAAATAAGGTTGTTGATATTATGACACCACCCATTCACGGGGTTGGGAAATGTGAACGTTGAATGAGTACCTTCCTTGGAAGCGGGTTGGTACGGGGTCCAGGGTAGGTAGGTAATAAGATTTTCCGCCTGAGTGCTTTGGTGACGGGTATTTTCCTTAGCTTTCCTTTGATGTCATTGATGAAAATTTACACAGGAAAAGTGGCAAAGCAAGGGACGGAGAGGAAAAGTTCTTAAGTACATATTGAAAAATAAAGTTTGTCTGTTATATGTAAAGTTTCCCACTTTATAATATTACTTAAAAGAATGTTTCAACAAATCAATATTTAGAATATTACTAAAAGGAATGTCTCAACAAGTGATTTATAATCCACTATATGTGGAACTTCTTGTTTTTATATACCGTGCAATGTATTGATGCTGTTTGTATTGACCACCGAAGAGATAAACCGACATAAGTGTATTGTGGGCGTGTCTGTGTGCCCGAAAAAAAATCAATTTTTCTTTACTTCCGGAGAAATTGTTAAAAATGTTCCAAATGCCGAAATTCTTTATCGACCTATCTGGGGCATATCGAGTCGATAGGTATGTAAATTGGTGATATCAGTTTCCTTTCAAATCGGTTTAGATTACATTTATGGTATAGGCGCCCTTGAGGTGATATTTCTGTCACGAAAACGGCGCTATATAAATCAGTCAATTATTATTATTATAGGTATATGCAAATTATTTGAATTTTGAGTAATAATTTTTTTTTTAAGTAAAAAAATATTATCAGAACAATTCACTTTGTGGATTGGCATGATTGATTAAATAAAAACACACGTGGTTTTAATCCACTTTATTGTGGATTGTGGAATAAAGTGGATTAAAACAACGTGTGTTTTTATTTAATATAAAAATATTTTTTTAATATTTACGTAAATTTTAAACTTTTTTTTTTAAGTTCTGTCAAAAAAATATTTTTACAAGCATCATAATTGAAAATGAAAAAAAATAGCTTAAAAATGAAAAATGTGGTTGAGAACATAAAAAAATGATAAAATGATTTGATCTTTTCTGAAAGTAGTTTCAATTTCTCCGGGGGTACAAATATTATAAATGTTATATTTTTTTGGAGGTAAAGTAATAATTAGGTAGCTATTTCTCTTATTTAAAAACTCCTGAAAAAAATACCAAACATTCTAATAATATGATTAAATAAACGCGTTTGTAGAGTTTTCATCTCTGGAATTTTGCTGCGTTCATTTTCCCATTTTAATCAGCCACAGGATAAGTACGCAAAACTTTTATATCATCGTTAACAAAGTTGCTCACAGAGTTCTCGGGATTATTATGTAATTTTCAATACAAAATAGCGAAACTGCGAAACCCAAGATTAAAGTAAATTGCGACACTCATAAAATTCGAAACAACTTTCTGCAATTTCGAATTGCAGCTAAGGAGCTTACATGAGTCTCGGGGTACGAAATCTTCCGCTTTTCAGCAAAAGTAAGAGACCGTTATTTCCAAAGTTCTTTCTGAAAGCACCAAAGTTATTTTTTAATTTGAAGTTCAATCTGATAATTTGTTGTGGAAAATTTTTGTGACAATTTACGATTCAATCGATTTTGTTTATGGGTTTTTTGTGAAAGTTAATTAAGTTTATAACCTGATGCGGTTGAAAGAGCTTTGACGAAGGAAAAATATTATCTTTAGGTATGTATTTATTTTGAAAGTTGGATAAGCTGAAGAGCCTGCAGAAGATGGATTCGTTAAATATTTGTGAAAATGGCTAATGAAAGCTGTTGTTATTTTTCTATAATTTAAATAAGCTTTTACAATGAGTAAATTGTTTGACCAGTTAGTAGCTGAGTAGACAGATGCGTCGGATTCCCACCCGGGCGTCGTGGGTTCAATTCCTCTGCTAACTAAGTCCTCCACCATTGCACAAGCAACATCTTCCGCTTATTATGATGGCAGTAGGAGGAATTCAAATATTGTCAGGTTATTCGTGACCCGGGAATGTTTGTCGTTCTTAAAAATAAAAGCATTCATAGGTATTATTGCAGTTGTTACCAAAAACATAATTAATCAATACATAATTGTCAATAAATGGAAAAAAGGAGATATTTCTATTTTAGGAAGTATGTTATGAGTGAACTCATAGAAAAATGGCAAAAAGATAATCAAAAAAATATATGTTTTAGGGAAAATTAACAACAGCTCAGTAATTAACATGTATAAAATAATAAATTATGCCAATTATAAATTTTCCACAGATGACGATGAAATGATAATAGAAAAGTGTGACAATTTACAGTTTTTTTTTTAGTTAGTTTAACTGTGTGGGAGGTGAGGGGGTGTGGTGAGTGGGAAGGGGGAGAGGGGAGGAGGAGGGTAACAGAGGGTATGTTACAGTTTAAGGCGTAGATTTTAAAAATATAATATAATGTTGTTTTGCATGGGAGCGTGACATTTTAAAAGTTGAAACAGGTTTTCGTGTTAAGAAAAATATTATTTTATATTATTTTCAAATCCAGACAAGCGATTAAGCACCTACCTAAAATACATTCTCCAAGATTATTATTTTTATTCTTTATTTGAAATGCGCGAATGAAGCAACTAATATTTATTGATTCTGTAGAAGTAAAATTTCTCAGTTTTCATCTTAGCTTACATCCCGTGTTTTTTTGCGGATAATAACTAATATAAAATAAAACAAATTATTTGATAAACAAAATAAATTTCAGGAGCGTATTTTAATGCTCAAAATATGCTGGAATTAGTTTTTTTGGGACAATCAGTGTTTTTAAATTGGTTTTTATCTAAAAGAGTATTGGTAATGAAACCTAGATATTATTGTTAAATCATGTATGATGAATAATAATAGAAGAAACGTAACAGATTTTGGTGTACAGAAACCGTAATAATTTTTTTTTTGACGGGTATATTGAGTTTTTAAAAAACGCTCTTCAATGTCAATGATACTCCCTAAAATGTCTTCGAAACAATACCTACTCATTGGCAAGCATATGATATGTTATGAACTTACTTTATGTCATATTGAAACACAATTATGCTGTGCAAAGTGAGGTCCGTTACTTTTACTTTATTTCTCTTTATTTAAGTCATCAGATATTGTCTTTATGTAGAAGTTAAGCGATCAGCAATAAAATCTCTCCCGCCATATGTGACCTGCTTGTTGTTCTATTGGCACGTTTATTCACTCCTTGTTGCCATCGGTCTACTGTCAACATTGTGAAACAGGTGCTCTTCTTCCATAGCTTCTCCAGGGATCAATATGTTGACTTGTATCAGTGCCCAAAGAAGGCAGTGCAACGTTGCACGATGTTTTCGTCGGCTTGCAGTTGGCCCGGTTCAAACATGGATATTAAACATGAAGGAATACCCATTACATGGCGAGCTTTTTCATTTCGAATGCTTGGATTCTTTTGATTGCCGAATTAAGTATTTCATTGTAAAATACATTTTTCTTGTCAAATAATATCGTCTTAAGACGTTTAGTTATTATTAAAAATATATATGCAATGTCAGCACTCAAATCAAATATATTTATATAATATGATTTAATGCACTGGTGCGCAAATTCTCGATCTACTGCTGTACAGAAAGTCGGGAAATTTTCAGTGTACGTCACATTGAAAATAATATTTAAATCCAAGTAAAGTTTAAAAAAAAAAACATTAAGATAATTTCAGGTACAGTTTTTGTTATTTTGTTCATCCCATATTTAAATTTAAGTAACGTTGTTAAGTATTTTTATGGTAATCTTATCCAAATATATTTCGTTTCATTATAATTATTTGAGTTCTGCAATTTTAGCAACTTTTCAAACCTCTTCAAGACCCAAAGTAATCATAACTACTATGGATACACGCAATTTCGTTTGATGTTTAAATAAGTTTATTTATTCGATAGCAACGGATACGATCTCTGACAGTAAAAATGATAAACGTGCATCTAATCGTATCATTTTTACTAATTGTAAATTAAAAATTCGACTTAGAACACTTTCAATGCTCGACAATGTTTACCAATTAGGCATTTTATTAGTGACTCTCGTTGATTTGAAACTATAGTGCATCTGAGAAGTAAAAACTACTATTAAAACAACAACGATTTTTTTGTTTGAATAAACCCTTAAATTTTTCCACACATTCTATAGAACCATGTGTCTATTATTTGTTCAGTCTAGAGCCAATGAAATAGTAATACTCTAATATGGGGAACGCCTTTACCGATGCTGATGCCAGTCCTAAGCTCGGACAAAAGAGGAGGGTTGGGTGCAGGGCTAACAACCCTACACCGTAAAACAAAACAACTACTGTTAGGAAAGCTACAGAAAATAGCAAAATCATCTTTGATTTAAGTCTAATATTATTTTTTTAAATATTCACCCTACTTATAGTTTTTGTGTTCAATTTGTACAACTCCGTGTGAATATTTCAAATGAATTAAATTTAATATTATTATTATTTAGTTCTGCTAGTTTTAGTTTTTAGAAACAGCTGTTTCGGTGTTTAAGGCCATTATCAAACTGTCTCTCTTCTTTTCTTTTCAGTTTGATAGTGGCCTTAAACTCTGAACAGCTGTCACTAAAAACAAAAACTAAAACTAGCAGAACCAAATAATATTAAATTTAATTCAATTGAATTATATAAAAAAATAAAAATATTCACCGGACTAACTTAAATGTAAAACTTACATTTTTTACGCTGATATTGAAAAATACTTTTTTAAGTGTGTTTTTTAATCCACCGTATTAAGTAATGTTTGGCGCCAAGCAGTAAAGTCCTGTGTCGTCAGATATTTGTCAATCTCACTGTCCGGACACATCCCGGGCGGTAACTACGACGCGACGTCAGGAGCGTTTAGAAACTTTGGATGTGTAATAACTATTACAAATAAATTTATTCATTGTGTAAATAACTGCATACAAAAAAATGTATAATTTCGGTATCGATGTTTGTTTTCCACGTGAGATTATTGAGCAGTGTTTTACGGTGAAGTTTTAGTCATCATTAATAAAATGGTTTTCTAAGTTCTTCTAGTTTGTGTCGTTTTACTGGTAATAATGTCTGCATTTTACAACCACCTTCTTGCTCGAAGTACTATTTCAAGGAACGCCACAATGTGCAGAATAGAAAAGTGAGAAGAAGGTTTCTCCTACCACAATGATATTTTGTTCATGAATTCCTTAATGCATTCTTCAGTGAGTTACGTCATCACGAGTGAACATACGCTTGAATACATTGCATTTCTCGGATAGTAGCCGAGTAGAAAAATACATTGGGTTCCCACCCAGGCATCTCGAATTCAATATTTGACTAGATAATTTCTCCATCTTTGCACGAGCAACAATTTCCGCTTATAATGATAGTAGTAGGAGTTTATCAAATATTCTCAAGTTATTCGTATCTTGAGAATGTTTGTCTGTCTTTAAAAAAAATTGCCAGCGTTTAAAGGAATTTAGGATATATTCGTGTACATATGTAGATATTATATATCATCGTGTCTGCATATGTACAGGAGGATGTAGTAGGGACTAGTTCCTGATTTTTTTTTTAAATTTAGCGATTATGGAAAAGTCTATTTTTTTTCTTTTTTAAATCATCGATGTATTTTAAAAAAAAACAGATTTCAATTTTTGTTTTTTTCCATACATGGGTAAAAATTTCAATTTTTAAATTTAAATAAAGTTTGAATCAAAAATGTTTGTTCTGGTACATCGTAAAAATAGAATAAATGACCAGAATTCTGTTAAATACAATAATATTCTAGCTTTACTACCCGGCTTTGCTCAGCACTATTTCGCCTGTCCGAAAATTTGGGACAAGCAATTAGGCGTTTTGGGTTTTTATTGACAATTTAACAAATATTCCAAAAATCACGATGAAAATACGTTACGAACTTTGCAGTTATTGTTAAGAAAAAAATAAGATTCTGTCAAAGGCCATATTTACATGTTTAGGTCAATACAGCTACTAAGGTATCACATAATTTATAATATATATAATTATTTTTGTCGTGACATTGTTTTCAAATTGTCATTAACAGATACAAAAATGCATTTTGGAACACTGAAGGGGGTGATTTCAAACAAATTGAATTTGAGTCTAACTCGTTTTAAGGAAGGTTTTTAAAAAAAAGGTTTTTATGGAAGCACGTTTCACTACTTGATTTTACGACACTAACACAGGCACAAGTCTGCCTGTTACAGTGCTAACTGACACCTAGATGTGTTGTACCTGTCCTGAGTTAAATGTATTACTGCACAGTTCACAATGCTTCCTGCAGTCAATTGACATCGTGGAACAAAGAACATTCGATAAATTGCTGATCTGAAACACACATTTCACCGCTGCAGCAATTGTTTCGCGAATGCACACCTTGCAATTTATTTATTATTACGTCAGACACGATAGAAGATACAAGATACAATACAAGAGCCGCGAAGGCAACAAATATCCCGATAGAATGATCTGGAACACAGACATTGCGGCGAACATATCGGCAGCATTGGCACGAGAACCATGCGGTAGGTACATTAAATACATCGTTGTATTTTGAAAACTATTACCCGTTTTGTTGAGAATTAACGTAGCAACACTTTAACTTTGTATAGTTTCCTATATCGCTTTACATTGCGAAAATTCTTGGCAGGTTCTAAACTTAGCGCTGATAATATAGTGTAGGAGTTAAAGGTATTTTTTCGCTAGTAAATACTTTCCGGTCACATTTTTAAGTGCCAGAATTATTACCGGAAAATTAATCGTCGCGCATATGTATTTATGACAAATGTGACGTTTTTAATCAACAAGGGCGGTTTTACATTTGTCCAAAACTGTTTATTCCCACATAATTTAGATTACTAATACAATCATGAGACATAAAAATCGAAGATATATATGAAACTATGAAAAATTAAAGTGGGCAGATATGGTCTGCATTAGTTTTATGGATACCTATACTTCTTTAGAATGTTCAAAAGTAAAGATACAGGTACTTACGTAAATAATGTTCAATGTATGATTAATTTTGTTTTGACGGGTGCATTTGCCAAACTGCGTATGTACTCGTATGTACGTGTTTCACGTGGATGCATTAATTTTAACACTATATTTCCAAAGAATATTATCGACGTAGTTATGCAGGAAGAGTCAAACCCCAAAAGAAAAAAACGGAGAAAATATGACGAAAAAAAACATTGATATTCGCAATTGTATTTTGTATGGTGAATATCAGTGTTTTTTTTTTAGCATTATTATAAATAGTTTTTTTATAATCTATCAATGTTTTTATTAAAAAAAAATGTATTTCTAATGTTATCCTACATTTTATAATGTGTTTTAACTTCAATTTAAGTGACATATTTGAAATTTGCGTTAGTAAGAAAATAAATTACCAAAAATCTATTGCATTTGGAGCTTGGATGTTTTCAGCAGATATACATCTCGTATTTATCTATAGGAAAACATGTAAAGCTCGATTTTGGAAAATTGTGGGTTGGACGCTTTCTGCATAACTACGTCCATTTTTACAAGAGCAACCTTATTTCATTGAAAAACGTTTTTTTTACGTGCAATCCCGTATTATTTCATCGAGCGTTGTTATTGAAACTGGCTTTCTCTCGAATAGAATATTTTTTGTAAATATAACCCTCATTTCCGATACTAAAGTTACGTATGTAAAGTAAAAAATATTTATTGGTAAGTAGCAGAAAAATAAATTGCTATCTTGTTGAAAAAAATAAGAAACCCGGTTTTGTGACGAATTGTCGCCTTTCCCTGTGTCATACATCAAACAAATTGCCCATTGTGCGATGTAACTGATATTGTGATACGAATGTATTTTTTTTCTTATGTTAGCCATTTCAACAAACGATCCATTGACTGAAATTTGATGTGAAACATGATAAATTGAATACTAGATTTTTTTTATGAATTGGACTATACGTCAAATAAATATCAATGGTAACAATACGTCGATCTAGGTATCAATGATCTCTACATTCATCCCACACAAATAGTTTTTAAGTAAATACAATTATTATTAATAGCTTCAGTGAATTCCACCATTAATATCAATCTCTTATTTTAAACTGTTCATCAATTTAATCTTAACCGATTGATTGATTAAATAATCTTTTCAACGTGAACATGTACGAGTACATCTTGTCGATTCCAATGAAAGATCAATGAACTGTTTGACGAATCATTTACTAATGTTTAAGACATCTTTTTAGTTGGGTACTTTTAACGTTATTGTGAAATAAGTTCGAATTTTCCAAATATTTACACCAGCAATTAGCCATTAAATGGATTTTTCTTTAATGAAAGAAAAAATTTCTAATATCTGAAATTTATGAAAATATTTTTTAATAATACTATGTACCAAATAAAATAAAATCGTCGCCAGAAAGGCAAAAGGGCTGAAGCACCCTTTTGGGGAGTTTACACCTGAGCACTTTAAAGATTTTTTGTTTTACAATAAAATTCATAAGTCTTCAGTACCTGGTTGGATTTTGAAAAAAATAGTTAACTCGTGTAACTCAGTGCTCTCACTGAGATACTTTAAGTGAAAAAAAGCTAAAAAAGAACATACAAACCTTCTCCCAAATGAAAAATATAATTTAGATGGCTGAAGGGCCACAGAAGTATAGAATCAAACGAGAGTCAGAATTGTCGATGAGGAATAAAAACTTGTCAAAATCGCATTTTTAAGTCATTTTTGATGAAAGTGTCGCTTAAGCTCTTTTGCCTTTCCAGCGACGATATAGTGGTGGTAGCATACAAATGGTCCTAAAGAGGAATTATTTTGCTATTAGGTTATTTGCAAAATATATTATTTTTATTAAAAATGCTTTATTAAAATAATTATCCTCCCGGTTGGGCCGATTACATATTTACATCTCTAAATTATTCCCATGAATTACGCTTACATAGGCCGATAAATATTGTCACACTCCCGGTAAAGCCCAAGTGAGTAGCGAGACGAACAGGATAGTCAGAGTGGTAGATACTCTAAGTATCGCCCTGGTGAAAGACCACCATTCAGAATCGAAACGTTGCTTGAAATGGCTTAAGCCGTGTTTGGTGACCAGATCTGAATAGCCAGGTACTTCCCAACCTTCCTCTTCCCGATCTCCTTCCCCTCCCCACTACCTTCAGCCTCACAACATACCCAATTTGGGGATGCCATAGTTTCACTGGCTCTAGACGGTTGGGAGCAGTTGAGACTCTTGTGCGGTATTCATGTAAAAAAAAAAAAAACCATTCCATTCCCATTCCCATTCCCATTCCCATTCCCATTCCCATTCCCATTCCCATTCCCATTCCCATTCCCATTCCCATTCCCATTCCCATTCCCATTCCCATTCCCATTCCCATTCCCATTCCCATTCCCATTCCCATTCCCATTCCCATTCCCATTCCCATTCCCATTCCCATTCCCATTCCCATTCCCATTCCCATTCCCATTCCCATTCCCATTCCCATTCCCATTCCCATTCCCATTCCCATTCCCATTCCCATTCCCATTCCCATTCCCATTCCCATTCCCATTCCCATTCCCATTCCATTCCCATTCCCATTCCCATTCCCATTCCCATTCCCATTCCCATTCCCATTCCCATTCCCATTCCCATTCCCATTCCCATTCCCATTCCCATTCCCATTCCCATTCCCATTCCCATTCCCATTCCCATTCCCATTCCATTCCCATTCCCATTCCCATTCCCATTCCCATTCCCATTCCCATTCCCATTCCCATTCCCATTCCCATTCCATTCCCATTCCATTCCCATTCCCATTCCCATTCCCATTCCCATTCCCATTCCCATTCCCATTCCCATTCCCATTCCCATTCCCATTCCCATTCCCATTCCCATTCCCATTCCATTCCCATTCCCATCCCCATTCCCATTCCCATTCCCATTCCCATTCCCATTCCCATTCCCATTCCCATTCCCATTCCCATTCCCATTCCCATTCCAATTTCCATTTCCATTCCCATTGCCAATCCCAATCCCATTCCCATTCCCATTCCCATTCCCATTCCTATTACCATTCCCATTCCCATTCCCATTCCCATTCCCATTCCCATTCCCATTCCCATTCCTATTCCAATTCCAATTCCCGATCCCATTTTGTAGTACACCTGAATAACACAAAAACCCACAACTGAAACTGTTCACCAAGACAGATATTTAAACTGTTCTCTAAGTCACGAGTAGGTATGTTACATCCGTTAAGACATAATAATACACCATTCATCATTGCAAGAATTAACTGATTCGCGCATAAATAATGACTTCCTTGTTTCCAAATTTATTTCCGACGGTAATCGCCTAATAAAGTAAGACATTAGTCACAAGGGTCAGATGATTAATTCTAATTAATTAATACCAATTCAAATAACGGCACAGAGTAAAGAGACCTTATTTTATTTACGGTAAAATCATACTTACAAGTGCGTTACATACCCGTGCTTCGAAATACCACAAATTTTACGAGAATTTTGATTTAAGTCATTTGCGTTTTGATCAACGTTTAAACAAATAGGTGGAAAATAAACCACAGCAAAAAAGTTACATTGACGATACAGAATTAAATGAATGTTTAAATTATAAACACAACCCAAAAAAGTCAAATTTACGCTTCCATCAAACAAATAAAATGATAGAGTAACAATTGTTTATGACATTTAATTATTATCATAATTAAAACGCTTGGTTTTAATATGTTTTTACAGAAAATATATAATAAAACGGGAGTTTTATATTTTTATAAAAAGAGTGAGTAAAACAAAGTGTTTTGATTATGATGAGATTGTTTGACATACCATAAAGAACTGTGATTTATTCCTCTAGGACACAAATTTTATTAAAAAAAGTGTTCTTGTCCGATGATGATCATAGCAGGATGAAACCCCTCAGGTCTACAAAAATACCTCCATCAGATTTGTGCTGTTTTATATTCATCATTTACAGAAGACAACGTAATTTGAATTCTCTGCCACACAGCCTTTTGTCAAAGGCGGCGAAAAGCTGCTTTAGTGTCAAAATCAAGGAAAAGAGTTGTACTTATCGCTGATTGCGAAAACCGTATTATGCACGAAAGAAGGAGATGAAGGGATTGAAATTAGTGACCACCCACTCTCACCCAACGACCAAAGCGTGGCTGGCTGGCTCCAATAGCTCGGGAATTGCACTTTTTATATACCCCTCTGAACGTCATTTAAAAAAGCTCCTTGGTACTTGCATACGTACAGTTTGACAATAAAAAAATGAGTATTAATAAAGCGGAACATTTTTTTTCTTTACTGCGGTAACACCGAGTAACTATTGGAACAATAATCGTACTACATTCAGATGTGAGGTTATGCTTGACTCCCAAATCTGACAGTTTGAAATTTTACAAGAAAAACGAAATAACTAATTTTTTTAAGGTCTTTTAATTCTTTTTTCGCTTAAATTGCGCGTTTCTCCATCATAATTTGTTTTTGAAAAATAACGATAAAAATAGCTTCCTTGATACATACATTTCAAAAATACAAAAAAAACACCTTACATGCAATTATTGCGCTAACAAAGCTTAAAAAGAACTAGTTCGAATCATAAATAACCATACGATTTGACGTAGAAGTATCTCTTTTCGGAAAGTACCATTAATTTCTGAACTAAATTACTTTTAAGAATTAAAATCCTTTTAACTTTGAATTATCTTAGTGTTTACATTTAAAGCAATATATATTATTATAATACTACGAAAACAGCGCCCTCCTTATTCTTTTCCACATTTATTTGTCAGACCATTCATAACATTTTTAACTGCCGACAAAAAAGTGATTTGACTTTGAATTTGACCTTGCGCGGTCTAGCCGCGTATTTAATGGAAAAAGATGGAATAAGATTTATTCGTTTATTTTTTAAATAGTGTTCGTTCAAACAATTGTAAATCTTTTATTTTGAGGTTCAACATGCTAAATGTTAGTGCCCACAATAAACGTGGGTAAATTCCCAACCAGCGGGTTTTAATCTGCTTTTGTTAATTTATTATAATAATGGTTTTTTCCCTTTATATCAATATTCCGAAATTGTTTTACTAACATTTAATTCATATCGAACCGCGAAGTGTGAATATTTTGATTTTAATCGAGTTAAATAATTCGGAAGTTTGTAATGCGGATTTAAAATAATTTTAAATAGACATAAAATATATTAAATATACTAGCTCATAATATGTACTAGTTTAAATTCTCGGTATCCCCTAAATCTGGATTGATAATTGTGGAACGACTATTCAATAGACATTTCAAAAGCTACATAAATCATTATGGAAATAACTTTGCGAGCTGATAATAACTGTGTTGATGTGGGAATCTCAGATAAAAGAACCAGTTAAAATTTCACGAGCTTATGCTGATTAAGGCATCAGACACCGGATATCTGTTCGTAGACAGATTTTGAATAAAGCGTTTAATTGAAAATTGTGTTCGGTAATTTTTTTGAAAAGAATGTCGAAAATTGAGATTGCGTAGAGAAACTCCTATTCTGGATTTTTACATCTGGGAACCCTTTAAATTTTCAACAATAAGTATTGATTATTGATTATTAAAACAAAATCAATAATTTTCAACAAATGTAATGCAGAATAAATCATAGAAAATATATTATAAGGTTACGACCGAGACTTGAACTTGGAATTTCCTCTCAATCCGGGATTAACGTCTCTACCAATTGAGCTACTGAAAGCTTTTTAGATACCGTAATTTTTAACGAAACCCTATTTGAAAGAAAAACATCCCAATTTATATCTATCCGGGCTTGATTTTTTTTTGATTTTATGGATTCCTTCGTAATCCTCTGCTAACTAGCTGGGGCTTACTCAAATACCCCTCATAATGTCTATCTAACTAGTACTGCGGCTCATTAGGCCTTATTACTATCACCATCTGATGGTTGTATTTAATTGACTGAATTTAAGTTTACATTAGCGAGTTTTTAGGGAAAAGGTCTTAACTGGATAAAAAACCCTAGTTTCTATATAGGCAACTATCTTTATATCGATATAAAAAACTCTATCCGTTTACAGTTGCTCACCTAGATAATGCTCCTGGACAGATTATCCATTTTTATTTACGGAAAACGTTTCGACTTTTTACAATGTCTAGAATTAATATTTGAATAAGCATTAACTTATTATCAAAGCTTAATGGTTAATTTTTTAAAATATTATATATAAAATATGGAACCGAAGACACAGAAAAAAGTTGCAACCGAGACTTGAACTCGGAACCTCTACTTAATCCGGGAGTTACGTCTCTGCCAATTGAGCTACCGAGACCGTTGAAAAAATAAATATTGTTTCGTTAATCAATATCAAAATAAAGCATAAAGCTTTAGTAAGATAATTTAAGCTATTCAAATTAATACTAATTATATTCAGAATAAACTTGCAGAAATTACGAGTATACCAAGCAAAGATATAAATATCTGAACACTGAGCCGTGATATATCGCACTTGAAACGTATCGGTTTACTAAGCGAACCCGACGCTGCACCTGAAAAAGCCTTATACCTGTCTCATTTCCATAATCTGCCCGAGCGGAGCCTGGAAACTCATGTAATATATAGGTTTAACCAGTGACGTACGGTTACATCCACTCTCAGAAAAGCTATTAGATACGTTTCACATAATTAATCTTCAAGTAATTAACTGAATTTATTATCAAATACCTTGACTCGAAATAGAGAAGCGTACATAATCAAGACAGTTAAACCAAATTCAACTGTCAATTATTGATGGCTAAGAATCAATCATCTAATTCTAATCTAACGACCCTCTATGCAGGTTATTAATTCAGGTGGCCGGAAATGGTTGTCAATATTACGGCTCATTCAATTATCTCCCAAAATAACATTAGCTGTGTGTTATTTTCAAATCAACACTACATTGAACTCTATGTGCTTGCTTGCAGCTAGATTCGTGTATTGCCTCTGTTAAGGGCTAAGGTAAACATTTTCGGGGAGATTGTATCTCTTTATTACACATTTTCCGCTTATGAATGGGATGATGTTATCACATAGTTTTATGATGGATTTGACATAATACACTAGCATTTTTGGATATTTTTTTGACAACCCAATGTTTAATATCGTCATTGGATACACAGATGAAGAAAAACTATAATTTTATTAATAAGATTTAAAATTTTTATTTTTTTTGAAACCAGAACAATGAACCTTTCCTAGAAAAAAGAGTTTGCAGTGTCGCCGCCAGTGGTGGGGAATGGCGCTAGTGTCCAAACCTTTACAAATGTATAGTTGAATCCAAAGCTGCGATAACACACCGAATGTGTTATCAACTTCAGATGAACTTGGAAAATAGTGGACTGAAAATCGATAAACTGTACTGCTTGATGGATGTGTCTAATTATGGATGTGTAAAGATGAAAGAAAAATGGGAAACCAATTAATTCACCGATGTAATTGAAGTTAAAAGTTCCTAAAGTCAATAACGAAATGAATCACAACACTGAATTTTCTCTTCTTAATCACAAAACACCACACTTATTTTATGTTATTTGGAGAACAACACGACAAACCAACGAACAAGCGAAACCTTGCCTGTTTGATATTCGATTGTTTCGAACACAGTGTGAAATGGTTGGATATGTAGGAACTAGATAAAAAAACATAAAGGTGAGAACCTACCAAATTATCACTTTGATATCCAACATGTATCAACTGGAGATTTTTCAAGCATATGCCCGATATGCTTTTATCCCCAACACGTATGTGTATGTTTTGTTTCTATTAATTAGATTTAAATTATCGATATTGTTTTCCGGTCAATACGAGTTAATCGGACATAGAAATTAGTTTCTGCGAAGCGAACGCCATTGCATATTACACAAATTCATCTGAAGCCAACGAAATTATGGAAATGTTTGACATCCATTTTCTCTACACAACGTATGTGCACATTGAATTTGAAAAGGCGGAAGGGAATAATCCGCATGTACTAAATTTTAAGAGTTGAAAGAGATTTTTTAACGTTTCACTTCGAGGTTATATGAATTGATAAAATGTATTGTAATAGAGAACTCCGACTGAGTTAGTATTTAGAGTGCTTGTTTTATTCGATTGATTTATCAAAAAGTATTTTTCATTCCATTAAAACTTTCAAACACTACCTCCCATTTGTTCATTAACAGCTTCCAGTAGAGATAAATAGCATTATTTCTAAAATCTAACTGAAAAGGATATACCGGGTGACCAGTACGCGGTGTATATTTTATAAAGGCGTAAAGTGGAAACATGTAGGACACTGTATGACCTTTTATAGTAAAAAACCATCAATTTTTATGGAAGTCATTTAGCTTAGTTCTTCCTGCCATACTATGATATACTCTTTTCAAGAGCTTCTAGCAGTTGAACGCCTTCTGCCTTGTTGTGATTTTAACCATAATCTTGGCAGTCTAACTTATATGTTACACCAATTTTCCATTTCTTAAAAAAAAAAAAAAAAAATTAACAATTTTACTAATGACATCACTTATAAAATCTCTTTTGTACTGTCCTGTCAATTGCTGACACCCGTGGTCATTTAAAAAAATGTAGCTTATTATCTTATCTTTATCCTAATATTATATTTCTTACTTTGCCAAGATAAGGGTTAAGAATGTTTTTTTTTTAAAGAGGTATTATTCAAACCTCGTGCTGAAAATAAACACAGTGTCGAACTCACTATATCTTTACTTACTCGCCCTATTGACCATCTCAGTAATATGCATACATAATTCGAGATTTATTATGTATCGCCAGGAAGTTATTTTTCCACGTCTTCCACTTCTGGTGCCGTCTCCTATCGGAGATCGATTTACATTCAGTGCAATTTTCACCTTCCAACAACTCTGCAAAACTGCATATCTTTCAGTCATGTTGATTTTGAAAGGATTAAGTGCGTCATCTTCCTCTGCAACACCTTTCATTTTTCGTTCTTTGTGATATGACCAAAAGTTTCCTTCTTTTTATAGCAAGTACAATTTCTCGTTTTTGCTAATTTAATGAATAACTTCCCAATTCGCTGGCCTCTCTGTTAGGGAATTTTAAGGATTTAACTATATATTCACATTTCAAAGGTTTCTACGTAACTTCTTAATGTCAGTTTTTCCCCACACAATGTCATAAAAAATAAGGGTTTTTGATAATCGTAAGGGTTATTCTTTACTGTCCTTTCACAGTCGACATAACAGTATTTTGTACAAAAGTTTTTTGATGTCTTGAGAACAAAAGTGCAATAATACATTGTGACCACATTGTATTTGAGATGTATCGCTGAGAGCTAATCGTCTCGAGAAAAGATTCTAAAGTCTGGAGTCGATTGGATGTTAGAGTGTGTTTGTAAAGAAATTGTCCACAAAAGAAAATGTGGAAACACCAAGTTCTCCACTCAAGTTGTGGCATTGTGCAGACCAAGTACAATACTTCAATTCGAATTGATTGAGCGATATTTATGAAACTTTGTCTTGAAATGGCTGTAATTGGATAAACTTGGCAACTAAGAAGGATTAACTTTTTAAGTGGTCAACCTATCTGTCAATTATATTAGAGACTGTGCTTATATATTTATATCCACAGTTGAAAGGGTTCGATCTTCCGTGTTAATGTTTGGTTTTATTGTCTAGGTTTTCACGAGGTAGAAGTGGTATGTCTACTAGTTTCAGTTGGACCCAACTTTCATCAAGAAAAGACACAAAAATATAGATTAACTCTAAGTGAGGACATGTACATATGAGGGTAAGAAAATAATGTGGGAGACAGCACATCAGAGAAGGAAAAAGCCTCAAAAATGGAGAAAGGGAGGTGGAAGGGAAGGGGAGAAAGGAAAAAACTTAAAAATCGGACTACTGGATAATATTTTATTATTTAATATTTTATCATCTTTCTTACTTGATTTATTTATCTATAATGCTTCTAAATTAAAAAGGCGCAAACCTTTTCCATTTTTTAAATCTAAAACTTGAACCTCTGTATTACTAGAAAAATTGAAGCCATTATTAATTAAGTACTCGACACATTTTGAAAAACCTATGCTTTTTAAGCATCTAGTGTGTTATTTTATTCTAAAATTCACAATACTTGCGGTTTTACCTATATATAATGCCGGACAGTAATTGCAACTCGTTTTTTTGATGATATAATGGTTAAGTATGTCTTATTTGTCTATACAATCAGTTAAAGTTTGACTAAATCATTATTGGTATATAAAGCTGGCCTTTTCTCTGATCGAGGTTTTAATATGCTTAAAAATACAAAATTCTGCGCCATACGATGTTATTATTCATAGTTGATAACCTATCCATCCCACTATCTGATGCTTTGTCCCTGTCTGATATGTTGTCTCTTTCTTTAAATGTCTGCACTCAGGTTAGTCTATATTATGTTAGTCTATCTTGTCCTGAAGATGGTTGTGTCCAACCGGAACTAGTAGGCATATATGTATATTAATAAAGTGGTTTAAAATTAAACATCTTCATTTTGAAATGATAATGTCAAGCAAAAAAGTATTTCCTTTAAATAAAAGGGTTACATTAAATTGAACCACTCAGATTCTAACACCTAGTTCATTATATCAAAATACAGAAATGCCACTAGTGTTCTATGAATAGCTACATAAAATACATTGATTTACATCGAGAGTATAATAATTGATGAGTACGATCCACCAGAAACAGTACCATGTAATAGTTATTCCGCCAAATTGTACGCGATCGCACCTCGAAAGCATATTCCACTAAGGGAGGAATAACTTATCTCGATACCCGCTACTCGGGGGGGGTTACTCCTCCCCACGACCAGAATCCAGATGGCGTGACAAAATAAATAATAATATTCATCCCATCGAAAACCCTAGAAAAACCTAAATCAAAACTAATTGTAGGTACAATTAAACACCTCTATAATACTCTTCACATATTTTTTACTGGACAATTCTACTTTGTAAAAAAATAACAAGAAAAATAAACAAAAAATAACTGGAAATGTCTTCCTCCAACTGCCCTAGAAATATAATGAGATGTAAAGAGAGTAACAAATAATTTTCTTTAATTCTAAATCATGAAAAAAATCAACGTCTTTTGCGGCCTATTGCAACATAAGACATTATGTAAAGTACAAGTATTCACCGCGCTATACTTTTGTGCGCGCTATATAATTGAACATGGACTTCTTTTCTGAAAAGCGACGCAGAAGACAGAATCTTGTCGGTGCGCAGGTAGCAGAAAACAACTGACAACGGCCTTGGGAGGATTTTTTCACATAGGTGAAAAGAGAGTGATTAACAATATTAACGGGTTCGATTCAGTAGATTAGAAACCCAATGTTTCCTAGAGGAAGTCTGAAGAAAGAGAGGAGTGTTCTTTAAAAAAAACGCAACTACGCCAAGGTGCTCGAATCGCCCGGCAATACCGCCAGGGACAACAAGACGACCAGGATCATTCTCCGCCATATGCAGCATGCTACAATTCCAGCTGCTGTATCACAAGCTGCTCTACGGCACGACCATCGCTAGGAAAGGGTTCTGCCTAGCACCCCGGCCGTTCTTCATCGTTCAAGAGGACCGAAAATGTAAAGTACAATTTCACCAAAACAAACATTGTTAATTTGTGAATAAGTATTCTCTCCCTCTCATAAAAAAAACACATTCCTTAATATTAAGCAATACATAGTGTGATTGTTTTGTGTACTTTGAATTATTTGCAACTAAAGATTCACCTCAATATATTGTTATGATATCCCACTTAGCGAGTTAGAGATGCTAGGTTTCACTTGATGCCGTTATTACATTTGACATTACATTATATTTTGTGATTAAAATCAAAGTTTAAGAAAAACTCTCTACGCTTTATAAGATATTTTCTATACCTTTTGATTTAAAAAAAGATAATTCAGTTTAGCGAGGTATTTTTTCTGTAAATCTAAATCAGCTTCGCGTACGTTCCTTTGAATAATTCCGATTTTTATTCGCATTTCTTTATTTCATTGAAACAAAAATCAGATTTGTATCTGGAAACTAGTATGGCATTAAATGGTGGTTCACGAATTATGCAAAATACGTTTACATATCTATCGACTTATTCCCGAGCTTTATATAAACGAATCGGAAAGCTCTGCTTAGTTAACACTAATTGAAAACGAAAATAAAACATACTAAGGGACGTTCCTATCCCGAGAGGGATCGAGTTGTATGTTTAATTTCAATACTAGGCAAATGCGAACAAATCAATATGAAAGCTATAGCAGACCATTTCATTCTCTCACGATATAATATATCAATAAAATATATTATATGAATAAAAAAATTATGTTCAAAACAAATCTTGTTCTTAATGAAGAATGCATTTTAGAAGGTTTCATTTTGTTATGGTCCTTTCATTTTTTTTTGTTATGATACAGATAGATATTTAAAATAAAACGGGTAACTTATTATAGCAATAGGAACGTGAAAGTGCGCATCCACCACTGCGGTTGAGGTGAATTAAAGTCACATTTAATAGACAATCAAAACGACATGAACCGGTTAGTGACTGAGTGGACAAACGCGTCGGATTCCTACCCGGGCGTCGTTTGTTCAATTTCTCTGCTAGCTAAGTCCTCCATCATTGCATAAGCAACATCTTCCGCTTATTATGATGGTAGTAGGAGTTTTTCAAATATTGACAGGTTATTCGTAACCTGAAAATGTTTGTCTTTCTTTTAAAAAAAATACAGGCCATATAGTTATATTTTAAGGCTGATCACAATTTGACCAAAAGATCAAACGGGCCAAAAATCATCATTTAACGAAGACCATTCGATTGTTGGACGTTAAAAATAGAGTTGATTGTCGATTTGGTTTGTCAAATCACAGCGGATAGGTTTATCAATGGTTTTGTTTGACTAAAGAAATTTTCAAATATATGTTTTGAATTGAAAATAAGTACTTTAGGGATGCACACTGATGCTATTTAAAAAACAGGCCGGGAATCGATTCCGCAGAACGGGAATTCTATTTTTCCTCCATTACAATGTCTCTTTCCGCGGTTTTGAAAAACTGAGACAGCCACTATTAAAGCTCTTTCTGAACATTTTTTTATTTATTTGCATGTACACTTTTTTTTCTTGGTAGGTACGGCAGTATACTTAATTTCATTAAAAACGTGAATCATACATACTCGTAATGTACAAATGGAAAACAGAAACGAAATGGAATGTGATTTTCAGTAAAAATAAAAATAATCGGAAAAGTGAAAGCGGAAAATCGTTAGGTGTTTATAACACCTCACGTTACTTTAGCGATAATAATCTCAATTGTAGTTTCTCCGGATTGCTTTTATCAGAGAATCTAAAAAGAGTTCACGAGTTTGAAATTCGGAAAAGTAATACCGCTTTCGGAATTCGAAATATGTGCGTATATTTCTCTCCACCTAGCGTCAGTATATGAGTTAACGAGCTTGAATTTCGCAAAGAAAATAATTGCATCTGGAACATGGAAATGGTTTTTCTCCGGAGTGCGACTGCATGCGAGTCTAGAAACTTGAAAGGCTCTAAAACAATTTTAATTGCATTCGGAACAAGATAACAAGTGTAAAAAATGAATAGTGTAGTCTGTCAGGTAAATGCACTCATAAAAGGAGGGCGCTGCGACCGTTTAAATAGCAACATCAAGTTGGTTCAAAAGAAACGTAACTTTTTAAAAACTCTATGGTCAAAGTGCATATATTCACATTATGCTTTCCGAAAAGAGATTATTCTACATCACATTCTAAAATAATTTAATATTCAAGCATATATTCTAACACTCTTGTAAATAAAATAAGTACGAGAAAGTTTTTCTGAAATGTGCGAAATATATTTTATTATATTATCAAAATGCCATTTTTTATTAGATATGGAATCAAAATAAAAGTTTTCTGAAATAACATGCGTTCTTAGCGACAAAAACAGTTGAAATCTAGTTTTACTGTTTTCCAGTCTAATGTGAAACTATCAAGTTCGGGAGTCAATCAACTATCATTAATTTATATGTACCATTTTTTTTCTAAAATCGGTGTTGCCATGGTAATGAAAAATGTTAGTACCTCTTTAATCAATTTCAACATTTTCTTGACAACATTTAAGTGTAAAAATGTGTTTAAAAAGTGTGTTGCTGGTTATGTAGGTGCCCTACGCTCACTCTTGTACGTGTTCCAAGAGATAATTACGAAACTGCACCTAAATATATCTAAGGTAGATGTAGATTTATCAAATAGTTTCGACGCCTTACATATTCCTGTATTTTTGTACGAGGAAGTGCTGACCACCTCAAATATACCGTCAGTTTACCATTTAACTATAGAAATGTATTAAAGTGGAACTATTATTTTTTTCATTAGTATGAACAAATTAAACTACATTCAGATGTGAGGTTATGTTTAACTCCCGAAAGCTCGCCAGTGTAACAGTTTGACATTTGACAGGGAAAACGGTAAAACAAATTATGTAAACACCACTTACTTAAAATATCTCTCCCATGAAGATCTTTTATTCGACACAAAACTCTTCTCTTGAAATACCTTTCTCCAAAGGAAATGTAAAACCCAACTCCAGTCGTACTTGCAGAGCAGCTGGGTGGCGCAAAAAGTCCCCCAAAAGCGAGGCATTAAGGATAATCACGCTGACCGTTTGTAATCAGCGTGGAAAAGGGTGGCGCAAAATAATTCCATGACTTTCCACTTATGTGAAAGGGGCTGGATTCTCAAATTACAAGGAAGTGGGATTTTGTGCCACCCACTCACTCTAATGTTGTACCTAGACACCTACGACATCCGAAATAAATATATTATCTTATAATACACGCTCCATCTTAGATGTATTTATCGATATACTCATATGCATTCTATCGGTTAAAAATTACGTTTTAAATTCTTAATGACTTTTTTTTTCTTAATGAAGAATACAAAATGATTTATAACCATTAAAATATTTTTATATTGCGTTGAGGAGACATTTGAATTAACGCTGGTGAATCTGTAACAAAAATATCAAAGTTAATTAAGGATGCTTCCGGGATGTAAGTAATTAATATTTTAGATTTATATAAATTGACTCTTACCATTCACGTTCTTACAGTAAAACGATTTCTAAAATTCCCAAATCGTTTTGCAGCAAAAACATTAGCGAAGGCCTAGATTTTGTTTTTCTATGCGATGCATTAGTTACTTCTCGAGAGATTTCTCTGAAAATAATTGAGATTATGGTAATTTGTTCATTATAAATTAAAATGTACACCTCGGGCAGAAAACCCTTCCAGACATGCTACAGCAAATTTAATCCTTACTCGAGGCCTATACATTATATTGTTCGTGCGACAAGCATTATTTTTTTCGTCCCGCCTTTAAAATTACATCGTTTTTGGTTCCGTCAATAACCGCGTAGAATCTGTACCTTAAATCAGCGTGAGTTATTTATTTTAACAAATAATTTCTGAAATCTTACGTTTTTTTAAATTTTAACATCTAACAGTAAATAAAGCATTATTATATTTTCCACAATTTGATATAACGTGTAAGATTGAACATGAACGAATGTCAATGAGTTTATTTTATTTTTAAATTCTCGCCCATTTTTTTGGAAACGCTCCTTACTGATTTATTTCTAGGGTAGAGTGGGCCCTCTTAACGATTACGATTAGCTAAACAATCTTGGATATAAAACATGAATGCGTAGGTCATTGAATAGTGTAAGTTTCGACATAATGCGTATTTACCTAATTAAAATGTGTCCATTAAAGTCACTTGATGAAATAAAATTAAGAGACTTCGACAAAGCCCAAAATATGTAAAGTGCTTTGCCGGAAACTCAGAATTGAATATAAACATATTACATTAATGGAAAATGGTTCAGATTTGCAGAAATTATGATACGAGTAACATGATTAAGTAAAGGTATCTCATAAGCTGCTGTAACAATACATCATCATTACATCACTACAAATAATAATTTAACGCAACGTTATTTAAAAGTCAACATGTTTTTCACAAGCCGATACTAACATATTCTGAAACAGATCTTTGTGAAAAATCAAAGTTATTCTCTTTATGTTGCAATGCAAACGTATTTGAATATTTTTCCACGGTTCGAACCCCAAGGTTTGACAGATAAACCTTACTAAAATTGTAAATAAACCACCCAAACGAAAAGTATACAAATTCGTACGTAGGTAACGGTCAGAGCAAATGGCGCTCTTGGCAAAATTAAACTCAGCCAACTCCAAATGGCGGCTATGAAAAAGGGATCACTTTACATAATATTCCATATTCCTCCCGGAGCCCGAACCATTCAGAAACAAAGCAAACAGCGTTCTGTTTCACTAAGCGAAGTGTTTTCTGTTCTGGGCTCGCGGGCATGGCGTATTCATGTACACGAAATGGTACTAATTTCCTCGCTGCTGACGTCATATAACAATACCCTATTAGTCATTGTAAAACATATCGCTGTAGTCAAATTCATAAATGCTGTTGCTTTACTGTAAAACCACACAAATACTGTCAAAAAGCGTGAATTTTGAGTGGCATATTTCAAAATACCTACTACTATATATAGTCCATATTTTGTATGACTGAAATTGAAAACAAAGGTGTATTTATTTTCAGTTTGACAAACGAATTTTAACCGTTTTATGCTTATTCTCAAGTACATGGCTAGTTTTATTTCTGTTGATTCAAACATTGTTAAAGCTGCTTGCGTGCAAATGGTAGTAATTTTCTTCTAATAACCGTAGATAATTCTGGTCTTGTTTTCGATTTGTAGAAAGGTATCTAAAGAAATATGTTTACATGCTAGTACATGGCGTTTAACTCGTATTCATGTTAGCGATCAATGATGTAAAATTTTCAAATACCGGTCTAATATATAACATGTTAAGAACCTTTCAATTAATATTTTGATCGAATTATTGTATTCCGTTAATGAGATTTAGTATTATACTGAAAAGCCAATATTTCAAATCACAGCCAGAAATTTATAAGCCCAGCATACGGTGAGTAAGGTTTGAAATTATGGTGTGGTTTTGTATCGGGGAATTACATTTTTAAAAGATTATGTGGGCGAAGTTTTAAAACCACGAGGAAGTGGTAGTGGTTTGCGTATAACATTTTGCATGCATTAGTTGAATTATATCAAAGTGTGTATTTGCCTTTTGTGCAAGCTTTCGCCCTAGTAAATGGGATGGTGGTGTTTGTGAGAGGCAAGATACATATTTGAACAGCGAATACCAAATGTGTTATCGTAAAATTGTTTGAATAATAATATTGTATTGTTTTTTTTTTATAAAGCCATCTCCATAAAACACCACCTTAAGGGCGCTGTACAAAACTAGATTTTTCAACTTTAATTGTGTCATAGATCAAATTAAAAAAAAACTGGAAATTACGTTTGGTTTTTAGAAAGTTCAGATTTGTGAGATAAGCTAAAGATAAAAAAAACACGTGTTCGCAATAGTACAAAAAAATATATTTTACTTTTGCAACTATGACTACTATGGACTGATACTAGACGACCTCCGTGGCCGAGCGGCTAAGATCCTTTGCTACGAAGATACCGGGTTCGAATCCCGGCGTAAATAGATACTCAAAAGTAGCTAAAATGTCAGAGGAACTAAATTGGCTGACAGTTAAACAGATACTGACATTGAACACATTGATGTTTATACATAAAATGAAGAACAACTTGTTACCAGAGTATTTTTCTGACAAAATTATCTACAATGTTGATATTCACAAGTATAATACAAGGGCATGCAAAGAAATTAGACTACCAGAAAAGAATAAAGCCAACACCCAAAACAGCTTACTATATAAAGGAATGAAATCGTATAATGCGCTGCCGGAAACCATCTAAATTATGCCTGTCAATAAATTTAAAAAAGCCTGTAAAAATTATTTAAAATGCATGTAAACCAAAATAATAAGTTGTGTTTAAGTTGAAATATTATTAGTCAAAATCAAAATGAAATAATTAGATACTTGTAAACTTAAATGTACAAAGTAACTAATATAAAAAAAAAATTAAAAAAATTTCATGCAGGATGTTCCAGAGTGGTAGATACTCTCAGTATCACCCTTGTGAAAGACCACCATTCAGAAATGATATGTTGGATAAAATGGCTTTTATAATAATAATAATAACATTTTATATATGTAAAACAGTTTTGTGATAATTCACCTTTTGACAAGTTTGGTGACTAGATCTGAATACTCATACTCAGGTACATATACACCTTCCTCTTCCCCATCTCCTTCCCACTCATATTGTCTTCAGCCTTTTAGCATATTTCGATTGAGGATGCCATAGACTCACTAGCTCCATGTCGTTGGGACTCTTGTGTTTTATTCACATTGAAAAATACTGTAGCGAGAATTGCTCCACAATGCAAAATAAATAAAAATAAGTGTTTTTTGGTACCAAAAAGTTTTCGTATAACTGCATTTACACTTAACTGAGCAATGTAAACTATGTCAGTTTCAAAATTATTCAAAATATAAAGACATTAATTTATTTTAAACCACTTTAATTTTGTATTTCTATCGACCGGTTTCGGAAGCAACCTTCTTTCTTCGGCACAATACAAAAACTGAAAAAAAAAACAAAATGATTTATTTTTAAACAAATGATCGAAGACAATTTTTTTACATTTTATATTTTATCGTATTATCTGGTGATCGGAATAATCCGAAGAAATCGTGGGGCGGCCTAGGAGTCTCAGTTTTTGTTGTTATTGGTTAGTGAATAATTTTTTATTTTTTCCACTCTATGGCAGTGCTCCGCAACCTTTTCTCACCTACGACACACCAAAATTATTCCTAGAATTCCGCGGCACACCAAAAGCTAAAATATATTTTTTTGACCGTTCGGTAGCTGAGTGGAGAACGCGTCGGATTCCCACCCGGGCGTCGTGCGTTCAATTCCTCTGCTGGCTAAGTCCTCCATCATTGCACAAGCAACATCTTCCGCATCTTATGATGGCAGTAGGAGTTTTTCAAATATTGTCAGGTTATTCGTAACCCGGGAATGTTTGTCTTACTTAAAAAAAATAAATAGGTTTTAAATTGATACACAAATTTCACAATTTTTTATTTTTATTTGAAAAGTATACATACATAAAACTATAACATATTTATTTTTACGCAATCTTAATTATTATTATAAAATAATAATTAATTAATGTGATACCTGCGCTTGTTTCAATGAACACAAAAGTTTTAAATTCGGCTAGATTTTTGACAGCGCAACCCGAAGCTCTTGGTCAAGACCTTTTAAGCATGACCCCTTATCATTTTTTAATTAAAACAAGATTTGAAAAACTTTGCTCACATAAATATGTCAATGAACATGGAAGTAGTGTTAAGATTGCTTCGTCGGAAATGCGAGGATATTCGAGGGTAACGCGTGCAAATAAGGGTTATTTTTCTTTGTCTATGACTAATTTGGTGCGGCCATGGTGTGTATAAAGCACACTGCGCAGTTTTCAACAGTTGGCACCAGGCGCTGGGGGACCATTGAAACATTATTTAGTTATATTAATTATTCTTTACTACATTTTGAAAAATAAACAATATAATGAAAAATAAATTGTCATTGTGTATTAAATACATGATGAAAAATTGTAAAATGTCAAATACACTGAATTTAACCGCGGCACACCTGTATCCGGCTCACGGCACACCAGTGTGCCGCAGCACACCGATTGCGGAGCACTGCTCTTTGGCATACTAAGAAATCAGACTACTATAAGAAAATAAAGCCAACACACAAAATAGCTTACAATATAGGGACGAAATGTTAAAATACGCCGCCGGAAACCATTAAAATTATGCCAATCAATAAATTCAAAATAGCCTGTCAGAACTATTTAAAATACATTTAAATCATGATAATAAGTAGTATACAAGTTAAAATATTATTAAATAAATAAAAAAATGTACAACTAACTTATATAAAATAAATAAAAATAAAACTAAACTCTGGTGGTTACTGTGTAAAATTTAATTTACATATAACCATTCAGTTATATATTATATTATACTAGTACACGTGAGAAATTGCGTGATGTAACTTGACTTGGCAAGAAATAGTGTGAGTTTCATTTAAAAAAATAAAATAATGTATGTTAAAATACATTGTGGTTAAGTTCTTTGGGATTTGAAAAGTTTATTTTTTAAATTTGATAATTTCAATCAATATCGTTCCGAATTTGAAAACTTCACAGTCGTACGTACGTACTCGCAAAGGAAATTATTTATACTTAATTATATTCGAATAACATTTCAAGTACCTACTTCACATTTAAGAACTCAATAAGATATGGTAACTCTTGTGTATTCCTGGTCGATTCCAATCAAATATGATTATTGCTCTTCAGCTGACTTATTTTATTTCGCCTGAAAAATTTCTCATTTCATTTCGGTGCTGGCTTTTCTTTCCATAGTCTGTCTGCTCGTATATCTCTCGTAATCTGCAGTGGGGCGGCGGAGGGACTCCTCAAATAGTTGGTTGTTCCAAATACTGGAGACAGATGGCTGGAGGCTCTATTCCCGATTGCTGCAATTCTAAACAGTCCTAGTCAATGTCTTAGTTTATTTATTGATTATTTTACCGATGTTTTAATGTACAGCAAGGAAGTAATTTTCTGAAGGCTTTTTTTCTTTGATCACTCTCCCGGCAATTACAGAAAACATTTTATAAATGCCATAGTGGGTCTACCTACCGAAACTATAACTTTTTTACTAATGACATTATGGTGAAACTTCAAATGTGTGGTGATTTTGATTTTAATCATTTAACGCTCGACACCACGTGAATACTGCTTAGACCAAGTTATGAAATGATGACCAACAAAGCAAAGGTAAAAAAAATGTACATCTTGATTCGGTGAAAAACTTTTTCTTTCGGAAACCTGCAAAAAAATGCACAGAATGCCCTTATTGAGCAATCGAAATTCAAACCCGCCTCATTTATTGACAATTAAATTAATATTTCAGAGCTCAGATAATGATGTAATAACGCTACGAGTTCAACACGATTGCGTTAAATAACAAATTCTTTGCAAAAACTTAGTTAAAATTTTATGACGCCAGTGCTTATCGATTGATAGTTTTTGTTGGTGATTTTTTTCTTCTTATTTTCAATAATTACGGGAGATTCTATCGCTTTCTCTAATACTTGATAACATCTGGCTGAAAGCATAAGAGAATGGTATTGCAGTGTGCCCGAGGGTGTCCCGGGGCTATTCAACTGAACATTTTATGCCTCGATAAAGCGAACACATTCGATATTTGAAACCCATTCGATCGTCCTTCTTCTTTAAGACTTCCATTTGAGAACTATCGGCAAGTATTAATATTGAATAAGGCAAAGTTGGTGAGGAATTGATATTGAAAGGAAAAAATTCCACCATAAAACAGAAGAAGTATCGAGGGTATTTATAAACTTTAGAATACGAGTAACTATAACTTTCTTTTCCATCAATATTTGAAAAATTAATTTGAGCTTGTCAAAAGATTTTTTTTACGTAAATTATATTTGAATCTTGTTATATTTAGTAACTTTGTTCTTAAATATACTTTTTTTAACTAAATTTACGCGTTTTATACATAATCCTGTAAATAGGGGAGAGCCCAAAAACACATATTCGACATGTCATTTATGCTAACAATTTACGATGTACCAACTAGGCGCCATTCCGAGAAACTCGTAAAAAATGTTAAAATTTTGCGACAGCTATAAAATTACCACTAGGTGTACATTCATTTGAAAAAAATGTAGATTTGATGCTATTTCATAGCAAAATATCGCAGAAACGGACATCAAACGATCAAATTTCAGGGATTTTTGATTATTTTTATAGAAATATTAATTTTTTTACGCGGAATCCATTTTGCAACTTTATTTATTCCTAAGTCTCAATTTTCATTTCTGAGTCGAAAATCTAAATTGTTTCAATAATTTTGGGATATTTTTGGTAATTTTGAAGTTGCATCAAAAGCGTGACCTTACTTAAGACCATACCCAAAGTGTGACCTTTTAGGAGTCAATATTGTAGTTGATTTTTCAAACGGAAGCGACTTTGTGGCTTATTACATATATTATACTAAGTGATAACCTAATGATGGCTATTTTAGAACGAAAAATCGCACTAATAACAACAAGGAGCAATATGTTTTACTTCCATCGCACTTCTATCTTGTTGCAAAAATATTTTTCTGAAAAAACAAATAATAATATTTTTCACAAAATAGCTTAATCTATAAAGGGGTGAAATTTTAATGTTGTAATGCGCTGCCGGATTCTATCAAAATTATGCCAATCAATACATTACAAATAACCCGTAAGAATCATTTAAAAATATTAGTAATATCAATTAGTATAAAAGTTAAAATATTATTATTAAATCAAAAAGAATATGAATTATAATTAGATACTTTGTAAACTTTGATGTACAAGTAACTAATATAAGATAAAAATAAAAATAAAAATAAAAAACAAAAAAGCAAAAAAATCGACGCAAAACTTGAAAGTTCAGAATTACCACTCTAGATATATTACACTTTTGACGTGTTTGATATATTGACTAGTGACGGCGCAAGCTAAGATATTAAAATATCTCAACCATTATGAGCTGGTTTTGACTTTTTATAAGAATTCAAACAGTCTTTGCTTTAAGGTAGGTAAATAACAAAAATATTCTCACTAGACGTACCGCGCTCATTTCCAAAGACATGGTTTTATTTGTAAAAAAAACAATGGAAAATTTAACGCTTAAGTCTGTAGCCTCCGGTCAGGGACCGATCGAGGGGGAGGATTATGCCCAACTCAAGGGAGAAGAGAAACTCAGCCTTCCACAGCTGCTAGTTCAAAGCAACAGATGCCATCAGTGTCGCCCGCGGGAGGAAATAGCCGGCTGTGGGCAGACTAAACTCTGCTCATTTCAGCAACCACGAAAAAGGAAACGGTTGATCGTAAACTGGAATAGACTTCACTCAACTTTTGTTAATATCTTTAATTTTGCTGAATTTGAAAAGTCTATTAAAAGTAATTAGTATTTATTTTTATTTTTATGACCAAATAAAATGAATCTTCATGGAAACAATGCGCCACGATTCAAGCCTCCGATGTTGGCTTTGGCTCTGTTTTTTAACTGCGCCGTTTTTATTTTCAGTATTATAATGTCTGCACAAAATAATGTTTCTTTTATTACCAATTGTGCCTTGCTGTATATCTTATTGTTATTTCTTTTAATGTGGTTATTTGATCTGTTTTCGGGCGTAATATAACTCTATTATCTATTATCTATTCCCTCCCTAAGCACAAGAATTTTCTCAATTAGGGAAGTATTTATCAATAACTAGAAACTAGACTAAAAATATTTTGCAAGCTGAATGTGAAATTTCAGTAAATGCTAACATTAATTTGTAAAATTATTAAAAACCTCCTTTGGTGGTTGAAAAATTGTCAATTTTAGTATTATTTTACTTCTTACAGCGTACAATTTATATCTTAAATATCAAGTGTTCGAGTGTGTTGCTTGTTTGATCGATGTTTGTACTATTTTCACGACAAAAAGTTTGTTTGCGTATATTGCATCATCACTAAGGGTAATTAATGTGACTCTTAAAAAAATTAAAAAGGATAATAATTTTTACCGAGCGTTTTCATGTATTAAAAAATCAAAATCACCAAAGAGAAATTCTTCCCAGTGGTGAGAATAGGTGCCGTGGGGCGGGCAGCACCCTCTGATAACGTCATAGATGGTGATACCAAAATATACGTCCGTACAAGTTTTGCGCAGTGTTTCGGCGAATTTATATTTTAAGAATTCCATGTAGTGATTTATAATACAAGACACATTTTGCTCCCCGTTTATATGTGCAATATCGATCACTGACAATATGAATTGATATAAGTGTGGGCATGTCTGATATGCACGAAGTAAGGTCAATATTGGTTTACTTACGGGAGAAATTGATCGGACTTTATAAAATTTAATATTTTTTCTTGAACAGTTAATCATTTGCATTGGCTTGTCTGGTACTTTAGAGCTGTAGGGTCAATGTAATTTGGCAGCGTTATTTTTATTTTGAATCGAGATCGATCATACTTCACGGGATTATCTGTACAGTGGTATCAATATACCTACGGGGCGGTTCAAGGGGGGGGGGTCCATGGGAATAATACTGTTACATCCGAAGCTGCTATAAACACCGAATGCGTTTCAGCTTCGAATGAACTTTGAATTAGAATGGACTGTAAAACGACATAACAAAGACTAGTTGATGGAAGGTTCGATTGTATATTGCGGGTAAAATGAGGATTTAAGTTAATTTACTCATCGATGAATTAGATGTTTTAGAAGTCTTGAAATCTTGAATTCTTCTTGAACACTATTTTGGAAGCAACAACACAACCTGCTATGATCGACGACAAAGCGAGAAGAAGGAAGGCACCAACCCGCGACACGACGATCACCAACATCGTTTTATTCTTATTTTTTTGCAATGTTGGTATATATATATATTTTTTTTAAATTTTTATATGAATACCGTAGAAGAGCCTCAACTGCTCTCAATCGTCTAGAACCAGTGAGACTATGGCATCCCCAAAAAGGGCATGTTGTGAGGGTGCAGGTACTGGGGAGGGGAAGGATATTGGGAAGAGGAAGGTTGGGAAGTAAGATCTGGTCACCAAACACGGCTAAAGCCATTTCAAGTAACGTTTCAATTCTGAATGGTGGTCTTTCACCAGAGCGATACTTAGAGGATCTACCACTCTGGAACGTGCCGAATAAACCGAATGGCAAATTCTAAATCCAACAAATACCATGAGTTATACATAGAGTTAAATAAGACCTTCCAATTACCTCTTGCTTAGACTAACCGATTAAAATCATTTAACCGCTCATCCAATAGATTTTTTTTAAAATCTCGTTAACCTTAGTAAAATAATAAATTTTCACGTGGTCAAAATAAACGAGGATCTACAATGGAGGACTAATAGAAACCCAGATATATGGCTGCGAGTCGTTGAAATGGTGGAAGAAGAATAAAAGTTGACTGAATGCATTAGAAACGAGATCCCAGAGACCTTCGAAGGTTCGAAAATAGTTGCCTATATTTTATGCGTATTGAACATGTACAAAAAAACAATGTTTACATGGTATAGACACATAAAGTGGACGCCTGGAGAAACGAGGGTCAGGTTGATGGAAGAAAAGGTCGGGACCTCCCAGAAAGAAATAGCATTATCAAGTGAATCCAATAATTGTAAAGACTGCACGCTAATTTTTCATTCGTGCAAAAAAATTGCAATCGATATTTTAAAAACAAATTGTTAATCAAAGGCCAGCTGTAATATTTCTTTCACACATTTAATACAATAGAGAAACAGCTGTGAAATTGTGGTGTAGCGTTCAATTAATTAATTTGTGATACTAAAAGAAAATTTTCAATAGAAAGCGCGTGACTTTTCAATTTTCACAAGTAATATTTCACAGTTTTCCGGTCACAATAATATTTTTCAGCGCAGAATCAGGGATAAAGCCGACGAAAGAAGGATAATAAATCCAACGATAGACGACTGAACATTTCAGTAATGGTTTTCAAAGTGCTTTTGTTCCGATATTGAAAATGAAAAACTGTTACCAGTTGGCAACTCTTGGTAAACTTAAACTGCATTGTAGTTCAAGTGGTCATAGCTGGCGACTTTAATTGGAAAATATCTGTCCTACAGGTAGGTTAATAATAACATATTTCGTAGGGTAGTCAAACAAAAATTAGTTTTTCTCGAAATAACCTCGAAATAGGAAAAATACACCAAAAGAAGTTCATTTTCAAATGTTGCACATACGGTACGTATTTTAAAGGCCATGCCCATAACCAGTGCAGTAAACATACTACAACGCTAGATTTATCGGAGCGCATTGCTTTCAAGAGACTAAAATTCGCCAGTAGATCCCAGATATATCTAATTTCAATGTGAAGAAAGAATTTCAACTCATTATTTGAAAAATGTGATCGTGCTTGAAATGTGCCTATTGATCAAACTCTCGGGTGGATTTCTATTTCAAATATCGAGCATAACTTGCAAACAACAACCTGAAAACAAGCTCGGGGGGTGGGTTAAATTAAAATGTTATTTTTTAAGTCAAAATAACTACATTAAGTTTGCCTATTGTAATTTACATTATGAATGAAGCTCATTTCAGCTTTTCGTTATTTATTTAATAGTCACTTTAAGATATAAAACTTATTTTACAAGAAAAAAGCTTAGGAAAACATGTGTTGGAGCAAAAGCAGGCACATTTCAAATAAGGGGTAATAACTACTAAGACGTTAATCTTTAACAATCATGCTATCTAAAAATGTCTCATGAATAATTTTTTATGATCAACGGAGCAATACTGGCAAAAATGGTCTTAATTTGTAATATTAATTAAGGTTTTTTTTTACTTCATTTCAATCCCATGAAGGCCTCCTTCTAATTCTGTTATTCCACAAGCCAACGAGTAGCGGAATCCATTTAATTCATGAAAACTAAAGCCTTTCACAAAGCTCGGCATTTGTGCAGCAAGAAATGGGCATCAAGTTCCTTGGGGCTCGTTTGACACAGCCTTCCTGGCGGGAAAGTTAACAATGCTGGTGGAAATATTTAAAATGTGCAAACACTGCGAACATCACCCCAGTTCAGTGGAATTCTTAACTATAGGGCTGCTGGTATCCAATTATTATTTTAAAGGTTTTCCGTAATTTTCCTGATTTCATAAAAATATTTAAATGCGTGTTAATACAAGCTCACTTCTAAGCCAGTTCGCCGTGTGTAATTTTTTTGATAGAATTCAATACTTTTCTGTTTGCGTATTTATCATATGTCGCGACCAAAGAGCTCATACACTAAACAAATATTTGTTTAAACCAGTTGAGAACAGTTCAAGTAGTGATTCATCAAACTTTATGTGTTGAAATATGTAAGGATAGATTTTTAAAATCTGTTTTGGGATATAAGGATATTGACCATGTGAAAAACAAGTTGAATCGTTTCTCAGTCTATGTAAGCGTAGAACATGGGATAATTGGTCTCCTGGTTATTGCTAGATAAATGCAGTAGTTAAAAACAGTCTAAAGCGCTTGGAACGAACTATTTGAAGTAGAGGGTAGGTTTAGTTTTGTTTCTGTTAAGATGTGTAAAGTTTTGTTTTATAGCAGGGTAATATAATAAATCACAAAGAAAAAAATCACGAAAGAAGTATCGGTGTAGTTGACTGAATATTATTGACTGATCGTTGATCCTAAAGAGCTAGATTAACCCTTATTTTGCAACCCTTTCAATTCCAAAAATCTACGGAAAAAAGAAACCAAAAAGAAAAGAGTGATAGTACCAAAATTGCAATAAAAGATAATTCCATGAAAGACAGTCTGAAGATATGAAGACTTCTTGAATAAAATACAAAGAAAGAGAAAAAGCGACCGAACGATGAGAAGACGATGGCACCTTTGACGAATACGAGATTCGAGTGTTAACAAGAGCTATCGGTTGTCACGATGGATAGAGAGTAAAATGGCTTTATTCTGTGAGAAAATGCCCGTGTATTTGGCCTTATTTTGACACCCCTCCGCCAACTCGTGTGAAGGAGCCGCACTTGCGAAGCGGTGTAAATATTTGAGTGTTAGAGTAGGAAACTCGGAAGTTGGAAGTCGGAAGTAAGTGATACTCCTGACAATAGGTCACATGGTGTAATGGGCAATCAAAATCTTGGTATATTCCATTACACTTACTATACGAGATTACTTTAGAACTTTATAAAAAAAAATGTAAATCAAGACAATATAAATATATTTATTGAATATTTACCACTATTCACTCAATCTCTTGATAAAAAAAATCTCTGTGAGGCAGGATGTGAAATCAGAATCTTTTTTCCAAACTTAAAAATTTATATGAATTTTTTATTACTTCAATTGAAGAAATAAAAACCAACGCGATCACTAGATCTTTCAAACAAAGGCACACCCAGCAAGCAAAAACAAACACTACTTTTGGACATAAAAAACATTTACCACGACATAATACAATGAAATACATTACCATTCTCCTACAAAAAACACATAAACATCAATACATTCAAATTATCTATTAAAAGTGTACCTGGGACAGACGGAGAAAGAATTTTGAGTATAAGACTCGACAAAAGAATGTGACTGAAATCAAGCATTGTTAGCTTATAGATTCATTTTTATTGCAAAAACACAAAATATGCAAACGGTATAGATTTTTAAAATCATAAATCAAAACAAATTTAAAAGGAATTACGTGATGTACAATGAATTATAAATATTTAATGAAAAGTGTATTTTCCAGCACAAGAAATCTCAGTGGGGAAAATAGTAAAATATATATTTTTAAATATCTAATTTGAATCAAAACAAAGAAATAAATGTATTTAATGAATACTGCCCATATTTCTCAGCAGCAAAATCGTAAAAAATCGTTTTGGCATACTTATTATATAATGCTGAACGGTAATTTGTTTGTTAACATGTTACCGTACTCACGTTCTTTTGAAGAGTACTTTTCTGATAGAATTTGAACACAAATCTTTCCCACTCAACCTTTATGTGACTGAAGAAAACTACATCTTTTAAAAATTGATATGAAGGTTTCTTTTACAGTTTATAATTTGCTGAAGTTTGCTGGACCACTTTTATGACGTAATACATTTCTACTCAGTGCTTGAACTTAGGGAAGTGGATGGGAATTTCACCCAGTACCTTCTTTTCTTGGGGTTTTTAATTCAGTAGGTGATTAAAAATAATATTAAGAATACCGATGATGTACTTTGAACAAAACAGTACATAATATTTTTAATTTAAAATAAGATAAAATGATTAATAAATATGGACAAGCTTCGAATTCCATATAAACACTTGAAGGTACGTGAGTACCATTTCAGTCATCAGAAGGTGTAAGTTTCCCGCTCACATACCACCCTCCACATATCCAACGGTTATGTTTAATTCGTCATTTTCACTATTGTGGAGAAGTCAGGAAGTTTCAACCCGTTGGACTTATTGGAAAATCTATGTTGAGAACCGAAAATGGTACCCGGGTACCCTTTCAGTCACATAAAGGTTAAAGAGTATCTAAAGTCATGCAGTATGTCAATTTCTCAATATTTTTGAAGTATAATAATATGCATATTAATAATTAATAAGATAATTTGAATTTCCATTGTATTCAAAATCCTGTTGCCAAACTACTTAATTGTAGTTTATGGGATGAGAATTTTTGAAGAACAATAAAAAAAGAAAAAAAGGACGTCGTGAAACTCGCATTGGAAAACGATAAAATTTTATTTCAGAACTCACGTTTAATTGTGTCCGTTAATGCTGATAAGGGTTGCGGGATCTAAGAAGGTTTAGGGGAGTTTGTAAGAAGCTGCCGATGTATTGTGTCTGGTTTATCTTGAATAGCCGCTTGAAACGGTGCAATTTAACGCTCTCTATCCCTTCCATTTTCGTTCTAATCCTCAATCCCCTGGGACCTCCCTTTTAAAGCGCTTTCCTCTGTAAATAGTACCTGAACTCAAATGAAAGAAAATAGGAAACGACAATGACGATAAGCGAACAATATTTTTTCGTTTCGAAAATGATAAAATATTTTTGAGAGAAATTCATTTTGAAATGGACAACAAGGCACTTTGGTTATTTCAGTTTTTTGTTCAGTAAAGAAAATACCTTTATCTAAATGACAGTCTTTTCATATCCAAGTTTATCCTGTTTGGTTTTATCTACTTACGTTGAAAAAAATAGGTGTTATAATTTAATATCCGACAAAAAACATATAAGATATGGAAGTCGAAACGGTTTCATCAACCAACACCTGAAAAGCCATATTCGCTGTTGCTTGCGGAGATTTTATTTACAAATTGTTGTAAATCAATTTCATGCAAAACAGCATCAAAGATGTGAAAATTGAAAGTGTTTCGTAAACAAACACCCAACCCCTTATGTTTTTACTTGACGCCGTAATTTCTGATAGCTTTTAATTTCCAAAGTTTAATTTTAAGTATTTTGTACCTCCAACCGCGAGGGGAATACCTTTCGAAAACCTTGGAAAAGCCCAGTAAACACATTAGAGAAAGCTCGACCGAAAGAGCAAAGAAAGCTTTCACAAAGATCACGGAGTGCAACCTTGTTATACGGCAGTGATCACGTTACGCGGTTACTTGGAGCTTTTATATACCTACTCGAACTCATAGGGAGGAAAAGATAAATTTAATCGCGAACTTGTGACCCGTGTGCTTTCTTCGAATTTATAAGCTGTAATCTACCAACCTTATGTTCAAATTCTACCATAGATGGTCTAGACTCAACTTATAGATTTACGTACTTTATCATAATTAGTTCGCTGTAGAAATGTCAGTAACTCTTTCAGGAAAATACTCATATTTATGGCAATAACGGTTGGAAAACGTATGTTTTTTCTTCCTCCGAAACATTTTTTCAAGAGCTTTCAACAAATTTACGGCCAAAGTAAGAAGTGTTATTTTAAAGTGGTTTTATTTATCATTTTGGCGTACTTTTTGATTTATTCTTTTTGACATTCTCTTGCACTTTACTGCTTATTTATAAAAATTGAAAATGTTTTTCTGATTAGTTTTTTGTTGCACCAATAAAATAAACAATTGAAAATCACCTTTTTCAAAAATTTACTACTTTTCGTTATACCCAACATATTTATAATATCACTAAAATTAAATTTAAAATAACTGATATATTGTAATATACTTACAACCATATAACTAATATATTTACTTTGCAATGTTGTTAACTCGTTCATATGCAATTGATGGAGGAACGTTGATTTTAACCATAGATATATTATACGAATGAATTTTCCAGCTTTGAGCCGGGGACCGCAACATGTTTGAATTATTTATAATGTGATAATTATTTTGGTTTCATTATTCGATTGACCCAATTAGCTTCAAAACATGTCGGGTAGGCCCTGTCACATATAAAAATAAATTATTTGACATGTACCGCCGGTGTTGCATTAATTATGACCGATGGTTTTCTCATTTCCACTTTATTGTTTGTGAATTTAGCGCTGCTGTAATTAGTGTAATTGTTCCAATTACTAAAATTAAAAATTAATCGAACGGAACGTGCATATTTATAACAAATTACCGGTTAACCACAGTTACGTTCGTCAGTCGTAATGAGCCAGAGTACAATTTTGTAATGCAAGTATTGCATTTGGCATACGAAAAGAAGACAATAGCACAATAATGCAACAGCGTTTCTCTGGAGATGCTGCGTGGAGGATCTTTTTAAAGAAATAAAAAGGTGAACCTGAGTCTCAAAAAAGCCTATTCTGCATAAGGTAGAAAAATCAAAAGGCGGCAAAATATTTCAAGTATCAGTCGTTAAAAATTAAAACGTGTCGTGATAACGAACTGTTACCATGCGATAAATGTTGAACGTGTGCATTTTGTATGCATGTCTTTGGGAAACCTCCCGGCAGTGCACCAGTGAAGGGGGATCAATGACGTCTATTCTTCGGAGCATCTTCCAATGAAATACGGATAAAACAAACACAGCATTCCTACCTGACGTCAATTTTGAAAAGTTGAAAGTCGTTCGTTAAGAAGAGAAAATATTGAACCTATTGGTTGAAAAAAACAATTTTCTTGCAAAAAAATGTCGAATAACGTCTTTCACATAAAAATAGTCGAGTGAATATTTGATACAAAAATAGTTTCAGAAATGCGTGTTTTAACTCAGATGGATGTGTACGACGACAGGTAGAAAGTTAGAAAATACGACAGAATTTTTCACTAGTGGTTATTAAGCATGATTCAAAATTACAGCATCCAAATCACTACATCTCTACTTTCTAAACTTACATACCCCCACTCCGCAGAAAGTCTTGTCGCACATAAATCAGCCAATGCAACAACAAGTCCACTGATTACTTTACCTCTGTTAAGCACAAATGCAATGAAACTGTAGCCTTCTATGGAAATCCAGGTGATTTATGACATCATAGCTCTTCTGAGGTAAGTCAAGATTGGGGAATATACTACACAGTGGTGCTGAAAAATCTCGTAACTTCAATTAGTCTACAAAAACAGACTAAATTTATTTTCTTATTAAAGTGTTTAGCTTCGAATTCGACTTTTGCTATTCTTCCCTAACCGATTAAAAATATAAATTAATAATGATGGGCATTATCAATATATTTAAAATAGTAAAATCGTTGTTATGCACCCCTGGTATCTCAAAATGTATAAATACAATAGACTAAGCAATACACATACCAGTCTGAAGATGGCCGTAACAGGTTGAAACCAGCCCGGCTTAAAAACAGCGAAAAAGGTTCAAAATCGTGTATTTTAAATCAAAGATGAGTTGTTTTTTGAGTTTTTTTTTTAGTCGTCTGTTCTGTGGGATGAGAGTTATCAAATAAAATATTTAGATTTCAATTAAAACCACCATTTGATTGTAAAAATGATTTGATATCGATACGACTATCAAAATGTTAGGATTACTAATTGTTACGAGTCAATATATATCTAAGGAACTCTCATCCCCGATTGGTGGTTCCTTTTGACTGATTATTAACTAATTAACTAACTAACCATCACGCCGTTTCTCCGTGGTAGGCAGAGAGGACAGACTGCCATACAGCTCTGTCTTGGCACACACTCCTTGATTCATTCACATTCATACATCGTCTCATACATACTCTTCTGTTATTCTGACTCTTCACATGGTCCGATTCTAGTATTTGATTCATTTGATTGTGCCATGTCTTCCTCGGGCGTTCTCCGACTTCTTCTTTATTGTAAAAATATTAATCCATTTTATTTACTTTTAACTAAAACTGTCACATTAAAGTATTCAAATAGATCAATCACTGTAGTAGTAAAGTAAAATTTACCAAAATATATTTCAAATAATTTTCTCTTTAGTCTTTCCAGCCTTACGAACATCACTGAACTTGCAGCTTTTTAGCGGGAAAACTACTGGTTACGTGTAACAATACTAAAGTAACACGCGATCCATAAATTTCCCACCGGAAGTAAGATAAATCCCGGAACACGGCGGGGCGGAGGTTCCGAAAGGCTCCACGGAGGCTGCGAGAAAGAAAAAACCTTTATGCTTACCCTGTACCCAGCTGTACAGCTCAGGTGAGTTAATGCAAGAACAACTTTAAGACTAAAATCTCAAATCTCAAATTCGAGGGTGCTTGTTTTCACTTAAGTGCTCGCGTATACCTACTTTTGTGCAAACGTAAAAGAAAGTGGTGTCTGTTCTTGTATATGTATATGTTCATTGAAGTATAAAAAAAAATCGCACCGTAACATTAAATCAATTTACTTTATTGATAATGAAGGCTGTCTCTTTAGGTGTGAACTTTTTATATTTTTCCTACAATTTATTTGAATCACGTAAATCATTCCTGGACCTAAAAATGACAGCTCTCAAAAAATGATAATACACTGTGCTTAAAAATGCTGATACACACTAGTACATACAAGGTCTACGTGGTTGCGTGGTTGGGATGCTCGACGAATCTGGGGGTCATCGGTTCAAATCCCGGCATGCACAAATAAATTTTATTCAATTAATTATGTGTTATTTCACATTTAATTCATATAACATAATTAATTATAGATTTGCGGCACGTTCCAGAGTAGTAGATACTCGAATCACCCTAGCGAATGACCGCCATTCAGAATTGAAACGTTGCTAGAAATGGCTTTAGCCTTGTCTGGTGACCAGATCTGAATAGCCAGGTACTTTCTAATCTTCCTTTTCCCAATCTCCTTCCTCTCCTCACTACTTTCACTCTCACAACATACCCTAATCGGGGATGCCATAGACTCGCTAGCTTCAGAAGGTTGGGAGCAGTTGGAACTTTTGTGCGATATTTTTATAAAAAAAAATCTATATTTATAATTAAAATAATATAATATATGGGGGGTATAAAATCAAAAACGATACTCTCGGTAAATGATAAAAATGAGTTATGACTGTCAATCTATGTGCAATATATTTATATTTATCTTGTAGTGTTTTGTTCACAAGCGAAAACAACCGTAAATCATGAAAAAATCCAAACGAAAATTGGGTTTAGATGCAAAATCACCACTCATTGATAAATTGGCAGTCATAACTCAATTTCGATATTTTTCGAAAGTGGCGTTTGGCTTTTACACACGGATATATATCTACGGCAAGTTGTTGAGTTGTAGGTACTCTCAGAATCGCTCTGGTGAAAAATTATCAAAAATTGCTTGAAATGGCTTACAATTATTTATTTTTTTCAATTTTATTGCCGGCACCCGGGCGTTTATTATTTTAGTTTTCCCTTTAGCCGTGTTGTTACTAAATAAAATTAAAGAAAATAATCGGTGAGGATTTTAATTATTATTAATTGTTTTTTTTTTTACAATAACTCCGGCCATAAAGGAGGCCTTGAGGGAAATAATTTCCATCAGGGCCTATGTCATCTTTGGAAATGCTGTCTGGAAGGTCTTTTTGAGGAAAATAAGGGGTGAATTTGGGTCTTGAAGAGACCCATGTTGAAGGAGGGAGGAAGCACAGAGGCCGGCAAATCGTTCCATAGCCGAGCTGTTGAACATAAGAACGAGTCGTAAATGCGACCCGTTCTCATGTATTGAATATCAACCGTGTATAAAGGTTGAGTGCGCGTTTGGCGAGTTTCCTGACTATGCACCGGTGCCGAAGGGATCAATGACGCAAGTTTCTCGGAGCGTCTTCCATTGAAATACCTGTAGAACAAGGACAGCATTCTCACCTGACGTCTGCGCTCCAAAGTTTACAATCCGTGTGTTAAGATAGGAGAATCTATCAAACGGACCGCCCGTTTCTGCACAGAGTCAAGGGTTTTTTCAGGTATTTAGGGGCTTCAGACCAGAAGTGGCTGCCAAATTCAACAGTGGGGCGTACTTACGATTTGTACAGGGTTAGCAGTTGTGTATCTGCGGGCCCTGTACAACACGCCTAACTTCTTAGAGGCTAACTACACTCTGGCTTCGATGGAGCCCCGGTGCCTTCACTGGTCACTTAAGGTTACAGTTCAGTTAAGTTAATGAGTTTTCCAAATTAAACCTTTGTTTACTTACTATTATGGGTAGTTGTCACTAGGAAAGGATAGATAGTTTTTTACACATTCAAAAAAATAATTATTACAGTAGGTACTAATTATTCGTAAAAAGTCATGGATTATAACTCGATTATTTGATAATTCAATTGAAATCAGTTCCAAATTTAAAAAGTTCACACTCGCACGGACGTACGTATTCACAAAGGAAATTATTAATGTGTAGGTACTTAATATTTGAGAAAAATAGAATAAAAAATAAAAAAAATGAGGCGAAAGTGAATGGAAGAAGAAGTCGGGGACGCCCGAGGAAGACGTGGCACGATCAAGTTAATCAAATACTTGAGTCGGGCCATGTGAAGACTCAGAATAACAGAAGAGTACGTATGACTGTGAATGAAGCAAGGAATGTGTCTTCTCCGTCCTCTCTGCCTACCCTTGCGGGGAAACGACGAGATTGTTTATTAGTTAGTTACTTAAAATTTATCAAATATAATATGACTGAGCAAAAAAATGTGTCCTAATATTTCTCATTTTCGCCGGGCAGGAGAATCAAATTATTTACTTATTAATTCAAATATCCAACGCGACGGTTATAAAACCTTTTTTTCACTTTTGACCAATGTTGAAGCGTCGAAATTTTTCGCCGTATCTGACAACAAATTTCGCTTTAAAATATATTTAGTTTTACTGTTAGGTTTTCCCATTTATTGTGATTTTTTACAATGTTTTGAACAATTAATTATAAAAATATTTGTATACGACTAAACAAACAGAAACAGTTGAAAGCAGGTAATTCGGATTAAGCATAGGTTGTAGAATATTTTATTTTAATACAAAGGAACAAACAATATTTTACATTTATATTTATACACAATTGAAGCCATAAAAATCAGTTGACACTGCCTAACCAACAAGTCGAATAAAAATATATTTTGAAGTAGATTGTTTAAAATGGCTCACGAACGGACAGACTCTTAAATTATTTTTTTTAACGTCTAAAACTTGCACAAAAAATGTAAAAGTAGTTAAATTGTAAAATGCTCCTTTTGCCGAGGGAAGTCTCCGTGAGCACGTGCGGTTTTTTTACTGCTGCATGCTCCCGCTTTCACGTGATATCCATTGTGCGTCGGGTCCTAACCGCGTCCTAACAAATTAACATTTTAGCACTATTTTCGACAGTTTTTACCAAGTGCTGTTACGTAACACGTAATACGGTACCAGTTGTTTAACCACTTTTTTTACTAAACGTAGTATTGCTGAGAAAATTCAATATAAAATTGTCACTTTTGAGATAAGTACCCGAAAGTATCACTGCTCTTATCTATGCGCTCCGTAGATACATGACATGTTTTTGTATGTTCCATGTTTTTTTATATTTTTTTTTAAAGTGTACGGATTTTTTTATATTTAAAAGTGTTTTTTTTATTGTTTCAACAGTGCTGCAAGTTTGTGGTGTTTGTTTTGGTGAAATAAACATAAAATCAAGAAAACTGCAAACTTTTTATTGCAATTCAGTTCAGTCAGTGTGGTAAAATGTAACACGCATATTCTTTAGCAAATCGAAAAGAAATATCAGTGTAATTAAAAAGTTAAGCGCTTTTGAGCGAATTTTTATTGCTAAACGGCGCTCTGAAAAATAAATGTTGAGAACGTAAGAGTTCCCAAAATACACCTGGTTAAAAAAAACTCTGAACTGACACCTTTAAGTCCTCCTTCACTTTTGTTTTCCATATTGTATTATTTAAATTGGTCAATTTTTTTGTCAAGTCAAATGGGCTCGAAGTATTGTGGGTTGTTCACATAGTCGCAGTAACAAACAAAAATTGCGAGGTTTTACATTTCATTTATTCTAATGCAATTTGTTTGTGAAATGGAGCCCGTCTAATTAGAAAGCCAAAGCTTTCAAGTATGAAAGGTTCAACCTTCAAAAGACACAGCGCTAATTTCTTGTGTAAAACCTTACATTTTAATCAATATTTTTACCCTCCCAAAAAAAACAGCGGAAAGAATGCTTGCTTTGTCGCAATAAATCAAGTAAAGCTATAATGATAATTCGTTTACTATTTCAGCTGAATTCATCTTGAATTTGGATTGTTTGTTATTTGGATTATGCTGCGTCTTATTCGTTTGAAAAAATAAACACTCACCGTCACACTTCTGTTACTTTCCTGCAAGACTTTGCTCAGACAGACAGGGATAGATATAATTGGTGGCAATGCGCCCGAATATCTTAAACGACACAACGGCCAGGTCTTTTACTTTTATAAAGCAAAACAATTCCAAGTCTCGAGATAAGTAAACTGAATGCTGTAGAAATGAGGTCCTTGTGGCGTATGTGTAGTAAAACCATATTAAAAATGTGGAGATTCGAAAAGAGGGCAAGGCTGATGTAAGCATAACAAACAAGATTAAGAAAGAACGCTTAGATGGTTTGGACACATAGAGCGGGAAAAGAAGCGCCAGAAGAATATACGACGCGAAAGTAAATAATAAAATCGGAGACGCCCGAGGAAAACATGATGCGATCGATGAATCAATCAGTGGATTTCACCGTTAGGGTGATTTGCAAATATCAAACCACCAAAACGTCAAGCGGCATTTAAAGAAATGTGGTGGGGTTACCTGTATTCATAAACACTTATAGATTTATATAATATTATTTTAAACTAACAAAGACGGCCTTGACGGCCTGCATGGTCGAGTGGTAAGACGCTCGACCACGAATCTAGAGGTCGCGGGTTCGAACCCGGCGTGCGCAAATAATTTTTATTTAAAATATGTATCATATTACATTTAATTGATATAAAATAAAATATAGTATGTTTGCGGCACGTTCCAGAGTGGTAGATACTCTTAGTATCGCCCTGGTGAAAGACCATAATTCAGAATTGAAACGTTGTTTGAAATGGCTTTAGCCGTGTTTGGTGACCAGATCTGAATAGCCAGGTACTTCCCAACCTTCCCCTTCCTCATATCTTTCCCCTCCACACTTTATTTAGCCTCACAACATACCCATACATACATTGGGGTTGCCATAGTCTCACTGGCTTCAGACGGTTGGGAGCAGTTGAAACTCTTGTGCGGTATTCACGTAAACAAAAAAAAAATAAAGACTTCCTACGCGATGCAAATACTGCAAAAATTCTTCTTATTTGGAACAATTTTTTTTTATTCAACCACTCAATTTATAAAAAAAGCACTACTACTTAAAACCTTTATATTTTCATTTTTGACAGTACCATTAAGATTTTTTTTAAAGTAAGGGAGTATGAGAGTACAAATTTTTTCAGGATCGCCCCCGATGACTATTCGAAATACAAATTTTGCTTTGCTTGAACTATCTTTTTATGTTTTGAAAAGCTAGGTATTTCCCACCGTTTCCATCCGTCTCACAACTGCACCACTTGAGGGTGTCGTAGTCCTATTTGCTCTAGGTAGTGAGTGACACTCTGTTGCTGTTATTAATTTGAAAAAGTACTATCCAACACATGTATAAAAAAAGACCACAATTTTATTTTAGGGTCTGAAATTCCGAAAACTTGCATCATTGAAAATTTCTTAAGAATATTTTTGTTCAATAAATAGTAAGGAAATAATTCCCAAACTTTGTCACCATTGAATTTATTTTGTTTCATTAATATAAACTAGTTATATAACATACTAGTTATACACATTATGTATAACTAGTTTATAACTAATGTAACTTGACCTGCCGAGATGAAAACTGAGTATTTTGTTTCTGAAAAATAAAAAAATATGAGTTACTTTAATCCACCTTGTCACTCATTTTTTAAAAATAATTTTTCACGGATACCTACGTATTTCATAGATGAGAAACCAATTCTAGGTTGGTGCCTTCTTGATTAGTAACGATTAAGATCATATTATTTTAGTGATTACTACCAAGCCATATATATGAGTCCCCTATATATATTTTATGTGAATACCGGACAATAGTCCTAACAGTCCGGAGCGAGCGGTACTATGGCATATCCAATAGGGGTATATTGTGAGGCTGAAGGTAGTAAGGAGGGGAAGGAGATGTAGAAAACGTAGGTTGGGAAGTACCTGGCTCTGATCAGATCTGGTCAAGAAACACGGCTAAAGCCATTTCAAGTAACGTTTCGATTCTGAGTGGTGGTCTTTCACCAGGCCGATACATAGATTATCTACTATCCACCACTCTGGAACGTGCCGTGTATATACTAAACATTATTGAATTTAAAAAATGAGAAATAATACATATTAATTACATTGAAAATTTTAATTAAAATTAAAATCGAAATTGAAATTTAAATTAAAATGTGCAATTAAAATTAACATTAAAATTTAATAAACTAAAAAAATCACAACACACATCCATCAGTTACAATTTTGAAAATGCCACACTCGGACGTTCACCCAAGGAAATTATATTGTTTAATTAGGATCTAAAAAGATTTTGCACCGCCGGCCAAAATTGAATATGTTTGAAAAAAACAATTCAATAAAACGTATATCGACCCCACCGGACTCCGGTCCAGTGGCTCGCTCCCGAGAGCTCTTTAACCGAGCAATGATTGTGTTGTGAAAGGGAAGTAATGAGATAAAAAAGGCTTTGCCAATTCAGCGAGTATAATCTGAGAAGCTTAAAGGGACGGAGAATCGAAGCAGGTGATTAAAGCTGAGCGCTACGTGCAAGGATGAAGACAAATTAACCGAAGATAAAATTAAATAATAGGCACCTAATCATAATTTAATATATTTTTTACAACGTTTTTATTCACAGTCATAATACGTATAAGAAAGGACATACAATGAAATCAGACCAAAAAAAGGAAAAAATACACACAACAGCTTACTTCATAAAGGGATGAAATGTTATAATGCGCTGTCGGAAACCATCAAAATTATGCCAATTAAACTAACTAACTAAACTAATTAACCATCACGCCGTTTCCCCGCAGGGGTAGGCAGAGAGGACGGATCGCCATTCAACTCTGTCTTGGCACACACTTCTTTCTTCATTTACATTCATACATCGTCTCATACATACTCTTCTGTTATTCTGATTCTTCACATGACCCGATTGATCGTGCCATATCGGGCGTCCTCGACTTCTTCTTCCATTCACTTTCGCATCATATATTCTTTTCACACTCCTTTCTTCGTTCATTCGCTCTACATGCCCAAACCATCTAAGCGTCCCTTTCTTGATCCTATCCATTACGCTCATATCAGTCTAGCAAATAGCCTGGAAGAACCATTTAAAATACATAACGATGGCTTAATCTACAAACCAGCCAACTCCACCTATGGTCGAAAATTTTTGATTTTGATGGATTTTTTGCAGCTTTAATTTATCTATTGCACAAAAAAAGGAAAAAATTAAAAACTTATTTTGAATACGTGATATCGCCCGCACGCAAACCAGATAACTCCAAGCCGTCACAAACCGATTCAGCAAAGCGGCCGACTCCCGCCATTCTGGCCATTTTATATTAGGAACTGTCGCAGCGTTGAGTTGTTTCACAACGGCTCGTGTTTTTGATTGATAAAATAATATAATTTGAAAGCTTTCTTCATTGATAAAGATTTTAATCAATACAAGGGAAGTCAGTTCAACTTTTTAATATTTAACAAAAAAAAGCTAGATTAAGCTTTGTTGTCATATTTCATGTACCCAACGGAGTTAGTCCATTTGCAGAATGAAATAGTGAACTTTTATGTAGAGTTAGCTATTTGTTTTGTTTTTACATTATAAGAATCAAACCCTTTTAGACAATTTTGTATTGTAATGTTTGGTTATTTTGTAGTTATTTTAATTATACTGTTTTCTCAATTGATTCATTTCTTAGAATACTTTTTTTAATTCCGAATAAGATGGCGATGAAGGATAAAAAAATGGCGAAAAATATACCAGGTTAATATAGATCTACATGGAAGGATCAGAAAAATATTTCAAATCGAAAAAAGGGACCCAACTATTTTGGTCGCAAAATAGCGGGTAATAAGGTAATCAACGATCTGCCTAAATGTTTATAAAAAAGGTTGAAACTGAAATTAAAATGCACATCAAACTTAAAATCTGCCATTAAATGGTCGGAAGATGACTTGGAGACGAATTGAAAAAGATGAAGAGAACGAAGAGTTTGTTTTTACAGTAGATATACAAGCAGTTTTGCTTGCACCAAAATCTAAGGTTTTCTTACTGTTTTATTAAGTAAAGTTTTGTGTTGTTAACTTCTATTTATTTGATCTTAAGACGAAAACCAGATACTGCTACCTATGAAATGACATTAAAAGTGGAGTTGTACTTATGAAATGACATTGTGGGAAAATTGACTGATCAGAAATTTCTTCCCGGAATCAACAGGCAAAATATCAAATTAATCTTATAGTGACGGACATATCACAAAATCGAAAAGCTGCGTTGTCGAATGTCTTTTTGAATACAGCCATTTGGAAACAAATCATCACTGAGCAAAAATATTTATGGGTCGGTTATACTCAAATGGAAGCAGACTCTGCATGCTATGATTGAGAAAAAACTAAAACATAAAAATACATGTGTCTGCTAAATACTTTGGTATTTATAGAAGTGCTCGTTGGTTATATATATATATATATATACTCACACATATAAAATAAAATAAGGGAACAGTAAGAAAATAAAAGAATAACATTTAAATTATAACAAAGGAACAGAGAGAAAGACAGATCGTATGAATCGAAAGAGACAAAACGTCAGCTGGGAAGATGATTAATTTTATTCTCCCTCTGTTTGTATATACGAGTACTTATAACCGCACACTTTGTATTTTTTGTTTAGTTTAATTTTGTACCTCGATGATGCTTAGGCTCAGCGAAACCGGTCGGTCTTAAAAAAGTTATTTTTTTTATTTCTTTAAAAATGTCAAACCACAAAGTGATTGCTTTCTATAAAAAAACATTTTTAAAAAAATTACATCTATATTCATGTATATAAATTACTGATTCCGAAAAAATTACGACTGTACGCCATTCTTCATACTTTGTTAAATGAAGCTTCTTCCAATCATTTTTGTCAGATTTCGGCAAAAAACCGTTCAATCATCATGGCTTAACATGCGACATACGCATTGCGTAACTTGGTCAACATATTTGACAAAAGCTAACTTTAGAATTATGTTTATTTTTAGGTTTCAATAAAAGTACTATAATAACTAATCTCAAAACAATCTTCATCATTATTAAAACCGTCTGGCTTTTAAAGTATTCTAGGTTTTCCTTAGGCGCTCCATTCTTATACTAAATAATCGTTTCTTTTCGATTTTTTCATATTTATACTAACATGCAACTTCTCATAAGGAATCTATCTCACCTGTATTAAAGTGATCATATTTCAAAATGTCTCACCGTAAGAATGCATTTATTGTACACGATTGAAAAAATATTAATCACACTCAAACAATCAAATAGAACGATAACTAGATAAAAATAAAAATAAACTTTAATGGTACCTGGACTTGAACCCGTATCTACCGCTTGCTGGGCAGTGGTGCTATTAACTACCTCACGTCACTTCTTATCCTAACTGAGATTATTATTGAATTTAAACATGTTCTCATGATATCTTCAATATAAGAATTACACACGGTGAGGAATTATTTGAAACTTGTTGGACACAATCACCGTTCAATTTTTTGAACGTGTTTAAGTGTCCAAAACACTCCAACCAGTTTTTCTTCTTAAAATCATCCCTAAGAAAGAAAAATTACGAGGAACTACTTTACAGGCCCGGGAGATTTCCTCATCATTATTTTAGTAGTGACACAAGAAATAATCATAAACTTAAAACAGAAATTCTAGTATTCTCTTTTCCGAGTTCATACATGAGGAAGTATCAACAGACTTGATCCAATAATAATAAATTGCTTGACCTAAGTCTATTCCGTGAAACCGCGATCTAGCAGTCTACGACATTTCTCTGTATTTAGGGTTTTAATGGTGTTGCCATGTTCAGCGACCAGGGTATTAACTAGGTTACCCTACTCATTTATAATACAGCCTTTGATGTGGCAACATTCCACCCAGGACTATTAATATAATATGCTGCTAGTAGGGATAGAACATAGAACTGGTATGAATTATCCCTAATAAGTGCTGTAATATTTCAAATCACAAACAAATCAATCGGGATTTTTTCTTCTTCCAGCTAACAGTGCATTGCTTTCAAAAAACCCTTTGTCATATTTAATACGTCCTTATATAACTAAATAAATGTTTTTCCTCAACGTCTTGAATAAGAAGAAATAATAACATTTTTATGCGTAGTTCACAATCTTGAACGTCGTAGACGGTTCTTATCGAATATCTCGCTGTAGAGAGTTTAAAAATAATATTATGGTGTCTTAGCCATAAATGGGTTTCATTAAAATTTCCACTATGTTCCATAAAATTGTATTACAAATAAGTACATCGCCGTATTTTCAAATCGTTGTAAATTACGAAAAATTCAATGTGAAACGGTGCCTCATTTATTTAACACGTACTAGTTTTAGAACTACCCATTCTTTTAAATGAAAGTGATATATTTAAAAGAGTGTATTTGTTTTTCAAAAGAAAACCTGAAGAAAATGAAGTGAAATTAACGTTTTTTTAATTTAAAAACTGTGATTCTTACTGACGTTGTCATTAATAAAAGAGATCAATTTCAGATTTCCCCACGGGGAATTGAATAATGGGATCTTTAAAGACGCTGTAAAGCAAAATCATAATTTGGGGGAGTTCTATTAATTTAAGGTCTGTTGTCGGTCGTCTCTGAACTTTGTTCCCAAAGTAGGTTTGTATTGTCGTCAAAACTCCCTCGCGTTAATTAAACAAAATGTGGCCCAAACTCCTCCCCACCCCGGCTAAGTGGCTCCACTCTACAGAAATTTAATTTCACCCTCGTCTCTTCTTTCCACCCCACTTTTGTACATAATGAACATCCCCTTTAGCAATTTACATTGTAAGACTGACGGGAACTGGCGTTGTAAGATTTAGCATACGTGAAATCTTCACAAGAACCAACGACTATAGAGCAGAGACAGTGGACTTTGATTTTACTGTGTTGGCTTCTCATCATCGATTTCATATCAAGATGATACGAGAAAATACATACGAGTTAACTCGTAAAAAATCTCAATATTCTTTTATCACGTTCTCAGTTGATGTTTTGCCTCTTTCATTTCATAATATCTGTCTCTTTCTCGTTGTTCCTTTATAATGATTTTATGTTATATTGTGTTTTACCACTGTGAGTATATATAACCACTCACCATGGATTTTTTAAAGTTTAATTTTGTACCCTGATGATGGAAAAAAAAGAAAAAAAATATACTTTGGCTAAGCAAAACCAGTCGGTCATAAAAATTTAAATAAGATCTGTGGTCTTACACAAAGTTATTTTTTCATTTCATTATTATTGATTATTATTATTGTTATAAACCGTGAAATCTTTGCCAAGCTTTTTAGTGGTGTAAAAAACTGAAAAAGGTAGTCAGGTCATATTTTAAAACGATATTATCAAATATTTAAATACCTACCGGAATGTAAAATATTCCATTATCCATGCACGCAAGCAATTTACGTATGGTAGAAACAACTTTAATGAAAGGTATGGGAACCTTTTAAAGTAATTAACACACATATTATTATAAAGAACATATTGAGTTAGGTACTAAAACACACAACGAAGGGAAGGAGCTAATCAAACATAGAATTTTGAAATATTTTAGAAATACAAGATTACCCTAGTAAAACATTAGTAGTAACCGCAGATGGTTAATGTACCGAAGGAGTAGATATTATTAAAATCATGTAATTCTTTTGGATTTTGGAGTCCTACAGTCCTATAGACCCGAAGAGAAAAGGAAACGGAAAGGTACCAAGTCAATTTTTTTGAAAAAATCATTTTAAGGGTCAGCACCGAAAAATATACATATTTTGACTTTCTAATACAAGCAATACTACAAATAAATTATTTGTAGATTCTATGCGTGTACTTAGGAAAATGTCTAAGGTTTCCATTGAATAAAACAATTTTAGCGTAATCTTTTAAATTCTATACGAAATGTATACTGGAACTTTAGGTAAAACTGCACCTTTTACTGACAATTTAGTATGTTTTTCCTAGAATTTATAAGAAAACAGCATTAAATTTTTATTCACTGGATTTTTATTCTTGTCTATTAAATTTAAAAAAAACGTTTCGGTTTTGAAACTGTATCCTTTGGATTTAAAATCCAGTAACATATCGCTCTGCCATTAGCTATTTCGGTCATTTGATCTAACTAACTAACTAACCATCACGCCGTTTCGCCGCAGGGGTAGGCAGAGAGGACGGACCACCATATAACTCTGTCTTGGCACACACTCCTTGCTTCATTTACATTCATACATCGTCTCATACATACTCTTCTGTTATTCTGATCTATCTGATGTTATTATGTTATTTTGATCTATCTACTTGTTATTTTTTGGTTTTGTTCTAAGTGAATACCGCACGAGAGTCTCAACTGCTCCCAACCGTCTAGAGCCAGTGGGACTATGGCATCCCCAATAGGAGTATGTTGTGAGGCTCAAAGAGTGGGGAGAGGAAGAAGGTAAGGAAGAAGAAGCTTAAAACCTGATTATTCAGATCTGGCTCTAAAGCCGTTTTAAGCAACATTTCGATTATGAATGGTGGCCTTCCACTAGGGCAATACTGAAAATATCTACCACTTTACGTAGGAAGAAAATATGCAACATATTATTGTTAATAATTAATCAATTGTGAAATAACAGTAGTTAAAAATAATAATAAAATAAAAATATTGTTATAAGATCATGACAACATTTATCATTTATATAGTAAGCAAATCTTCAGGTGATGAAAAGGTTTTAATTATACCTCTAAGTACTCTTTGCTTTGCTTTTTACCAAAAATTAAAATCATATTCCAAGTGTATTTGCTTCGTACGTACATAAATACTGTGCATTTGGTCAAGATAGCCCTGCTTATTCGCTCAAGTTGAAAACTTTGATCATATCTGTATGAGAGTACCGGGTTTCGTGTTATATGGACTGAAAAAAGGTTTCATTTATTCTGTATCGGAGATTACACGCGTTTACTTTTCGTTATATGCGCCGTGGACAGAATTTACCGTTTCGTTTATAGGAATTTTAGTACCCGCTACGCAAGTCCCTCGGCGGACCTATCCCACGTGGTCTGATAAATCTACATTTTGCTAAACACGGGAAACGAGAAAATATTCAGCGGCTGTTGACAAACCCAGCCTCCTAAAAATACAGCACGCAAACAGTAAATAAAGTTATTGCTTTTTTCGGGGATCAAAAGATTTGAGATTTTTTCGGCGGAGGCTTTAAAAAAGTTATTATTTATTATATTAAAAAAACGATCAACCTTTACCAGGGAGAAAAAAGTTAAAATTGGAGTTAATTTGTATGTTCAGAATGTACTGTTTGGTATAAAAAAACATTAATAACAAGACCAAAATAAATCGAATCGCTCTGGTGAAAGTAAAAACGTTACTTAAAATGGTTTTAGCCGTGTTTGGTAGCCAGATCTTTAGAGGATTCACTTTAAAAATAAGAATATAGTACAGTCTGACATGGTTACCTTTCCAGTCTGTGTCGTCGCCCCTGAACATATTGTATATACAGTGAAAAATCAATCCCTGGATCCCATTTGTACCGCTTAATATCATGAATTACATCAGCCTTGCATTCTTTCCGGATATCCACATTTTGAATCCGTATGTATTGATTTTACGCACATACGCCTCAGGGATCTCATTTTTACAGCATTTTGTTTATTTTCATGCTTCCTCTGCCAGTTCCATGTCTCACTGCCATACATCAGGGTTCACATGTCAAAAAAAGAAAAGGGCCTTATCATGAAATTGAGACGATGTTAAATGTGACGAAAACTTGAAACACAATTAAATGTTGCGCAGTATTTCAATTATAATAAACACAATCATTTTTATCAATGGACACACACACCACTATTTAAAATCTCTAGAAAAACGTTCAAATCGCTTTTTTTACGACCAGTTATTTATTCGATTTTTGAACTTTAACGTTGCCTTTCCAATTTCCTCTCTTTCAATAGAGAATTCTCTCAATCTCGAGTCAATAATTTGGCCGGAAATTACGAGCTTACAACAGTCCCCGAAGGCACCTAAAGGCACCGAATACAAGATAGATCTGGGGCTAGCTCTCGGGACATAGAAGCTCGGCAAGTTACGGTGGTGAACTACGTCGTTGAATTTTAGATTAATTCAATCTCCCCAGGTGCCGCAATTCCAAAACTCCAAAGACAACTGAACACCTTGCTAATTTAACCTGCTTAGTTCTATGTGAATATTTTATTACGGCTGCTTACAGCTTCAATTGGAACTGTAATGTTTTTTTCTTTAAATTACTATTACAATGGTTAATTGGATTTCGTGAGGATTTGCTGTGGTTGTTTCAAAGCAGGATTATCACCAGAATTAATGTGATTCTTTTGTAAAACTATCTGATTTTCAAATGAATAGTTGGTATTACTTTAATGAAGCCGTAGTAATATCAATGTTTGTAGCATTGTCAGTTTCGATTTTGAAATAAGAACATATATGGAGAGAGAGCTAAATACTTTTACCCAACCTATACAAATTTACGATAAATCACTTTCTCCGGGTTTTTACATCATAAACCGTGAGAGAGAAAGAGACAAGATCGGCAACGTCATCGGCTATCGGAAGGCTTATAGAACCTAAACGCAATCCAAATACTAAGTTTGGAGATCGCGCTTTCGGAGTTTCGGGGCCGAAGGCTTGGAATGAACTCCCTCCGGAACTAAGATGTATAACGAGCCCAACAGAATTTCGGTCCAAACTGAAAACTTACCTTTTCAGACTCTCATATCCTTAAATTCATTAAAGTCCAACATAATCTGTCTCTCGATGAATCACCTTTAGATATGCAAATTTCAACCAAATCCTGTACTGTATGACAAATTCAGAAAGTCCATTCTTTTAATTTCGCTCCCATGCCATGGAAAAAAAAAAAAAAAAAAAATTAAAATAATAATAATTAAATAATAATCATAATTTTAAGTTCATAATTGTGTCTATCTGATGGGACCTGCCAGGTAAGTATGTTCCTGTATATTTTCTTATTTAAACTAGAAATTAATATATAACGATAGAAAGTAAAATCTGTTCAGCGCCCTTGAGGTGATTTTTCACAAAAACGGCGCTATACAAATCGTCCAAATATTATTATTATTATTATTATAAGACAAGTCGTCACATAATATTGCACCAATTTTAGGTATGTAAGCATGTTTTCCGTCTCCGACGACTCCGCCCACTACGTTTTGTTATGCGACATAACTCAAAGGTTTTTGAGGTTATATCTTATATTTTAGTTGATAACAATACTGTGAAAAAGTGGTTATATAAATAAATTAAACATTATGTTGACATGTGCTATGAATGGATATAAAAAAGTGTGTCCATGAAAAGCTTAGCCACGCCCGAGTCAGGAAAAAACAACAATCCTGACTACATTGTTTCGCACAGCTATCCCTCCTGGTATATTATTGCTTGAGGGTTCAATGATAATTAAAAAGTGTTTAAAAAAAACATTACAAATACTTGAATAAACCACAATAGATTTGTTAACATCAATAATGGATATATAATAATGGATATGAGGTATATTGAAACTTGGTTGGCATAATTTTTTTTTTATTAATGGTTCGGTAAAAGAAAATTACCACGTTTTTTTGTATTTATGAGGTCACGTTTTGTTAGCTTTCCCTAAAAAATTGAAGAAAATTGACCATAAATAATGTCCTTTGTGTGTACGTATTACCTTACGATTGTGAACTTTTCATATTTGGAACTGATGTTAATTAAAAATATCAAATTTTAAACGTAATCTTTTCAAATCCCTACATACCTAGTAAAGTACCTATCTAGTAAAGTATCTACCTAAAATGTATTTCAGCAGCCATTATTCTATATTTGAAATGGGTGGATTAAAGGAACAAGTTTTGCAAGTCAAGTTACATTCCGCAATTTTTCAAGGGTAACCACTAGTTCATTGATATATGTGTGTGTATATATATATTTACTATTATTATTCATAGTGTATACCACACGAGACTGCTCCTAACTGTCTGGGGCTGGTAGGTCTATGGCATCCCCAGTTGGGGTATGCTGTGAGGTGGTGGGGAGGGGAAGAGGATGGGTAAGAAGAAGGCTTATAAGTACTTGGGTCTTCGGATCTGGTTTCCAAACACGGCTAAAGTAATTTCAAACAGCGTTTCGATTCTGAATGGTGGTCGTTCACCAGGGCGATACTTATAGTTTCTACCGCTCTAGAACGTGCCACAAATGTATAATATATTATTTGTATGTGAATGAAATGTGAAATAACACATATTAATTTAATAAAAATTATTTGCGCATGTCGGGATTTAAGCCTCGACCTTTGGATTCGTAGTCGAGTGTCTTAACTACTCCACCACGGAGGCCGTCAAAATAAATTGTGATCTTTGTTATTCTGCTGGAAAGTCCAAGCCATTTTTCAGTTCTGCTGAAATGTCACCCAGGGGAAGTATTATGTTAAATATGAATCGTATTTTTCAAATAGAAAACTGCGCTTCGGAAAGCATGGCTAAGTGCAGTACGCTATTAATAAATAATAACTTGTGGGAACATTGAATAGACGGATAAACGGGAGCAAGGACAACTGCACCAATGCAGCAGAGCAGTAGGCCAGGGTCAGGAAATGCACTTTCGGCTCATACGTGCTGGCAGCACTTATTTAAATAGGGCACAGTGCAAACATTTGAAGGACATGTTTTATTCAACTTTCAATAAGAAAAAGCCAACTCAAAAGTTGTATAATACTGCACCCCTGTACTCAATTTATCTTCCCTATTTTATTTTTCTTTCCTATTGTCGCGTTAATTATATATTACCATTAGTTTATTAATAACGCAATAAAATTATTTTGGAAAATGCTGCATTAATACCGAAATTCTGCTCTATTTTTATCAGAATTAGAATACTTCTGTTCTAGGTTACGAACGGTATAGGCAATTAAATATTAATGCCTTATCTATAAATCTAATTTGTTTATGTGACATATAACCAAAAAGCTCATTCAGTGTGATCTAACGTAATACTTTCAGCTCGTAACGTATTTTCCATTAATACGAACGTATATTCAAAATATCTATTTAACTGGTTTATTTTATTTTAATTAGTCCGGTTAGTAGCTGAGTGGACAAATGCGTCGGATTCTCACCCGGGATTACTAAGTTCTCTATCGTTTCACAAACAACATCTTTCGCTTATGATATTAGAAGTTTTAAAAATATTGTCAGGTTATTCATAACCCGAAAATGTTTGTTTTTCTTTAAAAAAAAAAACTTGAAAAAATAGATGCAGCTCCCATACTGTTCTAAATTAAATATTGTTTAAACTTTTTTTTCTGGTACAACAACATTTGGATGATTTATATAGCGCCGTTTTTGTGGCTTATCGGATTCTCGCTCTCATCAGTCAAACTTCATCCTGCGGACTACAGCAAAGAATACCTCGGCACTGAAAGTTTCTTAGTCATGAAGTATGTGTTCATATTTATGCAATTGCTTGATAATAAGAAAAACATAAAAAATGAGTGTTATAAAATTTTCATCAATTTTAAGTGAAATGTAAAGGAATATGAATTATTATCTAAATTAATCAAAATCACTTGCGAAATCGGGTAACAGTTTAGTACTCTCATAATACCATTTCTAGTACAACGAAGTAGTTAAAAAAAAGACTTGCCTATTTTTATCTTTATTGGAATAAGTTAAGCCTCGTTTCTGAGGGGCAAATGTCAATGATTTGTATTTATCTATAAAGGTCAAGTTCGCAGAAAAGCTTCAAGAAGATCTTACTGACAAAAGACAACAATGAAATAACTGACCCAGTGACTTTTAAATTGCTTTGAAAAGAAATTACGAAGACGGGATTTTATTTTGTTTTTAATGAATTTTTCCAAGCGAGAATTTTATATTTCTGTCGTTGGTACTTAAGTCTAGTGTCCTTACGGCCAATGAAAAGCTTTTTTCTATTAAGAACGATTTTTTAAAATTATTTTTTATTGTTTTCATGTTAGATTACTGTGCGATCTAATTGATGTCAAATATTTATTGCTTGTAAAAATTTTATTTGCCAAAACATATCTATTCGGATTCCATTTTATGGTTGAATGATCTTGATTTTTTTTCGTAGGTAAATTTTATTACGCATTTTGCTTTTCTCATCTCGTCCGTATATCTCAAAATTATAATAATGAATTTTATTCTTCTGATACCTTCTCTTATCGAAGGTTGACTATCGTCAGGGCAATTAACACCCTGCATGCAGGCTTCATCCTAAACAACTTGCACCAGTGAGGTACTGAACCAAGAATCAATAGAATCGATTGGCCGTTTTTAGACCAGTCACCGCTCGAGAATCGGCGGACAGAGACGTCCGATCTGCACTTATCGTCTTCGTAAATTCATTATTTATTTTGACGAATACTTGATAAACAAGTATTTTTTTTACATATTGACTTAACCTACCTGTAATCAAAGTGTTGTTGAAGTTTTTCACAATTTAATAGAACATGTTGGAATTAATATGAATGTACAGAAACAAATTTCATCTATTTTGAAGTTTCTCCCAATTTTTTGGGAACGCCTGTCACCGATTTATTTCTAAGGTTGTGTGTCCTCTTAGGTATAAGTTGTATTGATTATTGTCAAAACATTAACAATCTTCAAAGATTATGAAAATAGAAAAAGACACAGAAAATAAAAAAAGACCTCCACTCTATCGAGGAGCATCTACCAACTCTGCCACCCTCATAAGCGTTATAAAAGTTAAAAATAAATTTCTTTTACGACAGAATCTATTATATCATTTTTGTAAAGTCCATCAAATTTACCAATAATTATCACAACACACAAACCAACATAATCAAATGAAATATCCAAAAGAACAACACAATACAAGGAATGGTAATATTGAATTAAATTTGATCAATTGTAGGGAAATTGGTACTCTGCCAAGACAACATCTGTACAAGTACGAGTACCTACCCCGTAATATTTGCTCAAATATCGGGAGCAGATGAGTGTTTATGTTATCAGTAATACTCGAGAAGACAGCGCTGTGAGGAGGCTGGAGGTTATAGGGGTGGGATCCGGACAGCGATAGCGACACAGCTTTATGAGCTGACGATGAAGCTGTAAACTTACTTCTCATCAGACACAAACATATTGTTCATATTTTACTGATGACGAGTGACGAGTTCGCAGGCTTACGTAAATAAAATCAATTTTTGTTGTGATATTTTTTCAGTTGTTTGGTTTGAACCATAATCAATTTTTATAATTGTGTATAGTGTCTTAAAAATTACAAAAATTGAATAATATTTATAATTTTTGAATAAATTCAGAACCACGTTCAATTTGAATTTGACGGCCTCCATGGTCGAGTGGTAAGACTCTCGACTACAAATCCAAAGGTCGCGGGTTCAAAACCAGCGTGCGCAAATAACTTTTATTGAATTTGGATTGATGAACACATTTAATTCATATAAAAATAATATAAAGTATATTTGTGGCATGTTTCAGAGTGGCTTATAATTTAAGTATCGCCCTGGTAAAAGACCACCATTCAGAATCGAAACGTTGCTTGATAGAAATGGCTTTAGTCATTTGTGACCAGATCTGAATAGCCAGGTACTTCCCAACCTTCCTCTTCCTTTACACCCTGCACGCAGGCATCTCTTTCCCCTCTCTACTACCTTCAGCCTCACAACATACCCCAATTGGGGATACCATATTCCCACTGGCTCTAGACGGTTGAGAGCAGTTGGGATTCTCGTGCGGTATTCACTTTAATTTTTTTTTAAGAAATTGAAATTAATATAGCAAAGAAAACACTTGGTGTAAATAAATTTGAAACTCTACTTATTAAAAGATTACGGTGGGCATAAATAGTGCCAAGACATCTAAATGGTTTAGAGAAGTCGATATAATAACAATCTTTTTCTAGTACGATATTTTAAATTTGTGTTATTGATATGACAAATTAAAGATTAGGTAATAATCTGGGTTGAGAAATGACTTTGAAACTAACGCGGCTGGTACGAGGACAGTTCGATTGAATTACTTCAGGTTGTAGTCTGTTGGGTTTATATTGCACTGATGTTACCCAATAGTAGAAGAAAATAATATTTTTTCAAGATTAAAATATTTAAGAATTAATAATTGAAGATAAAAGTGTTCGAAAAAATGACACATATTATTATGTCATCCTTCTTATGGGTCCCGACATTACAGACAGGGTTTTTTTCCGGTTTCTGACGTTTGAACAAGGTGGCAACGTAACAGATATGATTAACGATCATATTAAATCAAATTAAAGTGTTGCTGTTCCCGTAATTTTCTCTACTGCAAAATTATAGAAAAATTTACATAAGATTTATGACCATGAAAAGTATAAAAGTTAATAAAGGAGAAATGTGTTTTATATTTTTCAGTAGAGACTCAGTATAAGAGTATGTTTTTGTAAGATTAAGGTGATCGATTCTTCTCATATCAGATGAGAAAAGTCTCCAATAAATCAAAATGCTGGACAGAATTACGCATCACGTTTTGCCTTCGCATTTTGGGAAATCGGGATTTGTTTCCAAAGGCCAAAGGAATGTGTGTAATGCAAAAGAATATTGACAGCTTATGAAAGCAGCCTTACAAAAAGGTGACTTTTAAAACAAATTTCACTCATCATTCTTTCATTACCAAATTTTAAGTGTTATTTTTCAGGATTTATAAAATGTTTAAAGGCTGAAAAAGAAAGAAAAAACAACTGTTCGTTTATTTATTTTAGCATCGTTGAAAGAATGTGAATTGTGGGAAAATAAACGTATTTTTCTAAAAAAACTGTTTTTGTTTTGTTTTTGTTTTTCCTTGTAAATATAATTAGTAAATTTTGTGGAAACCAATATAAACATTGATAAGAGTAATCCGCTTGAATGGCTTGGGAATCTTACCCTGCCGTGATGTTTTTCAACTAACTAAAATTCTCTCGGGACAATTTCTTACGAGTCAAATCTCGCAAAGAAAATACACAAGATCCATCTCCAAACTTGCCACAAACTCATTCAGCAATATTACCACGACGAAAAGGGATTTAAAAAATTTTTCAACGATGATTTAGTTTGTGGGATTGGTTTAGATCTTTTCGTTAGGTCTCCTAATATTGCTTTTGGGTTTAACATTAGCGATTCCGTTTTCACACACACGTAGACAATCGATCGCAGCGCGCGCCTACTCCGGGAAAGCGCTCCCGCTTTGCGCGTGCGCGTTAACTGCGCAATTCCCTCCAACCCTTACGAAGCTCGGCAGCCAAGCCAAGTGTCAGTGCAAGCCGAGAGCGCTGTGCTCGTCTGGTCGGCTGTCACCCGCCGCAAGCGAAACCACGGCGCCAGCGACTACCGAAACCACGTTCGCTTTTCAAATCAAATCAAAACCCACGCGTTATTAAATCGAATGATTTAAAAAACCCATCCAATATATCGTGATCAGTGTTCGATTATTTAAATCCCGATTCGATGACAGTCGGTAATTCAACGGATCGCGGTTTGAATTTGACTGTCGTATATTCTCAAGCTTTCTAGTAAAGATAACTTCAGCCTTGACACGATTTTTGGCGCGTTTCAGCGTTGATCGCCTCCAGATATTTTTGTTTCGAATCTTTCACAACAGATTGTGTGTCTTTTCGAACGTTAAAATTAATAACACGAAAACAATCACGTAACATAAATAAATAATGTTAAATTTAATAGTTGATCATTCAAAATTGCTCAAATCTTAGCATAAAATACTAATAATAATATAAACAGTGACATAGTTTCATCTTACGTCGTTGAAAGTTTGCCAAGTGTATCAGCTCTTATTAGTTAAATAACTATTTAATCGTTCGGATAATCTGTGCATAAGTGCTCGTGTTTACCGATAGTATATTAATATAAAGTGTAAAAGCATTTTCCAGTTATAAATATTTTTACTTTAATGATAGATACTTACAGTTTTAAACTTTGAACGAGGTTCCTGAGAAGTGGTTAAAAAGCTTTTAAGCCCTAAGTTTTTTGCATTGTAATTACACGATTAATAATTATAATATTCGAAAATAATATATAGTTCACTGTTTCGAGTGTGAAGTTAATTGATATTGGTTTTGTTCGAAAATAATATGACAATTACTTTCTTTCTAATGAATATTTTATTTTGGTGAAAATAATAGTTACGTGTGTAAATTATATACTAATCTCTTTAAAGTTTCTATTTTATCCTAAAAAAATCTAAAAGCAGTGCTTAACACAAATTAAATAGAAAGAGAATCTGAAATTGAGATTAGTTGATATTTCATGTTTCAATCAAACCCAAATAATAAAGTTAAAGTGTTTGCTTAACATTCAAAGCAATTATCTAATTAAAATAATAACCCAACAAACATTAATGACGGCAGTCTTCAACAAGAATGCTGTTATTATAAATTATAACTATAATTACGAAGTTTCGAATGTGTGCTATTTCGGCGGCTTCCGTACAATTATGATTAATGACTTATTTGGGTGTTGAATGGCAAATGAAACCCGGGGCGAGCTGGTTCTTGCTTACATCCGCCCCCTAGCCCGACCCACCCCCCGATAGGGTGAAGGACACCTCCTCCGCCCCCGACACTTCCCTCGGAGGACCCTGCGGCAGAAGGAGACATGAAGGGTGAGTTACAGATTACGGCGCCTGTCACTGTCACGTGATGATTGATTAAAAACTGACTGGTCGAAATGTGGGAAAAACACGTGGTGATGTTAATTATTTACTAGGCGAGCTGATTCTTAAATTGAATCATCTCCTAACATGATATTGCTTTTCAGTTCAGGTGTTGAAGTATAAGTTATAAAATTAGAAGTCATTTAATAATATCTAACTGGATAAATTCTAATTAAAACTTGAAGCTTGAACTTCATTACAATAATGTATTTATATATTTCCCGCCTATCTGTCCATTTCGCTTAAGTACGATTTTCTTCGGTGCAATGTATAATACGTTTTATGAACTAACGAACGGACATAAAAGGTAGAGGAATAAAATAATAACAGACATTTAATTCTGACAAAAATACTAATTTTGTATTTTTGTGTGACATTGATTTTTTTTTATTACATAAATTCTCAATCAAAAATTTATGAATTTAAGCTGCCTGATACAATTTTCATTGTTAATTTTACGACAGGGTTAAAGGAACCATAAAAATGAATACAAAAGGATCGTTGTGTAGGAATATATTTATGTTTGTATTTCTTTACCTCACGAAAAAAAAATCGTAGCTGCCAAATTATCAATGAGATTAGTTAAAATATTTTTCAACAACATTGTGTAAATTGATTTCTGATGCCGTTTTGTGTTTCGTAGTCCTTCTGAAGCCTGCGTTTCGGAGAGTCTGGTTGTGTCCAGCATCAAGACAGGCGCAGAACCCTCTAGAAAGAGGAGATATCACAACATAGACACCGCAAAAACCAAATATACTTTTGGCGGTGAAAATCTTAATTATTGGGTATCCATCTAAATATGACAACATTAAACCAAGAAATAGAAAAACTTTTATGTCAGTATTAATTGTGATGATATTGTACTATCCTAAGTAAAGCATAAGTATAACTGTTTAAGTTAAAGTAAAATATAAAAATTGTTGTTCTTGTTATGCGAGATATTTTATATTTTATCGTATCAAATGACATAGTGGTTGCTTACCACGAATATAAAATGTATATTTATTTGGCTCACATAAATAATACATGTACTCGTATTGACGCTGAAATAATTTCGTACACCCAATTTGTATGAATGTATTTTCTGTGTTTTATACTACGTTAATCAGATTTCTTAAAAAACCTTAGTATTATATATAGCTAGTCACCCAATTATAACTGCCCCTGCTTTGAGATATTGATTCGCGCGAAACTTTTTTAGCGTTTTTCTGAGTAATTGGTTACCTATCAATTTGTTTGTATATTTTTGATTTATTTTAATAAATGTGAATATTCTATTGCTGCCTGGGTTTTTTCACTCGGTTGAGGAAGGTTATGAATACTATGAGTTATAACCGATATGCGATACTAACACGATTTGGCTAAGTTTTATGGATTGACTTCAGATATGTCTTTATTTAATTTACATTACATTTACAAGAAAATAGAGGTAGACATTACGGGTTGTCTTACCAATATAACATGCAAAACGATAACCACAATCCAATTTATAAATTAAGAGTGACTTAGTTTAGAATCTTTATAATTAGAATTTATTAAAAAATTACCTAAATAATTGTTTCTATAAAAAAGCTAAAAGTAATTCCGAAAGAAGGTTTTTTTAGGTATATTTCTTGTAAACTCATAACATTTCTCATTATTACTTAATCATTTTATCAGTTGACGTTTTGCCTCTTTCATTTCATTTTATCTATCTCTCTCTCTGTTATTTTTTATAATTCAAATGTTATTCTTTTGTTTTCTCACTGTTCTCTTATTATGTTTTATATTGTGTTCTCCTTCTGTATGTATATATAACGGCACACTTTGAATTTTTTGTTTAGTTTAATTGTATACCCTGATCATGCTTAGGCTAAGCGAAACCGGTCGGTCATAAACATTAAAATAAAATCTGTGGTCTTATACAAAGTTATTTTACATTTAATCATACATTTTTTGTTGATAAAAGTCACCCGCGACCAAAATAACACCTACTTTCTTACTCCAAATAAGTTCAGGCATCGCTGGTTAAGTAGGTTAGATGCGCACGGTTACTGTATAATTGATCAAGTTTTACTGCTATAGGAATAGCAACCATATTATAAACATCCCTGAGTTAATGAATACTGTCATATTAAAGTACCTTCGTACTTTACGGAGGCTGTTTTCAATTTCTTGTTACTCCCCAGTTAAGGTCCGTCACACCCTCCAGATATATACACGCCACATTTGAATATGCACACACTTTTTTTAACGTGTGTATAGAAATCATCGCTTAAGGGACAGTACCCAAAAATATACACTTTTTGGCTTTCTAATACAAGAAATACTATAAAAAAATATATCTGTTAATTCTATACGGGTAGTTAGAAAAATGTCAAAAGTTTCCAATAAATATCATTAGATTCTTTATGAAATGCATGCTGCAATTTTAGGTAAAACGTTCGAAAATCCCTTCGCTGGTTTTCAAACTGCACCTTTTACTGACATTTTAGTATGTTTTTCATAGAATTTAAAAGATTACAGCTTAAAAAAATATCCACTGGAAACCATAGAAATTTACCTGAAAATCCATAGAAAATTTACAGATGAATCATTTGTGGTATTGCTTGTAATATAATTGCAATTACAAAGTGACGTTTGCAGCTATTTTTGAGTGCTGAGGCATACATTTTTTATAAACTTTTTTATAGTGACTACCGAATAAGAGTCCCAACTGCTGTATGCTGCCCAATTGGGGTATGTTGTGAGGCTAAAGGTAGTGGAGAGGGGAACGATATGGGGAAGAGGAAGGTTGGAAAGTACCTAGCTATTCAGATCTGGTCACCAAACACGGCTAATGCCATTTCAAGCAACGTTTTCGATTCTGGATGGCGGTTCACCAGCGCGATTCACAGAGTATCTACCACTCTGGAACGTGACGCAAATATACTATATTTTATTTTATATTAATTAAATGTGCTTTAACACTTTTTAATTGAATAAAAATTATTAGCGCAAGCCGGGTTTGAAGATATCTGACTACGGAGGCCATTAATCAATGAATTAATAATCAGTGGGTCTAGTGTTTTTGCCAATAAAACCACACCAAAACTATCCCTAAAATACTAAACCACGTCATTTGAATTATTTTCATGTGCCTACCTTATCACTTTGCAAAGGCCGTTTTCAATTTCATATCACTCCCCGGTGAAGGCCTATCACACCCTTCGGATATATTGAGGCCGCGTGCGAACATACACACTACACGTCCCTTTGTGTTCGCGTGCTCCATTTAGCTGAGGCCATTCATGCCGAGTCTTAACATCGCTACCGATTGTACAGCGGTACAGCTGTATAGCCGGCGCTCCCCGCGGGATGCGCGGGATTGTACGGCCTACGTCGATATAACGGTTTCAGGTAGTTTGGGCGAATTTGGACGATTGAACACATTCATTCCTGCTGGGATTCAAATGATATGTTCGATGTGAAACTTGTAAAGATTTTTACGGAATTTTTACTCAGCACGCACACATTTAACGGAAGTGCGACTACCGACCACGGCGGTGTTAAGTTATTACGATTTTAACGGAACCAAAAGATATTCACCGATTTTCTCTCGAAATCCGCAATGAAGTCGGAGCCTTAACCTGAAACATTTTCTATTCAAGAACCTGATCTATTATGTATAATATAAATTGATATCTGAATTACTTACTAACTATCCCGAAGGCGTGGGCAGAAGTAGTGAAATTTTATACAGCCCTTTGCAGACATTTCCTACGCACTTTATTTGAATTCATACATTTTACTCACCTAATCGGGCTAGATCTTATTAGGACGTCTTCGACTTATACTAACTAAACTTCTTTGTTACTTTTGTGATATGCATGAAAATTGATTTGTGATTTTTGTTTGAATTTATTAAGAAATAATAATATAAAAAATCGATAATGGTTTATTTATGGTTTTAAAGTTTATTTTGTAGAACTCCATTTTAATTTTTAGGTTCATAAATTTTATTTAAACAATAATTATTATTATTTTCAATTTTTAAAAAAACAATTTTTAGTTAAAAGCTCTGCGATGTAATTATTTTCACGCGTGACAGCTGTTTCGCCTTCTGAGGGCATTATCAAACAGACAGCTGTCACGCGTAAAAATAATTACATCGCAGAGCTTTTAACTAAAAAAACATATTTTTTTTTTTTAAATTTAAAAAAATAAAAATAATTATTGTTCAAATAAAATTAAAAAACCTAAAAGATAATGGTTTACTTTATAATTTAAGGTTTTTGTTTTTTCAAGTAGATCAGTGATTTCTACACCTACTTAAATACAATCAAATCAAATACTACGTTATAACAGTGTCAACGTTACAATAGGTCACGTCTTACCGAGGTTTCACCGTTTTTCCGCGTGGTTCCAAGATTTACGTCCGTTTCGCTACGGCAGCTTGTCTCGGAAATGACGGCAAGGTGATGGGTTATACGTTACACGTAGTCTCCGCGGAGACATCTGACGTCACGAGGTAACCTCTTGATATGACAAAATATGCTGCGCTGAAAAAAGTGGCAGATTTATTGTAAGTTTTATTTCTGTTTGACAAAATATTCGTCTTTTAATTTTCTATGTGAAAGTAATATGTTCGGTGAAAAATTCCATTTTTAAACCGTGTATCTTTTTAGTTTCAGAAGATGGCCGACACCACACTTTTTGAATCAGTATTACGGGCGATGTAACAATTTTTTTAACAGACACGCGAATACGTTCGCAGCTGTAAAAGGTATATTCCTTTCAGCAACTGGAAAATAAAAAAAACTAAAATAATCTATTTCAAAAGTTTGAACTTGAGAAAAAATAACATTATTTTAATATGTTTGTAGCTGGATCGTCAGTGTGAAAGCAACTTATTTCATTAAAATGCAAATTGGACAAAATGGTGTATAAAATCCTGAAAATAAGAGAAAAATATTTAAAAATTACAAACAGTCCTTTAAAAGTTGTATTGACCATTGAATTTGATCCATTTCATTTAAGTATGTAGGTATCGTGAGAAGTTTTTTTTGTACCAAGTTTTTAAGCAATTATTTATGAAGCTATATTTATTTTTTTAATTTTCTGGATAATATTTTGAAATTAGAATTTATTTTAAAAAGATTTTCTCTTCATCGTAATGTTAATTATTGAAATAATATCAATAATATTAAAAATATATGAAAAGACACAGAAAATAAAGGGGGTAAGTTGCGACCGAGACACGATATGCATTGTTTGTTAAAATATAATCTAATATAAGATAATAATAATAATAAAAACATGTAATTTCGTCTGGAACACGCAATGTTAATCATTCTGAAGTATGCATAAGTGATTGTTAATTGAAATTTGAATAAATAATAATTTTTAATTTTCACCTCTCAAAAAATAATTACTTCAGTTTTCTATCCCTTTCCAAATTTATTAATTTCTACCCTGTTGAGAATCCCTTGAAAAATTATTGGCCAGTGGAGCACAATGAGCCGTCTAGAAAATGGCATTTTTGTGCTCAGAAAGATACTACTTGGGGCGGTCAGGGTTTTCTATTTACAGGGGAATGACAAGAGAAGGGTGAAAAGAGATGAGAGGGGATTTCAGGTGAGATGGGCGATCAGTGCAATGGGGTAAGGAAGAACAATGACGATGGAATTTGATTGATATGGGGTGTGATCGAAACATTGCGAATGCTTGCGTTTGGAACGATACGTTTTTTTTATGTTTGTGTGTGCACTCGACTTATTTTTAGACCAATTTTTGGTTCATATTTAATTTCCAAAGAATGTGATTAAGCTAAGATAATAAAAATATATATTTAAGGCTTTAAGCACCCTATGAAAATAATTAAATCACGTAGGTTTTTGGATATTATTCTACCTCTTTTTTCTTGCGCTACAGTTTTTTACTGTCGTATTCGCGAATGGAACACTCAACAATATTATTTTTTACAGTTTCATTGAATTTTCTAGGTAAATACGATTTTTTTACTTTATTCCACTATCTTTTATTAAGACTAGATTGGTTTTACATTATATTGTGAATATTTAGACTGGTACAATTTGAAATGAATCTATGGTATATATATAGACTATTAATGTCCGAAATGGACGTCATTGGCTGTATATAATATTGAACATTTTTCACTTAGTATTTTGTTTTATTGCTGACAGGAGTGGCTTTACATTAAACATATTACCTCATATGAGACGGTTTACATAGTGATAAGTGGGATGAATCTGTTTTTTTTTAAATTTAACATATATAAGTGGTCAGCTTTATTATTGACAGTTGGCTATTTTTGATTTTCCCGTTTCGGTTGCTTAATGTATTTAATAGTAGCTATATTTACATGGGTCGATTGTTAAAATATATTATTATAAAAGATACAAATCAGAGTGTTATTTTTGGTAGATTTCCCCTTAAATTTCCAGTAGCAGTACCCGTCTGAAGATGCCCGTCACAAGGTGAAACCGTCCGGTCAAAAAAAGTGGTGGAATAAAGTTAAATATTTCTTTATCGAAGGAAGCAATCACTTTGTAGCTTGACATTATAATTTACCTTTATATTATTTTATTTTATATATTACCGGTCGAATGTTATATGTGTATAAATAAAGTGGCTTAAAACTAAAATATTTTTTATTTAAATTAAACATTTCTTATTACTAAATCATCAATATGAAATTCCAACAGGAATTAACAATTTAAAATTATTGAAATATGTTATTATAAAAATATGACGAAACGCAACGTAAACACCTATGTCTACTGACAAATTAAAATAACCCAACTATAAACAATCGCGTAAAAGCTAATTAAATATCTAAACAACGTAAAGCATTTTTAAATATTAAAATATATGAGCACTAAATGCACAACGAAACATCACTAAGTTCTATTAACAAAAGCCCAATCCCAACAATAAGTATTAACAAAATTCGTCATGTCTCAATATTCAGCAACTAACATCTTCGCTTTCGTACAGTGCAAACCATTGTACTAAAATATTACAATTATCAGAAGTACGTTATTAGAGAGTAATTTATTTTTCCACTCAGCCGAAAACGTATTCCTGATTTTCGCAATTTTCTTTGTTTATTCAAGGGCTTGGATGAGAAGAGCGTTAAGGAGGTTGATTATCGTTAAGCCTGAAGAGTTAATGATAGTAAAAGCAACCCTTAAGGATGCGTGCAAATCTTCTTTGTTCTAGAGCTGCTGTAAACATTTCCACTCTCTCGCGAATATTTTGTCACGATTTTAATGATCGAAGCTTCTATTTGCAGCTCACGATTCTTCAGCAATTGTGTACATACGAGTACATTCTTTAAAAATATCAGGAGCGTTTTATGAAAATAATTTTAAAATATCATAAATACCAGCTTTTCTATCCAAACAGTATAGGAAAGCTGGTATTTAATTATGAAGTAAATTGTTAGAGATGGTTTTTAACTCTCACTGTTGATTGTTTTACGATAAGACAAACAATTGAAGATTAACATATGTATATATACATATTATATATATATTTTACATACATATATATATATATATAAATACATGTATGTGAATTTAACACAGTAGTTTCAACTGCTTCCAGCCGCCTGAAGCCAATAGGACTATGGCATTCTTGATTAGGGTATGTTATGAGGCTGGAAGTATTTGTAAAGCGAAGTAGATGGAAATGGGGAAGAGGAAGGTTGGGAAGTATGTGTTTTTTTAGATCTGAACACTAAACACAGCTTAAGCTATTTCAAACATTTTTTTGATTCTGAGTGGTGGTCTTTCACTGTATATCTATTTATTACGAAATATATTTAAAAAATAATTAATCATTTCTGAAATAACACAAATTAATGACATGAAAATTTATCTGCGAATGCTGACATTTAAGCCCGTGAGCTTTATACAATGTTTGTCCAATTAAAAGGATACACTTTTGAAGAATCATCGCAAAGAACAGAAGATGAAACAGTTTTCATAGAATGAATAAATCCTTCAAAGCATCCCTTTTGTAGATACTTATTCACGAGTTTTGTATTGTAACATTTTGTGAAGAAATGCCAAATGAAAAAATATTTTCCCAAAAGAAAAAAAAAAATACACGATAGTTTATATTTTAAAACTACTTCAATGATCAGTATTTTAATATCTTTACCATTTTCCTAACAAGGTTGGAATCACAACAGCCAAACAAGTACAGGTGGATTACACGATTCCAGGTATAAAGAGATAAAAACCCTGCACATTTTGATCGTGAATTCAGCCCACGGGAAAATATAGCAAGATTAATCTTGTCTCTCACGGTGGAAAAGCATGGATATTTAAAAACTAGACTGTAACAAACATAATCTTTCCGTAACCGGAAGATAATCTGTTTCTCGACGAATCACCTTTAGACATACAAATTCTTACCAAATCCTGTACTGCACGACGAATTAATAAAGTCCATTTCTAATTTCGCTCCCATGCTCTAAAATCGTAAAAATAAATAAATATGTACATATAAAATCAAAAACAAAAAAATAATTTTAAGTTAGTAAGTGTGTCTATTTGATAGGAACTGCCAGGTAAGTATGTTCCTGTATATTTTATCTTTAAACTAGGAATTAATATCAACTAGAAAATAAGATCTGTACAGCGCCTTTGGGGTGATTTTTCACATAAACGGCGCTGCACAAAAATCATCCAAATATTATTATTATTAAGATCTGTCGATCTTCCGCCCCTCATAAGGTGGATTAATAACGTAAATAATCCATAATCTATAATAATTAATCACATTCTCTGTTGACGTTTTGCCTCTTTCAATTCATAATAACTGTCTGTTTCTCTCTGTTCCTTTGTTATAATTTAAATGTTATTCTTTTGTTTTCTCACTGTTCTCTTATTTTATTTTACATTGTGTTTGCCCTCTGTATTTATATATAATCCACACACGATGTGTTTTTATTTAGTTTAATTTTGTACCCTGATGATGCTTAAGGCTAAGCCAAACCGGTCGGTCAAAAATAAATTAAAATTTAATCTGTGGTTTTATACAAAGTTATTTTTTCATTTCATGAAATATGTCAAACCACAAAGTAATTACTTTCCTCAAAAACATAATAATGAATACTTTTGAAAATTATTAAATACACAAATGGAGGAACTATGAGGATTAACGGGGTTTATCACGAGGACGAAACCAATTTTTTTTTTCGTTTGTCCTTTTTTTCAGCATTATGTAAGAATATATATAAGTACCAACACAACACTCTTTGAAATCATTTAGCTAACCTAACATTCCTACTCAAATCATAGCATAAGTACGTTTTAAGAGTGCCTTGTTTCTATGCAAATAAAGTTTTTTATAACGCATTTTATTGCAAGAAGGCGAATAAATATCTAATGTGCTTATTTATAAGGTGTACGGGGGTAAAATGTAGATACTTCGAAGATGATTCTACGTGATAGTACAAGCAATAAAGATTACTAACTTCGTTCAAAACTTCAACGTTTTAACGTACTTAAAATATACTTAAGGTACTTTAATGGTACTTAAGGTTTTTTTTTGTGCGCGGCTCCCATGGATAGCGATCAGACAGCGCAACGTTGTCATTTTTTACTCCTGACGTATTTATCGGATAAGTTTTTATAATAATAACCTTACACTACAGATTCTTACACATTTCTTGTGTTATTTCACATTTAATCAATATATTAGAGGAATACCATATTTGCGGCACGTTCCAAGAGTTGTACATACTCTCAGTATCATCCCAGTGAAATACCACCCCTCAGAATCGACAGGTTGCTTGAAATGACTTTAGCTCTGTTTGGCGACTAGATCTGAAGAGCCTTACCTTAACCTTACCTTCCAACTTTCCTCTTCCACATCTTTTTCCTTTCCCCACTTTCTTCAGTCTCACAACATACACCGATTGGGAATGCCATAGTCCCACTGGCTCCAGACAGTTGAAAGCAATTGGTACTAATGTACTATATTCGCATAAAAATATTTAAAAAAAATCAAAATAATATTCAGGTGGTATGACTTTTTGCATGCAAAAAAATCTAATTTCCAAAAAAGTTATATATATTTTTACTTGTACTATATTGTAGAATCTCTTCCCTAAATCACTGCAGTTAACCTTCGAATACCTTTTCAAATTTAGATAACTGTGTTTAGTCGATTGTACGACAATAAGAACGTCAAAACGCCAGTCACAATATAATAATTATTTTTTAATTAGTACATACATAGTTAGTAATAAGCTTAAAAATTCGCCTAGAATGCATCACTTACGTATTTTCTTAAATTCATTGCAGTTTATATAATATTTTCCTCTAATTGAATATCACCTTGTAAAATATGTTCACGGTACAGATCGTCTAATTTTATCTCTACTCGTCTCATGTTTGTTAAGAGACGTAACAACAATGAGACAGTTATGACGTTATGCAATATAATATTATTACATTCTAGAATCTCTGAAGGCTGCCACCCGCCCTTACGATGCAGGTAATAAAACTACACAGAAACGTAGCAAAAAAAGCACACCTCTGCGAGTGGCACGCGTCTAATAAATTATATAATATGAATGAATACCACACCCCATAAAACTACCCCTCTTTACTAACGTTTCGCTCGCTACCAGCGTAGGTTGGATGGTGAGTAACGTGACAGATTTAATTATTATTGCTGTCTACAAACTGCCTACGATATTTATTATTAGTGGAGTGGAACCAGACGTTACTGTCGCAATCACCTCTTAGTATTTTATTTATTTATTAATTAATTTTATAAATTGGTTCACAGTGAATATGGTAGGGGTAGCGAAAATAAAGGAAACGACTTATAGTGAAGTGGAAGCAGGTTAGTTTGTGGGGTGAATTGGTAACTTTTTCCGTGTAACAAAATATTGGACTGAAAAGAATTTACAGAAAATTAAGTTGTGAATTTCAATTGATATATTTTTATTTATTTATTATTGGACGATAGATTATGAATCTAATTACAACACAGATAATTCTTATTTTAAAGTTTGGGGAGATAGGTAAACAATTTTTTTTCTGTTACTTAAAAAATAATAATTATATAAATCTATTGTTATTGATTTTTAACTAATTGTTTCATATGATTCCTTTGCTTCAAAAAAACTCCATACTCTTTAATACTTTGAATTAAGATCACTTATTTTTTATTTGTTTTTAATGTTGATGAAATTGGGAAAATCGTTCCTATAACGTTAAGCAATGCGAGCGAAGGTTCATCTGGTTTTGTTTACATTCGTTGGTTTCCGATAAATACAATTTGTGTTTTTGAAGGGTTGATCAAAAGACTGCCTTTGATGGTTAGACTACTAGTCTATACCCTATTTTGTGATCCAAACGATCTCTCTGAAATAAATTTGGCAGTTTTTTTGTTTTGTTTTATTACTTTAATTACGTTTCAACATTTAAATAAATAAAATTTTCAACTTAAAAATATTTCTGTTAAGTTTGAAAAATATAATTTATATAAAATGAACAATACATTTAAAAAATTCCGCTTTTAATCTTAAAACCGATGTTTTCTTCAACATGCTGCGGTGGCAAGAAAAGCTCTTCTAAAACATCTCTTGCCCAGCGATCATGAAGGTTAAACAACATTCGTGTTTTTGTGAACGGATACTTTCAGTATTGCCAGTTAAAATCACTTTATTAGCATTCAGATTTTTTGTGCAAGTGTGATAAACGAGCTTTGCCCAACCATCTTATGTTTTTTCTCCTTCCCATCCCCTGATTTTTCTCCGTAACAATATACTCCAATATTATGCACCCGTCTCACCCACAGTTAACTTTTGGAAATTTTTGCGTTTGGACCTAAAAATACCAATAAGAACGTGGTAAGAATTTACTAAATATTTTTAATATAACACAACAAATTTCTGGCTTATTACTTTGCTTCGAGTTGAGCACATATTTGTTGTTTACAAGATTTTTAGCATTTGCAAGAAATCAGGGAATGTTCGCCGAACTGAAAGAAGAAACAACAAAGTTTTTTTGTCCTAATTACAGGAATTTGACATCAATTTACTACACTTTTACAAATTTAGAAAATTGTGTTCTGTGTTCTCATTCCCAGCACAGATATTAGATTATTTTCACCTTATTATCTGTCGGGGGTCGCAAAAGAAACAGCCCTCATTTTATTCTTGTTTGTATGAATATTGACTTGGAAGAAAGCGAGAAATAATAAGATAATTTGTCTAAGTCACGCAAACGACGCCAGCGCACGCATTCAAGAACTTTACGCTTGTTATTGGAAGAAAGATAATATCTTATCTAAGTTTTCAGATTCTTTCAGTAAATCTTGTTGGTATATTTTGTCCCATATTTTTTTTTATGTATCATATCATTTGCCTTGCTTATTAAGTACCTACGTAGAAAATTAATAGTAAAAATATATTATACGTATGTGTGGGGTGTTTTTATTGGCTGTGGTCTTTATTTGACTTTCTCCACATTTGTCTGTGGTGAAAGAAACCATAGAAACCTTATCAAGGAGAAAACCGCCCGCCGTATATTATTAATAATGTTTACTAAATAGGACCTAACAACGCTAGGTATTTTGTTTGTGTATTTAAATAACACTTACGTAATTTCTTATTTTTATCGTTGACACGGGGATATTTTTGTTTTCATTGATACGGTTTTCCTTATAATTTTCCGAATAATATAGAATTTGTAATCTGTGTTGAATGTAATAAATTAAAAACCATTCTGATGTGATTATTGAATTTGAAGGTCAGTAATCTTTTTTTGATTTTGTTTCTCGCTATTATGTTTTATTCTTTTTTCATCTTGCAATTTTTTTCTTACTACCGCAAAAAAGTCCTAACCTCTCGGAGGCAGGGGGAAAATGGCATTTTCAATTTGATTTATTTCAGAACTATATGTATCTACCATACTTCCTACTAGTTATTGATCCATTTTTAGTCAGCATTATAAGGAAGATTTATCGTAATAATACGATAATGCCTACATTTATCGGGACCAAATGATTGGTAAACTTGTAATTTCATACTATATCCGAGAGTGATGTCTCTGTATCGGAAGAAATTGGGGAAAAATACTTTTAAGGTTTATAAAGAAATATGAGATTGATGAAAATGACTTTTTTTGATAATGGTTCGGTAGCCCTATTGACAGAGGCTTACTCCCGGATAGATTAGAGGTTCCAAGTTCGAGTCTTAGTCGCCTAATTTATTTTTATTTTATTCGTCTGTTTTATATTTATTCGAATATTATTTTAATACTTAGTATCAAAGTAATAAAACATATTGCTATGGAGTTAGTTTCAATCAAAATAGAACTTTAATTTAATTAAAAAGTAACAAAAAATAGTTGAACTTTCGATCTAATTTTATTTTAATGCTGAGTTCTAGGTCGCATGATTTTTATTTGATGAAACATAAGTTTATCATGTTCATTTGTTCGTCATATACAATATATGAACGTTACATTATTATAGCATGTTACGAGGCTTTCAGTACGCTCGTTATGGCCTCAAATGAATATATCGTTATGTTCCATCATTCAAACCTAACGAGGGAGACTTTAACAGATGATATCTTTAATTAGATCGCTTTGGGGTGCAATTATTATCATTGTTATTTGTATATTTGTTCTGCGGAAAGCGCTTTACAAATTCCGAGAAAACTAAGTAAAAGAAAAGTTATGTCGACGCCGTCTTTAGTCAATCCCTTTTTTGTTTTCTAGCAATGGTATTTACGTTAAGTTTATGTACAAGTATTTTTATTAAAAAATACAATAAATACAAAATAAAACAACAATTTTCTTTGAACCACTAATTTGTTGAAATTCATATTGTCTACTAGATTTGCTAATACCTAGTACGCTTAAAATAGTACATTATCAACTCTTAAATTTAGCTGAATCACAGACACTAGGTGGACATGGTGTGTTTGTTCTACCGATATTTGAATAGAAGGTTACTCAAAGAAAAATATATAGTTTAGCACTGTTTTAGCACTAGGGCACACTTGAGAGACACGTCAAACTCGTATTCAACATTTGTACCCGGTTGATATTAGTCGTTTTTATGTATCGTCTTTGTGATCAACAAAGCTGTGACGATATGACGTAGATTTTATGTCCTTTCTTTAACCGCATGAGCCTCTCCAAAACCTTCGTCCAATCCTTTATCTTCTTAAGAATACTCTTCGCACACTAGCCCCGTACATTAAAAGGGCCTTTGAAGGGTCAGCATCCAAAAATACGCACTTTTTGACTTTCTAGTACCAGCAAAAGTACAAATTATTTATCTGTTAATTCTAAACGGGTGGTTAGAAAAATGTCTAAGGTTTCCAATAAATATCATTCTTAAATAGTAATCTATTAAATTCTATATGAAATGCAAACTGGAATTTTAGGTAAAACGTCCCTTCGCTGGTTTTCAAACTGCACCTTTTACTGTTATTTTTTTAATAGAATTTAAAAGATTACAGCTTTAAAAAAATATTCACTGGAAACCTTAAATATTTTCTTAACTATCCATAGAAAATTTGAAGATAATTAATTATTTATATTTTTTATCACTTGGAAAATTAACATATTTAATGAAAATTAAACATTACTAATACTGGACAAAATTTAACTGATTAGATATATTTCCCGTAAGCTGATAAAGACATTTAAGTATTTTTTTCATAGAATTTTAAGGGTTACAGTAAAAAAAAGTATCCACCTTAAGACCTTGAACATTTTTCAAACTTTTTTTTTTAAAATAATTCAGTTGAATTAAATTTAATATTATTAATATTGAGTTTTGCTATTTTAAGTTTTTTGTTTTTAGTAACAGCTGTTTCGGCGTTTAAGGCCATTATCAAACTGATAATGACAGTTTGATAGTGGCCTTAATAGCCGAAACAGCTGTCACTAAAAAACAAAAACTTAAAATAGCAGAACTCAATAAAAATAATATTAAATTTAATTCAATTGAATTATATAAAAAATGGAGTTCTACAAATTGAACACAAAAACTATAGAAAATTTGAAACTACCCATAGAAAATTTAAATATGAATCATTTGTAGTATTGCTTGTATTAGAATGCTAAAAAATAACGCTTAGCGTCATTCTTGAGTGCTGATCCTTAAGAAAACCTAAGAGTGTGTTGTTTTTACAAAAACAAATTAAAAAATACTGGATATTTTGTGAGGGGGTGGCTATGTGCCTGAACAATGTTGGATGCTTTGAGTTGAAATCATTTCGAAACGCCACTGAAAATTTTGTGATGGTGCATTTAAAAAAAATAAAGGTTAATGAATATGTGTCGAAACACAGCGGCTTACATACACTGTAACGTGTTTGTAAAACGTCTTACGTCGACTGTACATACAAAGATACCTACACTGACAGCTATAAATAGTTGAGAAATGGGCATTAGAGCAGATATACCAACATTTTTATTACGCCCTAAGGGCAGACATCAAGAGCACGTTTTACGGTGGGGTTCCCGTGACTTCCTTTTCCGCTTTCCCTACCTGGGGGAGGGGGGTTGGGGCGCGAGGACTGGGGGAGTCTTCATATAAAACGGAGGTAACTTTGGGAACACGTATGGAAAGAGCGGAAACGGTGGAATCTATCAAAAAACTGAATCTTTTTGATGTCTTCTGATTTGTGAGGATTGATTTAACGGCTCTATCTGGAAACCTTTCTTATCAAAAATGTGCCTTCGTTTGACGAGGAGGTTTCAATACAGTATTTACGTTCATCGTACGAGTACATCACTTTGAATTATGTCAATCTTTATAATAGAAAAAAAGGTTGGTATTTCTTAATACATAGTTTCGGTACCTGTTTAAGCGTCCGATTTTCTTATCTTATTTTTTTAAATTCTATTAGTTTTGGCATAGTACTTTCGAAAATCTCAACTTTAAAGTAGAATCTGGATAACCAATTGCCAAAAACTCTCGAACGGTGAGCTCTGTCGTCATGAAAACTGCATGGCTTTTTTTTTTCAGGAATTTCCAAATCAATGCAATTTTTTTTATTTCTAAATTAAAGTAATTTCTCTTTAAATAATGTAATTAAGGCTCAGCACTCAAAACGGAGCAAAAATTCACTTTGTGACATTATAATACTGCACATGATTTATCTGTAAATTTTACATGGGCAGTTTGGAAAATGTCCAAGCTTTCCAGTGAACAATTTTTTTAAGCACTAGTCTTAATCTTAATTCTATGAAAAATACACTCGAATTTCAGTAAAAGGTGTAGTTTGAAAACCAACGCAGCGTTTTACCTAAAATATCAGTACATATTTCATGAATAATTTAAATGATTACTGTTTAAAAATTGTATAATTGTGTATTGTAATCAGAGGTTGAAATTAAATCGTGACGTGTAACGTTGGCCACGCTATTAGAAGCCAAAGTTCATAATACCATTAGTGCTAGGGGTGACATTAGTGACCCCTTTTATCCCATTTCAACCCACTCCACCCCTCTCCGGCAATCACTAGTCACTCGAACTAATAATTACCTACTATTGGTATTATGATCTGTCAACTAATAGGCACATAGGAAGCTATTGAATTTCGCATTAATCGACAATTGGTTAAATATATTTGATATGTATGGTACGTATATAATTTATGATTTTAAATATTGTAACTTTGTCAATGATACTAACTACAGATGTCACGCTCTAAATGTATGATAACAGACAACATGAAATATATATTTGTGTTAATACTGAAAACATTATGTCATGTTCTATATTATTATTCTTGATTCAAGAATTATGGCTTTTATATTAAAAAAATATAACAGATGTTATTATCATAGTTTTTTTTAATTTTTCCAGCTTTATTTCGTTATAGCAGTTGTACTTTTTGTGTTTAAGATGTCATTTTATTTACTTAGGTGTTATTATATAATAGAATTCATGTTCCTTACTGATTTTTTACATGTTATAAAGAGGTAAATTTGCTTACGTAGACAAAATTTTAACAAAAAACAAAGTTTATTAGTTTTCGGAACGCGTAATATGAAGGGGATGTTTAGTATTAAATGCTACTTTGTGTTATATAACTATTATTATAACAGTTCAAGTCAATTGTATTGTCTAACAGAAAAAAGTTCACGTGTAAAAAACTATATCTTATAAAACTAGAAGAGAATATTTGCTATAAAAATAAGAATTTTCGCAGAAAGCAATCACTTTGAGGTTTGAAATATTAAAAAAATGAAAAATAACTTTTTAGAAGATCACGTATATTATTTATTTATTATTTCATTGTTTTGTTATTTTATTTTATAATTTGTTCCCCCTCTGTATATATATACCATATAACCGCACATTTTGTATGTTTTGTTTAGTTTGATTTTTTACCCTGATTTTTAGGATTGAGATGATTAGGCTAAGCGATACCGTTCAGTCATAAAAAAAATATATATACTCGTATATTCGTGGTCTTATTGAAAGTTATTTTTAATTTTTTTATTTATAAATAAGTATTTTAATTAGAGTTCTACGAAATAAAAACCGAAAAAAATAAAGTAGAAAACTTATTATTATAATAGTAATGATGATTTTCTTCAGAAGAATAACCGGACTGTTGATTGACCGGTGATTCTTTAACTTTAGACAGTAAAAATTATATCGGTATCCAGTTTAGTATAAGTCTGAATCGTCCCTATAACGTTCAGCACGTTATGAAAATACAGCTTGATGGTATGTTTCCATTGCAGTGAAGTATCAGATAAATTTTCATTGTAATAAATACGTTGGGAAAAGTCAGCAGTTAAGTCCTTTACGTAGAATTCATGCGCCACACTTAGTCTGCACGCGAGTTTCAAAGTAGGAGCACGTACAGAGAAAAAAGCTTCTTCACGTAGAAATAGAACATCGCGTGCAAATTACATTTATGTTAAAAATCGTAAAGTCACTGAGAAAACCCGGTTTTCATTAGAGCTCGAGGGCGATAAAAGATTGAATATTTCTAGTCACGTAATTTATTCATCTATATTCGATTTGCCTCTTGTGAATTACGCTTTTTTACCTTTTCTAATATTATAACAATCTATATAAAGGGAAAGTATCTATTAGTTTTTCTCACTTAAAACTATTATTAAATAGTGGGGTCTGGCGTCATGTGTTATAATTTGAACGGCTTTTTAGATTTTTTTATAAATTTCTAGGTTAACACTACTTTTGTTGGTGAAATACGAGCTAGAGGTTTTCGAGCTATGATGCTTTGAAACATCCATTAAAATGTAAAAATATGCTTGTTATCGTTTGTAAAATATATTTTTTAATTATTTACTAACGAAAATGTTTAATTTGTTAGTCATTGAATGTAAATTATAATAAATCCCTTTTTTTAATATAAGTAACTGGATATTATTCTCTCTGAAAGTGTTACGTTAGAGTCAAAAGGTTTTACATATTATTTCAAGGAATATTTCCAAGAAAATTAAGCACTCCAGTAGCAAGTAACAATTTCCAAACAAAATTATCGATATTATATACAATGAAAGCCACAAACACAAAGAAGAGCTTACACAATATTACAAAACTTTTGTGAAAGCTCTTTTGTAAGTCGTTTCCCGATATTAAAACACATTTTCGATAAATTTCAGTAATAGGCGTAACTTGAAGAAGCAATGACATGAAGAACTCACAATTCAAAAGAACAGTGAAAACCGGGTGTATATTTGAATACAGACAAAAATGTGACTTAAAATTTTAAAGACTTTGAATAAAAGCCTTGTCTTTTTAAAATAGTTATAAAATAATACTTAAGCGATAATTACATAAACAACTGTGAAAATGAAAAAAAATAAAGACAAACATTCCCGGGTTACGAATAACCTGACAATATTTGAAAAACTCCTACTGCCTTCATAATAATCAATGATGGAGGACTTAGCTAGAAGAGGAATTGAACCCACGACGCCCGGGTGCGAATCCGATGCGTTTGTCCTCTCAGCTACTAACCGGTCAAACCGGTATATTACGAATGCCAATATATTTTTGGGTTTCTATCCCCGCCAGCCCAAAATTGCAAGTCTCTAAAAACCTTTATTATTTTTACAAAAAATGTTCCAGTTTTTAAAGTGCACACTGAAAATAAAAACTTTCCAAGTTGGAATATATCGTATCCAGCCCACGATCATATATGTTTTACCCGTTTTTATTTATCCTGTTGTATTATATGAAGGTGTTGTTATAGTTAAATCCCGAAAAGCGCCGAAGCTACGAAACTCCCAACTGCCGCCCCCTGACAAACAAAGGTCAGCAGAAACGAAAGGTATTTAGCCCCGCGTTTAGACTGCCGCCCCGCTCGCTGGGGTCCGCCGCCCCGCCGCCCCGCCGCTATGGGGAGAAGATCAAAGTGGAATCGGCGTAAAGCGACGCTGGACGGTAGCGGGTGTTTTATGGCTTTAAAAGCGGTCATTATGGCGTTAATCCGAGGTGTCGGGTTCAAAACAAAAGGCAAAAGTGAATTTTAAACCGATGAAAATGATGAGGGTTTATCTTTATAGTGCCCTCGTTGGAGTGCTCCGCGGTATCGTGGTAATTTGCTGACGTTCCCTAAGAATATATGAATATTCTGGTTTTATTTCCTTTGCGCAAGCATATGATTTTATTCGCAATCTGTGGATGATTCTGATGAGAAACGGTTTTTCCTATACTTACTCAAAAACTGCAGTTTAAAAATACAAATATTGGTGAAGGCGTGGACAAACTAGATACCTTCGAACTCTGGGTACCTATAGCGTCGCATGCTGAGAATTCCCCTTAATAGATCAAGCAAGGAATGCATTGGCCAAATAAGAATATGCAAATACAGGGTATTGACCGCCACAACACGGGCATGTGCTTAGTCTAGTGGTCAAAAAGGAAAAGCAACTCTAATTTTTAATATGATAATGAATAAAGAAAACGTTAAAATATGTATTTCCAATACTAAAATTGTAAAGTGCTTTGAACAATTTATTATGTTTATTGAAAAAAAGAAGTTATAACTTAGGAAGCATTTTAGCTTCGCTGCAAAAAAGTGCTGCTCAAAGGGGAACCACGTGACACGCAATCTTTGAGAGTTGTTTGGTCATAATACATCTCTGTAGTATCAAAGATTCACTGTTGAGGATTCATGTATTAACAAACTACATTTCATAATACACAAAATAAAGTTCAGGTTGTTTACCTTTAGTATCCTGTAATTCCCAGCAATTGAATATGATTAAAAAACGTTTCAGGTTTTATAAGACAATTCTTTTTTTATTACCTACCTTCGTCTAATTTAAAACACTGATCACTGAATAGAATAACATCTTAATAACCTGAAATGCTCATAAAAGGCATAAAATTTTACTGCATGCCAACATATACAAACATACTTCAGCATTTCCAAAAATGGTTAGAAAATGGGAACACAAACGCATTAGCATTTTTTTTTTCTACTAAACAACTTACAGAGCGTTAATTTGTCTCAACTATTTCTCAACACTTAAACTTAGGTTATAAATTTAGGAGAAGACCCAGTCGACAACTTCCCGTTAAGATTGCCGGGAAAACATTTTAACCTTAAGTCGTTGTTTTCTCCTTTAGATCTGTAAGTTTCCTTTAGTTTTCCATTACACTCGGTGCCCGAATATCCTCTTTGTGTGTTTCCAACTTCAGGCATTGATCTCTGTGTAATACTGTTGTAGGACAAGTTTCTTTGATCCTCTTCTCTTAGCTTCTTCTCCCTCTTCTGTTAGGATAACGGAGAAGGTACAGTAAGTTATGTTGGGACAGTGGCGTTCGTTTGATCTCACACATTATGAGGGATCTTTCAATTTCAAGTTTGACGAGATTTTACTTGGAAAGGGGTCAAGTAAAGAAGACGTTTCAAAATATTTACCGTAGCAGTAAATACCCAAATCCCTTTTCACCAATTTCGTATGTTTTCTTTATTTATTTATTCTTATTATGATAAGCCACTCTTCTTTCATTTATTTTATTTTAAAAATATCATTCATAGCAGGAACCTTCTTATCACGTTTTGCTGTTGTAGTAAGCCACTCTTCTTCTTTTATTTGTTTTATTTTTAAAATATCATTCATAACAAAAACCGTCTTATCGCGTTTTGCTGTTGTAATAAGCCACTCTTTTTTATTTCTTTTATTTTTGAAATATCCTCTACAACAGAAGCCTTTTTAACATTGCAAAAAACGGACCTATTTTGGATTATTCTTTCTCCGATAAAAAAAAATCTTCCTCATTTTAACTTATTACCAAGTTATCAAGAACTTTACATTAAACTCACAACTGAAGAATTTTTTTTGCAGATATTTGTGTACAAACATGTAAATTAGTCTTTTGAGCATTTATTTTACTTTAGGTACCGAGGTCGTATGTTTAAAAACCTAATGTGCATTATGTGCAAACAAATTAGCGAAACTGTTTTATTAAATATGCATATTTTTTGTTCTTCGTTTTAGAGTGGAAGAATATCTTAGAGTTTGAAATTAAGTATCGCTTTAAAAGGTTTTAACTATTTTGGGTAATCCACTCTGCATATCCTTACCCTTTTCAACCTTCATATTTCTTATCCCACTCTCATTCCTCCATCCTTCTCCTTTTTTGTAGTCTCAAAACATCCCCCGTAGATTCGTAGATTGATTTGCAAGCAAAAAATCTTCCGTTCGAATAGTAAAATTGAGTACGTATTTTTTTTGTATAGAATTAATGAATTCGTCTTAGGAATACAAATTTCACCACTCTTTTTTCATATCTACTTCTGCTCAAATAAATAGTAACGTTTTAAATTAAATAATAAAGTCTTTCCCAATATGACGACGGGCTGCAGTTTCATAGATCGTCGAGTCGGAATTAATGAACTTCTACGAAAAACGGGAATATTCTATTTTACTCAACAGCATAATAATGTGTTGATGCCCCATTAACACCTTAGCGTGGAGTGTATCCTGGAGTGCATTTCACTAACACGTTCAGTTAGCAGGCACGTGAGCACAGAGGGATGCATTACCGTTAAAATCGTCACAAAGACTCTAGTGGTCTGTTGAGTGAAAAACCCATCAGCTGGGGACCAAAGGAAAAGTTTTCCTGTTGCAATTTCCACCCATGAAACCTACCTAGTCATTCAGTCTGTCAGTGTCCGCGTGCCAGCTGGCGATAAAGCTTTTGTAGGTTTGGAAAATATACAAAAGGTGAGTGAAAATGTGCATTCTGTTTGAATATTGCTTTCAATATTAATAAAATATAACACTTTCAATGTAAAAAAAAAACTATTGAATTTTTATGTGACGGAACATCAAAATGATGCCAACGTACATTTGGGTACATTTAATATGTATTTGTGGTAAAAACGGTGGTTGGCACGACCAAGATTTTCGAAAACTTGTAGAACTCTACCCATTTTATTTATTTCTTTACAAATATGTACTACTGACTATCTACAGGTTTTATATAAGTATTGCATATTGAAGTAAATTATTACTTGAGTAAACTTTCCCTCCACTGGAGGCGGTTTTTATCTGTAAATCTCAACTTAGCCTTCCACTTAGCAAAAAAATACTCAATTTTCAATTAGTGATCGCTTAGCTTTATTTGAGAAAAGTGGCCGTAAGAGATCATTTAGTCGTCGATTACTTTTAAACAGCAATACTTGCAGGATATTTCTACACGCACGTGTATGAGCTACTTGCCAACATGCATATAGTTGCAACAGAAAATTATGACAAGTAAATTTTGAAAAGTATATCACTTCAACTAGGAGATTATTTCTAACCCGCACCTAATAACTCAGCTACCAACCGAAAATAAATACAAGTATAGATAATGCCCAGAAACTTGTGAAAAAATATTGTTTAAATACGTATCTAACTCTAAATAACCTTCGAAGGAGTACCCTATTTTTTAAAGCGGTGTGATTTTAGACAATTGATTTTCCTAATAATAATGACTAGCCATTCTACATTTACCCACCATTCTTGCCATATCCGCTACAGTCATAATCCTCCCTCCCCCGCTTAGCGGCACACATCGAATACCTACCTTTTCATATCCAGGTCTGCGAAACAATGGATACCCGACCGCCCAGCAAACAGGGTGGATTATAAAACATAAAACTGTGGTCTCCACCCTATAACCGCACCCGTAAATTCCACCCACCGATCCCCCCTCTGGCCGTCAGCCCCTCCCTGAGGATTAAAGCCTTCTTCTGAATTTTACGCTTCGTGGAATGCCGGGGAAAAATAATATTCCAGGATTAGACAATAGCCGTATTTACATGTAAAGGATTTTCATTTTATCAATACAATGTAAAGGAAAGACATTTACATAATTGTGATTAATGCATTAATGGATGTGATTTAAAAAAATATATGTAATTATATCCATCAAAAAAACTTTTCAAATAGTGGTTGCATTAATAATAAATTTAAGACTAATGTGAATCTTGCTTTCCATTTCGAGTGCCTGATTTCAAACAATTTGCTTTCAGTTTTCTTTTACTCGGTTCTTGGAATCGGAACATTTTGATCACCCCACATTGTAATTTCTACCCCAAACTATGATCCCTTAAATTTTCCGATAAAAACATTAACTAGAAATTTAAATTCACTGAAAAGGAATGAATGACTAGCGTTATACTTGTGTACGCACCTATGTATTTCAGTTAAGTTGTTTTTTTTTAAATTTCAAAAATAAAATATTTTGATTTTTGAAATTAAAAAACTTCATACAATATCATACAAATAAATATGTTTTTACTTTTTTTATGGGTAATTATTAAAAATACTCTGCTAAAGAGAGTATCGGAGACAAAACAAAATTTCTCAGAATAAAATGTTACAAGCACACTCGGTCAATGTGACCAGAATTGCTCCTCTCACTGTCAACTTTATGTTCCAGTATCTCGAAAAGTTCATCCAAAAACACAAATATGAAAATGAAAATAATTTACTAAAACATCCTCTATGGTCTAGTGTGGAAAGATGCGACATAGCTGGGAACAAATCGCGAGCTAAGCCGGGTACAGAAACTACTAATTACTAAGACAACTAATTTATCTTCACTTATCAATACCTGTTTGCATCTCGGATTCAAATAGGAATTGTATCTGTTCACTGTATTTCATAAACACATTTATTATTCTGAAAAGGCTTTGGATCCAAATTCTAACCCCTTAAAATCCTTAATAACCGCCTACTCCTTCGACGGGAAATGGGATCGTTAAAATTTTAATATCATGTTATTTTTCAACTATTCAGTGCGAGGCTTAAGTAGTCGTTTTATGGATAACGTCGGATCGCGAGGTTAAGATCCTGTAATGATAGTATAATATCCCTGTTCATATTCATTGAGTAAGTTAAATGCACTTAAAGGCACTTTCGTGGTAATGGGGTTTTTTAAATTTTGCCCATAAGCCAATTAGTCGAGTTTTGACAGTTTTCATACCATTTTTTTTTAAACTTTAAGCTAGGACTTTTGACTAGTTTCAACGTTATTTTATCAGAATCTTATTTATTTTTTAATAATTGAAAATATTGGAGTAAGCATAATTTTTTCTCCATAATTCCGCTGTACATATTAAAACCGTTTCAAGAACTTTAACCTTCTGGACACAAACCTCCGTATACATTTAAATCCTTATATAAAAATAAAAGTTTTTTTATTTTTATTTCTAAATAAACCTAACTGAAGGGGTTGCTGTCCTGTTACAAGTTGAACCGTCTAAGCATTATTTACTTGTCTAAATAATTTCGTTTACATCGATCCTGCATGTTTGTATCGCAGTATGATAATTCATAGATTCATCAAACGTGCAACTACTCAAAAGTTATTATTTACACAAAAAAAACAAAGTTGAATAACATTTCCAATGTTGAAATCCTTTTCAAAAGAACATTTCATTTACCTCCTGCTTTATTCCCCTAATACAATCTGTGTTACATTAATATAAATTGAATAGGTCTGTCACTTTTTCTGTTACACCGTCGTTTCTAATACTCGATAAATACCTTATCTCTCATAAATATGAGGCTTTATTGTTTCCAGTATTTTCCTTCGCGTCCTATAGCTACGCCACGTAGCGTTCGGCCTACGAGCTACGGAGCTAGGTAGCTACGGCGCTACGGCGCTATATCGCTACGGCGCTGCGGGACTACGGGGCTTACGAGAGGTTGACACAGAATTCTGGAGGCCTGCCAATTCCAAGAGTGGAAGTAGGTAATGTGGAACGACCCCAATTCAGTCGGAATGAAGATTCTCCTCGGACCTTCATATTTCTGGATTACGGTCAGATCCTTTATTAGGTAGTTACTCCAAAGCGATAAATTTGGATTTTTTCGTGTTATTTAGAAATGAAAGGTTTTCTTGATTATTGAAAATATTAGAGTGTTCAAAATAATGGGATTTTAAAAATAATTTCAACTTTTGTTAAACCAAAATATTTATACATAATTTTGACAATATTATATTAAGGTAGTCGATGGCTTGGTGGGTAGGTAGGACGCTCGGCTATCAATCGGGCGGTCGGAGTTCGATACTCAAATCGAATAACGACTTTTACTCTTTTTAAAACAAGCTGTGCGTTAGCATTACACATATGCATCTTTTAGCATCCTTTTTGTCTATAAAATAAATAAATATTTTAAACACAAATGGTGGAGAAACTCGATGGAACGTAGCAAGATATGAACATTGCTCAAATGCTCATTATCCACTATTTTGTGTTAGATGATTTGCGTATTAGTAAAAATTGTATTAGCAAGTTGAATATGAAAACATCTGTCGTAAAAATATTTTTTATGCTAACATTTTTGCATTTTTTTAAATTTCTGACTGCTCATTTTGTATCCCTCCCATGTGTGGTGATGCACATTCAAAATAAACTGTCTGAATCAGTGAGCCGAAACGCTATACTATATAATCTGCCACTTATTGCAAAAACATATTGCCGAACGAGGCGTGAACAAGATTGATCGCGATATTATGGAATTACACCCCTGAGCCTCCCACAACCCACCCCATTCCACCCAACCGTCCAATACCTAACCCACCACTCCCATCCTTCACCTCCTTCTCTCTCCCTTGTTACGTCACTGCCATATCCCCAGCCCTGAATGGGGGAAATTATTTAAACTCGATAAGGGAAGTTTTATATTGTTTTCTCTTTGGCGTGAAGTCTTATCTTTGCTTTGAGTCGTTGGTAAAGATAATGATTGATGTTTTTTTTGTATCGTGAAATAGATCTAAGAAGAAGTTTTATGACGTTTCATAGTAGATCCATATTAACCGTTAGTGAACTTATTTAAGAGTGATAAATGAACTGTTTTCTCAGAAGAATATAAAAAAAATATTTGACTTAATAGTACCCAAAGGCATGATATAAATAAATTGTTTCTTAGAGGTTTTATCATAGTTTGATAATGCCTTTGGAAAGATAAACAGCTGTTTCGTTGAAAAATAGAAAAAAATTAACAATAGAACTACACAATAGAAAAATCATGCTGAAAGGTTATGGCAGTTACAAGGGTATGGCTTTCCTTGACAATAAAACTTGGAAGCTTTCCTCGAGAATTTTGTATCGATAATATTGTTTGTTCCATCCATTTACTTTTCTTTACGTCTACGAGTACTTGTGGTTATACGAACAAAATCTAACCTAAAGTAGGTTTATGAACTTAAATCTACTTAAACTATGAAAGAGGGAAATTCAAGATGTTGGTGGGATGAACTACAAACAGTGTTTATTTGCAAATAATACGAGCTGTATTTATGTATTACCGAAGCATAGGCTATGAAGCAAAAAATAAGAATGTATAATATATTATATGACCGACATATAACGCAATGATAGGTATTTTTTAAAATTTCCTTTTAAAAAGAAAGACAAACATTCCCGGGTTACGAATAACCTGACAATATTTGAAAAACTCTTACTGCCATCATAAGAAGCGGAAGATGTTGCTTGTGCAATGATGAAGGACTTGGCCAGCAGAGGAATTGAGTGCACGACAACCTCCGTATTCGAGCGGTTAAAATCCTCGGCTACGAATCCAGAGGTCGCGAATTCAAATCCCGGTGTGTGCAAATTTTATTTAATTTACTTGATGTATTTTTTTCATATTTTATTAACATAAAATATTATAAATCTAATAAATTTGCGGCACATTAAGTAGTGATATTTTATTAGTATCACACTGATGAAAGAGCACCATTCAGAATCGAACCTATCCTGTGTCTCCCCATCTCCTTTCTTTCCCCACTTTCACCAGCCTCACAACATATCCCGATTTTAGATGACATATTCCCACTGGTTTTGGAAAGTTCGGAGCGTTTTGGACTCTTTTGCGGTCTTCACATAAAGAAAATATATATTTTCATAGAAAGCAATTATTTTGTGGTTTGACATATTTAATGAAATAAAAATAAAAAAAACTTTATGTGACACCAAAGAGTTAATTTTATTTTTGTATACCGACCGGTTTCGCTTAGCCTAAGCATCATTAGGGTACAAAATTAAACTTAACAAAACATACATAATGTGCGGTTATATATACATACAGAGGGAGAACACAATTTGAAATAAAATAAGAGAACAGTGAGATAACAATAGAATAACATTTAAATTATAACAAAAGAACTGAGAGAAAGAGACAGAAAATATACATTGAAAGAGACAAAACGTCAACTGAGAGGATGATTGAAGAATAGTGACAAGTTTATTGAGTTTATGGGAAATATATCTAAGATTGGACTACTGCTTAAATTAAACTGCTTAGAATATGACTTAATTTTAATGGGTTTTAAAAAAAAAATCAAAACAAATCCAAATAAAAAATATGTATGACTCCGCACCAGCGCAGCATACTCTGACTCTGGAGGACTCCGATGACAGTTTTTCAGCAACAAACATGCCTGGGCAGCTGCGCAAGTTTTTCCGCAAGAAGAAGAGAAGGACCACCACGACCAGCGCCGCAGCGCCGACGACCACGATTACGACGACGCCCGTGCCGCCCAAGCCGACGCCGCCCACCACCAAGCCGCCTTCCGACACCGGCGACGAATTCGGCTACCTTTGGTCACCGCTGGACTCGGCTCCTGACTCTGACTACTGACCATTAAACTAAGAATTAATATTAAGTAGAAATTAAGATTTGTACAGCGCCCTTGAGGTGATTTTTCACAAAAACGGCGCTATAAAAATCATCCAAAAATAAATAAATAAATAAATAAATACGGTAGGGTGTCCGTAGGATAAAGAAGTTGTATTTTAATAAACCGTAAACCTTAACCCTTGAACCTAACCCTAACTTTTTAAATACTTGATGATACGTAAGTCCCACAAAATACCAACAAGTTGTATCAATAATAATAATAATAAAGTTTTTATTCTAGAAGATATGCAGGAGTAGTGCAACGCAATACATTCCATAATAATTAAAAATACATAAAATAAATTATACACAATAATAAAGAAAAAAAATATTTATATATATATATAAAAAAGTCATAGGGAAAATAAAAATTATAAATGTAAACATTATTAATGGAGGATATAGTAATGTATTTTATTTCCTTACGTACGATAAATTATCATCCGGTCCGCCAAAGCAATCCTTGAAAACCCGACTGACTCTTCATACCCAACTTTTCTAAAGAGCCCACTTTATTTGGAAAAATGTTCATCCCCACACACAGCCATAAAGCATCGCCATTCCTGGGCATGACAGGCCAGAGAAACTTTCCGGGACAGTTGGAAATATGACAATAATCCCTAATGGGCGCTTCTTCCTCTGCTTCCATTTTTCCCACTTCTTCCCGTACTTCTCTACGTCCCTACTTCCACTCCTGCTTCTTTACGTTTCTACCAATTCTAGCTCTGGCTTCCTACTCCCTCGCGTCTTCACTTCTGAACGCCCTTTGTTGTTCCTAACAGTAACATGGAGAACAATGGGAATATCTGAAATGCGATAAAAACGTGAGAAATTTCAACGTCACGCTGCTGATATCGCTATGATATGATGAGCGTATTAAATACAATAGACCACGGACAATAAGAACAAAACAAACCTGACATTTCCAGTTGATGAAATATCAAATGGATAACTGAAAATATATCATATTACAGACATTTGTTTATATTATTTACCACGACATTGCATTTTATACATGCCTGCGATTCAAATATCTATATGTTTACGTACATCTATCAAACATGTTTTGGGGTTTAATAACTAAGTCCTAATGTATTCTCAAAGCACTTCAAGGTGCAAATATGTAACATAAGTAACTGTAAATAAAATAATATCCAATGAATTGCTGTTCTTCAATCATCACTCAACTAATTATGGGTATCATTCTTCACTGTACAGAATATCGAGACTTGTTAACTCAAGCACTTGATATTTTTGGTAGTAATCTAAAAGATTTTTTTCACATTTTCCGACTTTACCAAAACCTTGCTCAGACTTTGACTTGAATGTTCTTTCAAATTTATATTTTTGTCATTGATTTATTATGTATGTGCTGTTCTTTCTCTGTTGCTCTTTTTTCCATTTCATGTTTTGTATTTTTTTATAATTGGACAATGGTCCGTTAGTATATAAATAAATAAATAATTATTATTTTCTATTTATATATATTCTTTGCTAATACCACCTTTCACTGCATATAACATTTGACCACCATGACGTGTTTTGAAAATTTAATTAAATTTAATTATATATTAAAAGCCTTTTAATTCTCAATACCAACATGTCAAAAGCATTTAATTATAGATATCGTAATATTCCGTTCAACCAACATTAAAATGTGCGAAAGATCCGTTTTCCGGTAGCGAAAAACGATAATTTTAATATCCGATTCTGCCGCTAGATGGCGGCAGGTGCGTTTGCGAAAATATAACCAGGGAAGGCTCTACTTTCTAATGAAAAACACACGGAACACATTCAGGCCTTTGCAAACTTCCATTAATATTCCACGCCTAGTCCTGCCACGCTTTAAGGAGATTTAAACATAAACTGAAAAATCCCTCTGTTAAATTCGGCATAAATGAATATCATCGTACGAATTCTGATAAATTCCATACGTTATTTTAAAACGCATGGCTATTTTAAGCATTTAAACCCCTTGGACTTTTACGTTTATTATATATTACATATTTGCCAACCGAACGCTTATTATGCTTTACGGGAATGTTTATTTTGTAACACTGTTTATTATGACGACCTCCATGGCAGAGTGGTAAGATACTTGGCTCGAGGCTTGAAGGTCGCAAGTTCGGAACCGGAATAATGTTGTTTTTTTCTTTAAATGCGGGTTTTTCTACACATAGAATTTAGGAATATAACATAGTGTACCCATGCGCATTTCGTTCGCAAACGGAATTTGTTCTAAAAATCGCTCTGGTGAGAGATCATCAATTAGAAACGAGATGTTGCTTGAAATGGCTTTCAGTGTTAGTGTTTAGTGATCTGAATAATCAAGTTTTTTTTCTCTCCTCCTTCTACTTCCTCACTCTTTTCAAACACAGATGTTTTTTTTTTCAATGGAACGCCGGCATCAGTTGGAGCAAGTGTGCAGTAACACACAAACATTTGTCAGTAAATGTTGAAATTACACGAATTTGGTCAACGTCATTATCGTCATCAGTTACTAATAATCCAATGCCGGATTAAGGTTACCTAAATAAAAGGTATAATAAGTGTGTGGGATTTTTTATTAAAACAAATAGAACATGTAAATCAGGACCGCCTACAGACAAATCACACGAATGTTTTCAAAAGAAAATACGTTCGCGGTTACAGATGGTTTTTTTTACTGTTGAGAGTGAATATATTCCAGTATTTTCTCCGAAGGTGAACATATTGTATATACTTCAAAGTAAACACATATATTTTTTCCCTCTCAGCGCTGGTGAAAAAATTCACATTGGACAACGTCTACCATAAATTTGAAACCCTCTGTGGTGTCATGGTTGTAGACATTTTTGCCGGAATGTTGCGGGTTCAGAATTTAATGAAGGGAAAAGGGTTTTAATTGATATTTTTACTGGAATGAAGATTAGGTATAATATACAATACCCAGCCTATAAAACCGCTTACGGACAAAAAAGTTCTAAGTACAACACCACTAAGCAATTCAATTCTCTGCCCAGCACCATCAGAAACATACAAACCAAAAGCTCATTTAAAAGCAAAGTTTAATTTAGTTCTTAATATGTAGATTCTATGTCTTCAAATTTGTCATTTACTTATAATATTTTTATTATATGTGTACTATATTTTCGATATTAACATGTTACTATGTAGCTAAAAAACCACTTTTGAAAATCGACATCCCAACACAGGCGTATGCTTAGTGGGATGGGAAATTATACCAACCAACAACAAAAAAATGTATTGTTAAGTAAATTAATAAATAAACTGTTATTTTTTTGTAATGCAGTGTTTTAATGGAGTGAAATCCATTTTTTTACTGGTTTCGTTTTCTTTTAAAACATAAAAAACTTTTATAAAAAAAATCAACTACTCTAGGGAGGATAAAATAAAAAAGGTGGACATATTTTCATAGATTTTGGGTTTAATTTTGTGGAACTCAAGATTATTTAATAATAAAAAAATTAAATTTACTTAAATTTATAATTAGAAAATTCTTCTAATTTGCGTTTAGAATTGGTTGTTTTTATAGCCTAACGCCAAATAGATGAAACACAAATGAATGCTAAACACAAACTACTTGAATTTTCTAATAAATATGGTTAATTTGATTGCATAAAAAAATTAAATAGGAATTTGTTTTGTTTTTGAAAAGTTTCATCTTTTACGATGTACTACATTTGTTTGAACGATAACATTATTCCATTTATTTCTATACTTGTATAATTTATGTTAGTTTTAAAAGCTAGTCAACGCTAATCAAAACCGGTAGCGAATAATTGAAAATTAAGTTACAAATGTACATGGTGCAAGATGAAACTCTTCAAAAACAAAATATCTAAGAATTGTTACATAGTTGTAGTAATGTCCAAGAAATACAGTGAATTTGTTTCTCTATTTTGATATATTTTTTAATAAACCTTTTTTTTTCAAAACAACAAATATGTCTACTAAAATGCTTAGACCTTAAAAGTAATTATTAGAATGCAAGCAACTGGTTCATAAAATAGAGTACTAGTTTTTACTCAATTAAGAATATATTAAAACCTTATACATACCTACTTCCAAATCAAAAATAATAATATATCACGTACATTTTTTTAATATACGCCCGTAGAGTTTTCGTCTTCATAACGTTGATATAAAAAAACATTTAGAAATTTGGTAAGATCTAAGACAGTTAAGAATATGATGTAACCCTTTCTATACATTTTAGAATGGAACCCATTGACATTACAAAAGAGGCCACTAGCGCAAGAGGACTTTTTACCCTCATTTTTGAAAAATCTAATATTTGATCTAATGTCCACATATTTATGACATACTACAAGAGAAAGTCATCAACTAATTTCGGGAAAAAATATGACTCCATAAACACTGTTTTCGATATCTCGCGTGCTAACCATCAAAACACGCCTAACTTTGATATTTCTTAATCTTTCAAAATACTGTTATAAATACATTCACAAAACAGGGAAGATTGACTAACAAATAAAACCCTTACCCATTACACGTATCATAGCTGAAAAAAACCATCAATCGCATCTGTTCAAATTTGGAGTTAGACGATTCATAGACTAGTGGCCTCAATTATCTACGTATGGTGTATATTAATTTCCCAGCGTAGGTATATATAAATAAATGTGGCCTTTTCACATTTTATTATTCTTCTTATCTTTCAAGTCCTTCATATAAGACCGGCTTCAAAAACGGATTATTAATAGCTTTGTGACACATTTTCGGAAATTCATCTGATTAGGTGACAAAATCGACATGACAGTGTAGGTTTTACGATCCAATAAAAATGGAAATTGCTAATTTGAATAAATTACGCAAAACTGGTAAGGGCGGGGTGGGGGGGATTTCTCGTATCTGGGAATTATTGGCGAGTTGTGATTGGTCGACAGGGTCCCGCGCAATATTTCATAATATCCCGTTCGAAATTCGAGTAATCAAATTACTTTTTAGCAAAGCGAATCCAGAAATGTGCCCGTGATGTCGGCGTAATGTGGAATATTGGAGTTTAGAATTCCATTAGTATTAGACACTGAAATAAAAAAAAACTAATAGAATTGTATTTTGAGCGTGACTGTGTGACCGAGGTAAGCTCGTTTTTTTTACTTCGGGTGAAATCAATTTCATTGGCCTTTCTGGGATCTTGGAATCGAAAGGCTTAATGTAAAATGCTCACTCCAGTTTTCTTTCTGATCGGTGTAGATACACACTTTATGGAATGTGCCTGTACACGGTACTTTCTACAAGAAATTTTGACTAATTTTAGGCCGTGGCTCATGTAGAAGTGTAATAATAATTTTTAAAATCTGCCTTCTGGCGGTAAGGTTCAAATTTCACAAATATTTGGTTCTTGAAGTTAATACATAGTTGTAAAGTCATTAAAAATAATTTAAAATCACACTGTAAAGAATGCAACGGCATTGCCATCATGAACTTGCATATTTGATGTATGTATTTAGCTGCCAAACAATTAGACAAGATTAATATATATATATATAATAAGCCATATTGCTTGCATCTTTAATTTATATTTATTTTTTCATGAGAAAATAAATAATAACTTATATAAGCTCTTGAAAAACCGAGTAGTAATAATAATAAACTAATTTATATAGCACCATATTTGTGAAAAAAACTGCAAGGGCGCAATGTAACTACTAATTTTCGTATGAAGTAAAGAAAATGAACGGTTTTTTTTATATTTACTTTTTTAAGAAACTACGTTCATCCAAAATAAGTAAAACGTGCAAGTATTGAAAAAGTGACTGCAATTTGTTCCAATACAGTTAAATAAATTCATTACAAGCGTATTATACAAATAATTTGTTTAATTTAATTAACGTTCAACAGGGAAAGGTTTTACCACGATTTTAGTAAACCAGGTATGTATAAATTCTACCGTTTAAAATCAGAAGGACTCAACCCACGCGGAGATGATAATATTACAGGTTTATAACAAACTGAGGTAAATGAACCTAATATATTGGGCATTAAATGAACCAGCATTTATTTGGCACTCAAAACCAGAATATAAGATACTCTCGGAATCAGAGTTGAAGCAAAGCTTGAAAAAGCTTCAACCTGTTATGGTTAAATGAGAAAATAACCACAAAGTACTTCCGACCCTCCTCTTCTTCTCTCTCCATAGTCACTTCGTTCCCCCCTCTTTTTCCTTTCCGCCACGCGTTTACCCAATATTGAGGTTAAATGGAAATCTCACTTTAACCAGTTGGTTCGGTGGTTAAAAGTAGAACGCGTTGAGGCTTTAATCAGTTAACTACTGCCATTTAGAAGTTGTGCCCACTTTATGGTGCACTGTAATGTGTAGGTAAGTGTCGAGAATAATTACACACGAATAAATTACACGTGCTAAATGTACACGGTCAAAATTTCACGTGCAGAAAATTACATCGCCCAATTTTTGCGATTCAATGCTTCGTCCCAAGGGGAATTAAGTATTTAAAAAAAAAATAAAGACGAACATTTCCGGGTTTCGAAAAACCTGATAATATTTGAAAAACCCCTACTATCATCATAATAAGTGGGCAATGTTGTTTGTGCAATGATGGAGGACTTTTCCAGCAGAGGAATTGAACCCACAATGCCCGGGTACTTACATTTGTCCCCACTTCCAAAAACTTGCACACACGTGCACGCATGAGCGATCATTTCTATATTCCTGATGGTATCTACGTTATCGAAAAAATAGTCAAAGGTCGCGGGTTCAAACCTGGCGTGCGCAAATGACTTTTATTTAGTTTATATGTGTCATAAAAAATGAATTCATGTACAATCAAATTAAGTATATTTGGGGCACGTTCCAGAGTGTTAGATACTCTAAGTATCGCCCTGGTGAAAGACCACTCACCAGATACCTACTCATTGGGAATGCCATAGGCTAATTGAGACACTTGTGGCAATCATAAAAAAACAGTTAAAAAAATACTAACACTGCATATAACTGCTAAATGTCCAATACCTACAGTTACTGTTGTTATATTCCTCTGAAAAAGGTACGATCAATATGAAACTAGATGGCCTCGTGTAAAGACACCGTATGTATTTACGTACGGTGTACACATTTTTTTACTTATTTTTTAAGATTTTGCGTTCTCACACTAACTGAGAAAAATATGGGAACTTGTGTATTTCATCGTAAATTGAATCCAAGTAACATAACTTTCCTCCATCGTCATTGAGTTCACTTCCCGTGAGATGTTTGCATACTACTTCGCATATGCAAACATCTCCCAAATTGTAGCCAGGAGTTGTAAGCTGCTTGGAGCCTGGCTTACCTCGGCGGATATACCCCTACCTACACTACCTACCACACCAGGCAACCAACCCTGTAGACTGTAAGCAGAGGTAGATCGGTTAACACCGCAAACACGGTATAATAATGCTGTGCACAGCTTGATGAAAATATCGAATGGAACTAAAGTAAGAACGTTTTTTTCTTTTAAAAAAATATTTGTGTTGTGTGTTATGAGTGAACTTATTTATCAAAAGATGTATTCTTCAAAGGAGCTTCAATGAGTGGCTAACCTTTCCAATACCGAGCTTGAAAACTTCCTTTCAGTTATTTACCCAAACGTTTTGCAGGTAAATATTTTTCTGTATGTTCTTAAAATAAATCAATCAAAAAGATAATAATTATATATATGTAATTTATCCTGAAATTATGAAAAAATAAAATTATTTTTGTGTTGAATATTTTGATTTGATAAATTATATATTTATATATATATATATTTGTCGTATACACCGTGTTTAAGGATTGTACCGCGAAACTCCAAGATTATTCATAAGTATGGAAAAGATTTTTTTTCAGTAAGGCTCAAATAAAAAAGTTATAATATTTTATGTACTTGCTTGTGGTAAGTGTAACCAACCCTTTATAATTAACACTATTCCGCTCACTACAGGCTGTAATCTACCGCGCTACTGGCTAGTTAAATGGCTAGTTCTATGCGAATGAGCAGGTACCTACTCCCTCCAGATGCTAGCGATGTCGTTATATATTGTAAAGCTACTACCACATACAACACTCAAACCATTTATTTAAATTTTAAGTGAATTTGCACTGTTTGACTAACTTAGGATTTTCCTTAGAATTTCGTGAATAATCTCTACTCTAAACCTCCTGAAGTTTCGCAATACCATCCTGAAATACAGTGCATGCAAAAATGAAAACAAGTGGTAACGCTGCAAAAGCAGGCCTTTGAATTTAAACAAAAAGCATTGACGAAAGGAAATAAATAAAAGTAAGTTAAAAAAAATATATTTATATATTATAGGTATAAGAAAAATGGTTGAGTGCCCTATGGTGGATTTGAGAAAAGTTCGTAACGCGGTTAGCTTTGAGGTGGTTTTAAAGTTGGGTAAGCTGCTAGCAGTAAAGGTAAATATACATTTCAAAGTAAATGGGCTTTATTTCGTTTGTGGTGTTGGTAAAGATTTTTTTTAATTCTGCGTGTAGGTTGATAAAGTTTTGAGGCTTCCACAAGATGGGAATGCTGTATTAAATAATATTATTATTGATAATCAAATAAAATGGTGGCAGATCAAACCATAACTGTATTTGTTAATTTATTATTTTAAAGCTTATTCTGTAGAACTGTTTATTAAAAAATAAATCTATATATATGAAAACGATAAGCGAAAAAAAAATGCATATATTTCTAACGAAAAAAAAAGTTTTATTTATTTAAATAAATAATTACAAAAAATGTTAGAAACTTAAAAATTCTATTCGTTAAAATAAATAAATTAAATTTTCTAATTGATCGATTCAGCAATTCATTTTTCTATTGAATGGGATTAGTTATGACAGCGCGAAATCCGTTCCTTAAAATTGTTGTTATGGTGTAATTTAAAAAAAATTTATGATTACCGATTTGCGATAGAGATTTTTAGCGCAGAAATATGAAGAATTTCTTCACAAGCAACTATAATAGGGAATAGTCCGTTACCTGTAGCACTCGAATGAATTTCTTTTAAAAAATAACATTTCTGGAAATCAAGAATTGCCTGGTTTCCAGTAATATGTAACATCTATTGTTCCCGGATGATTGGTCAAATGACTTACGAAATGTCCACCTTGAACTATTAATCCTTATCTAAAAGCTATCCTGCCCTCCGGTTTAACTCAACGGGGCATTTCGTTTACAGCACTAAAAACGCGTAGGCTTAGTATGGTTAAGTCCCTTTTAACCGTCGGCTGCAAAGTTAATCAGTTAGATCTCGTATCTTGGGGATGGGAAAAGGTTTTCAGTTGGGTTTTCATCTCTTAAAATTGGAAAGTGTGCCACCGCGAAGTTGAAATAAGTCTGAAGTGTGTGGATGGGGAAGGCGTTAAGAGAAAATGGTACAGAAATAAGTTATGATGTTATATTATCAACTTTTTTGATCATTATATTTTATCATTATATTTCGATCATTATCATTATTCCTCTAAAATAATTGTAAGCTAATTTGGATTTTTTTCGTTATAAGCTTACTTTGTATACATACATTTTATTTAATACCGGTTTGGCGGATACATATGATTTGAAAAAAAAAACGATTCCACAGTAAGTTTATAAGAACACGTATATTCTTGTTGTTTTTAACATTTTTGAACACGTTTGTCTTTTAAAAAAAGTATTGTAGTGAATACCGCACAATAGTTCCAACTGCTCCCAACCATCTAGAGCAAGTGAGACTATGGCATCCTCAATTGGGATATGTAGTGAGGCTGAAGGTAGTGGGAAGGGAAAGAAGATGGGGAAGAGGAAGGTCGGGAAGTGCCTGGCTATTTAGATCTGGTCATCAAACTCGGCCATACTTAATATATTTTATATTGATTAAATGTATTATGACACATATTAATTAAATAAAAGATATTTGCGCACGCCGGGCTTGAACCCGCAACCTCTGGATTTGTAATCAAGCGTCTTACCACTCGACCACGGAGGCCGTCGAATTTGTCTAATTATCTAATCTGTTGACTTACAAAAACAACGATTCCGAAGATATTCTCGGTGTAAAGAAAAAAAATATACTGATTTTTAGGGTTAGAAGGTTTAAAATAAGGCTTAAAAATTGAAAAAAGCTACATCAGGTGGCATGTGGCATGGTTTAATATACATTGTTGATAAGTTCTTGCACGGTTGATTGTAAAGAGGATCATCCATCAAACAATTTTTCAAATTAATCATAATCACGATACGAAAGAAGGTAAAGGAGTGCATGTTTATAATATATCTTAGAAAATGTACGAAAATCAATCAATTTTGTAGAAAAATGAATACACAAAATAAATGAAGATAGAAAGCAAAATGAAATGTCATCAATCGATAATTTTCGAATGATATTTTTTGGTATCTTAACAAGGAGAATAAATTTTACTCGTAAAAGAAAGGAAATAAACAATCATATCTTTACGGGAAAAACCAATATAAATTATTTAAACATTGATACATTTATCTTCGCAGACAGTCAAAAGGAGAAAATAATAACTAACTATTTACTAGGGTCATAGATGTTTTGTATCCACCAGATTTACCTTAGCGACGTCACCGACTGCACAGTAAAGTATGTCGTTCTGTACTAATAAACAAAATAATTGGTTCGAATTATGCAAATTAAAATGGTGCTTTGTACGGTTAATACAGTAAAGTCCAATGAAAGCGTTTTTATTCTGGATTGCTTCTTGAAAATAAGAAAAACTTCCGCTGCAGAAATACTCCTTGACGACAATCGATTCAGAAAAAAAAAACTCATTCTTTTTGATCGATGATCAACAATTTACAAGTTTTCTACCTTGTTCAACGTTGCTAACAAAAAATAAATGGTGGAAGAATTTTTTTGCGGCGAAACTTTTAATGTTTCCTGTTGTAGCTAAGAACAGAACTCAACTTTACGGCAGCTTTATAAAAGTTTAGCAATGCCGAGTTGTAGTCACCGTTCCCGCGGTTAGGTTAGTAATGAATGAGAAGAAAAAGCCCTGAAAGCCGGAGAAGAAATACGAGGAACAATGCTCTCCCATAAATTGGCTACAGGAAACGAAGTGTTTGCCGATCTTCTCCCCTGAAAGGACCGGGGAAGGGTGTCGAGCCCTTTATTAGCTAATTGACGTGGATTACTGAATGCTCAAGTCCTTCACAATGATGAAGGAAATTTATATTTGCAGGACGTGATCATGTAGTTCTATGGGGTTCTTTCGTTTAAGTAATGAGCATTATGTAAATGGAAACCCCGATAAGGTCTCAGAAAGTCGACACAACTGTTAGCAGCAAAATAATAAGTTATTTTCATGTAACCTGGCCACAAATAAGCACCCCACAAATACAGAGGAAGACTTTTGAATTTGGCTTTTTAGATAAGTTTTTTTCTTGATCTTTTCAGAGACCACCTTTTTAACGGTTACAACTTGTTAGAGTGACTTGGTCTAATTTTCTAGGTTTTCCCGAATTTCTTCTTTTTTTTCCTTTCCCTCTTCATATTTATTTTGCCTCCCAATTATCCAATTTTTTAAATATTAGGGCTGCATAGACCCACTGGTTTCCATTAGTGCAGCCACACCACTCCGGTTTTTCCATAATAACTGCTATAAAGACTAAGGCACTAAAGATAATTGGCAAATAAAAGTTGGTATATGCTCATGATTTTATAGACTTATCGAGAGTCAAAATAATCAATATTAAGAAGAAAAAATGAAATAAAAAACTTTTCAGTAAGCTTCAATAGGTTTTCCTCACTGGATTAAGCTAAGGCCGACATCAAATTTATCGTTCTGTTTACGTCAAACTGATTAGGCCCAGAGAAAGCCTAGTTTTAGTTCCACCACACTTACCCCACCTTACTAACCCCACCAAAGTAACCCCACCACGCTAACCCCATCTTACTAACCTAAGGCTAAGAACCCAACTCACTAACCTTTCCATAATCCGACCTTCGTCTTTATTTGTTTTGCCAATTCGGTGTTATGTGCAAAACACACAAAACTCTAGCCATTCTTTGCGATTATTTACCTCCAAGTATTTATTGCCAGTCGTGAAAAAGGGAGAATGAAAAGCGTATTAATAATATTTATTCTCGCTTTGTTTCTTTCCCAATGGGATATATTTTGATTGATGGCAACTCCCGTTTGGCGGGAAACTAATGACATTCCTCGGTTTCGTGACTTAATTCATTTTTGCCCGAGCAGGATGAAAACGAATATTCCCCGAAATCCGTACTATTTCGAGGTTTTTTTCCGTTAGTATTGCGAGAAATTTTTCGTGGTAGATGTCAACAAAACCCCACGTATCAATGATATCTATTTTTGGTTGAATAAAGATTTACTTTTCTTTACGGAAAAAAGCTATTGGTTAACTTTCATAATAAAAGCGAAAACTTTCTGAGAATTCAAAGATATTAATGTTCTTGAGTTATTGGAATATTTTTTCTGGAGGCAAATTCATTGTTGTTTCTTTTGTTTTACCAAACCAAAAACAACAAAGATTTTGTACGGAATAAAATGAATTGCTTTTGTTAACCTACTTAAGTAGGTATGCAGTGGGAGATTTTGCTAATGTAGATATTGCGGATATGAAACAATATTAGGTTACAAAAAACTTGGCAATATTTGAAAACGTCATACCATAATTAAAAGCGTTAAGGCTGATTCACACCAACGTCCGGATCCGCTCAGTGCCGATATTGTTCCGCAAGAGAGCTTATTGATATGGTATGAATATCAATCAAGGAGTATGCACCAAGACAGAGTTGTGTGGCAGTATATCCTTCTGCCCACCCTTGTGATATTTAACTACTTATTTAGTTAAATAATTATTTTGAAGTGTAAAAATATTTACAACGCAGATTTTTTTTTTACCATTTTTTTATCACTAAATAGTATTTTTAATAATTAATAATCAATAAAAATATTATTTAGTGATAAAAAAATGGTTTTTGAAAAAAAAAAATCTGCCATGTTAGTATTTTTACAATTCAAAATAATTATTTAACTAAGTAGTTAAATATCACAAGGGTGGGCAGAAGGATATACTGCCATACAACTTTGTCTTGGCACATACTCCTTGATCGAAATTCATACCATATCAATAAGCTCTCATGCGAAACAATATCGGCACTGAGCGGATCCGGACGTTGGTGTGAATCAGCCTTTAAGCGTTGGTTATGCGATGATGAAGGACTTCATAACGGATATAACCCGTGACGCTAGAGTGGGAACCCAACGCATATCTCCAATCGCCTAGTAATCGGCTATTATCCGATCATTGTTGTCGAAGTTACACATTACTTTTCGACAAATTGTTTTTTTGTCTTCGTCTTTTGGACCCAGAGATGAATGTCAATCTGCGTCATCAATTTCATGACAATTTGTTTTATTATTCTTTCAGATCGCTTCCTTTTCTTCTCCGTGCCCCTCGCCGCCCTGCTGCTGTGCTGGTCACAGGGCGTGGCGCGCGTGGGCGGGGAGCCCGAGCCCGCGCCCGCGCCCGGCCCCGCGCCCCCGGGCCCGCCCAGCACCGTGCCGCCGCCCTGCCGCATGAGCGAGTACGCGTGCACCAACCGGCGGTGCGTGCCCGCCAACCGCTACTGCGACAACGTCAACGACTGCGGAGACTCCTCGGATGAGCCGCGACACTGCACACGTGGGTTCAATATTAGTTAAACTAGTGCTGCCTGTCTCCACTATCTGCTACATCCCTTCAGCTCCTTTTGCCAACGGATGCAATGCTAGAGTTACGGGGTGGTTTTAATTATTTTACTGATTTCGTCTAATTTAACTTTTCTGATTTTATTGGTTTTACCGATATAACTAATTTTACTGATTTTTCCTAATCGAAAATATCTTTAAAAAAACCAACACAATTTGAAAAAATGAGAAACCTCTTTAAAATGTTATTAATGTTTGTAAGTATTTAATTCAAATAAACCTCACTGCTTAGATTTTTCTTATATCTAAACATTCATTACATTTTTAAATCGCCAATGCAAAATATTTTTTCTTTTACTTTAAACAATACTGTGTGCGAAATTAATAACGGAATGACTTAAAAAAACGCAGGTTTTCAGGAGAGCCAAAACAAAATTTAGATTTTTTTTATTCATGTCATATATTTTGTCCTTTTTCAAAAAATTATCGCACATTAATTTACTTTCTGACTTACCTCATTTTTCCTTGCTAGATATATTGCTGTGCAAGTTCAATACTATAACAAGTCAAATTTATTTGTTTGACTTATGGGTGTCTTTTGATTCCTTATGTTAGAAGGAATCCGAAAAAAACAATAAGTAAAAGAAAATTGTTGAACTAGCACAGCGATGTATCTAAGGAACAATTCTGCATACTTAACTCAAAACTTGATTAGTTTACTCATTCCGTTCTTCCTTTCGCACACAGAATAATACCCCTGATAGTGAAAAACGTTTTTTTTATCGGTGTAAAATTTTAATGCATACATTTCGTCGCGGCTTTGGTTAGGAATGACATATATTTAAGTGAATAATCGTGCAAAGTACAGCCTGAAAGATTCTCCTTTGTGTGGAAATTCGTCAGAAAGAACCTCAACAACTGGGTCTTAATAATTTAATAACATGGTTTAACTTAAATACTTAATGATAATAAATTAACCAAAATTTGAGCCGTATTCAAATAAAAACAATTATGCAGCTTAGTTTCAGATAAATACGTAGAATCTCGTGAGTTTAACTTTAATGATTTGAGGTTAGAGTCACACCACCCTACAAATAAATCGGTGGTGGGGTTCTCCTAAAATAATGGAGCAGACTGTATGATATATTAAAAATAATTTCCAGTCGTTCATGTTCTATGGTATGTGTTCTATTAAACTGCGTAATACAATAGGTTTTTACTCATGGGTAGATGAAGTCCAAATATATATTTTTTTAAACATACGATTTCACTAATTATTCGTCAAAATATTTAAGGATTCACGCTGACAAAAAGCAATTGTTATCAATTTATTTGCATTAGAAACTTATTACTTATTCAAAAATAAAATAAACAAAGCGACAATTAGTAAAGGAAACACGAGTAAGACTCCCATTGCCACAGTTTCACTAGATATTCTACCACGTAAATATTTAAATACAATTTGATTCAATTTAAAAAAAAGGTTATTTATTTCTAACCTTTCTAAATGTTGTATTTAAAAGTTAATTTTTAACGGTGGAAGGTTATGCTTTATTAAACATGGGGTTTTATTAGGGTTTGAAAATGTGATCGTTAATTACTTTCTCAATCTCGATTGATCTCTAGGATTGCTTATATTAGCTTGGCTTATGATATTATTTACTTTGGAAAACAAAACATTAAATCATGTAAAAAGATTTATTAAATTATACAGTTCGATAAATTGTAAATTCTGTATTGCTAACTTTAAAATCAACACAATCAAGATGATTTTATTAACTGTAAATAATTTGCTTTGTAAGTAAGTACTTATGTACGAGTGTAAGCTTTTCAAATTTGGAACTGATATTGATTGAAATTATCAAAAAATAAAAAAAACTTTCAAATCCCTACCTACTTAATAAAGTGCCTATATAATATAATGTATTTGAGCAGACATTATTCTATATTTGAAATGGGCGGTTTATAGAAACTACCATTTTTTCTTTGGAAGTCATGTTACTTCCCGTGATTTTAAAGAATACGTAATGTTATTACAGTTTATATTCACACAATATTTATTTCACACTCTGGAAAATATTCCCACCAGAAAACACAATCTCAGTATTACCCCGAAGAAAGACCACTATTAAAATTCTAAACGTTGTTTGAAATAGCTTAAGCCGTCTTAAGTGATTAGTTCTGAATAGCCAGGTATTTCTCAACCTTCCTCTTTATTTGCCTCCTCTCCTTCCTCTCATATTTCAATCAGCCACGCACCATATTGGAGATTTTTCATTAAAAAGTATATTGGATGTTGAGTTATTTTCTTACTTTACTAAGCACCCAAGAATGACGCTAAACGACGCCTTGTAGCATTCTAATACAAGCAATACTACAAATGATTTATCTGCAAATTTTCTATGGGTAGTTAGAAAGTGTCTGAGGTTTCCAGTGGACACAATTTTTTAACAGTTAAAGAGTAAAAACATACTGAAATATCAGTAAAAGGTGCAGTTTTAAAACCAGTAAAGGTATTTTTGAACGTTTTACCTAAAATTCCAATTTGCATTTTATAAAGAATTTAAAAGATTACTTTTTAAGAATTGTATTAACTGGAAATATTAGACATTTTTTCTAACTACCCGTTTAGAATTGACAGATAAAGAATTTGTAGTTTTGCTTGAACTAGTAAACCATAAAGTGTGTGTTTTTGGGTACTGACCCCGAAGGTAAAATTTTACAAAACTGGCAAAATAAAAAATAGGCAAGGATTATTGGCATTGATGAAAATGAAAATGCCACTCCAAAAAGGCAAAAAAGCGAAACTTTTATTGATAGAAAAAATCACTTGTTTCCACCAGGTGAAACACGTGATATAAAACTCAACAGACATCAAAGAAAAATACGTAATAAGTTGATGAATGAAATGTAAAATGTAAATTGACATATCTAAAATCATTGATGCGGGGTTGTCCTCAAAATTTATGTCAATAATGTAAACCTTTGAACGATCACTGTAGAGAAGCATTGAATGTTATTTTAATAAATATGATACAAATGTTTTGAATCGAGGGTAGGATTTTTAAGGTTGAGGTGTTCTAACTTTCTTCACATTTGATATCGTCACAATTCAACGATTAACGCCGTTTTTTTTTCCCGTTGAACGTTGATTCTAGGCCTGTTTCCAATTTTGAACAAATTATAACAAGCTGACAAGCATAGCAATATGACCGTTATGCTTTTCAGGTGAGCATGGTTTGTTCAAAAGCTGGAACGGACTCTAGGAATATACTGTAAATAATAAATAAATAAAGACTGCAAACATGAACCATATTTGCAGAAAAGCATAGTTCTTTGGAACTTTTGACTTCCAAAACACGTTTCGCCATTTTTGTATGGACAAGAATTTAGGAATTGTATTTTAAAGGAGAAATGGTTACACATTGATCCCTTGTCACACTGTGGAAGCGATATATGCCATTCATGGAAAATGAAAAATAAGCTAAAAATATTCGCTTTCCCCGCTCAACACTGTGATTCCGCGCCGTATAAAATCATTCAGAATCTTTCTAAAGAAATCTTAAGTAAACGTTGTCACATAAAAAGGATTTATTTCCGCGAGGAATTTTCATAGCAATCCTTAAAAAAGCTATTGCAAACGTAAAAAGAATTTCACTCAGTATTTTTCCCGCACATTCCTCCCTATAATAATTCATTTCGTACAGAATGTGGCCGAGAGCTTTGAGTGCCGAGGGTTCAAATGGAGCTTTTCCTCCTTGTTGAACCCATTTCCTAAATTGTATTTGGTGCGGCGGATTAATGAACACTTTAGAATGGCCTTGACTTTGATACGTTCTGGTTTGACTGCACAAAAGTATGTATTTACAATTTCACGTGGTTGCTTTGAAAGTTTAATTAAAATTAAACACCAAAATGTAATCCTTAATAAAAAGTTATTTTTGTCCCCTTCTTCTTTCTTTTACAAAATACTATTTAAGCCTGTCATTGAAGTGAAACTTTACCTCGAACTTAATTGTTTAATTGTTGTGTTAGGAATTTTAAACTCTTTGCTGACTGTACATAGTTTTTGTTTTTCCTAGTCAAATTACGTAAAGAGCCATTAGTAATTCAACTTCCGTATATTTCAACCGTTTGTTAACTAATTCAATGTGGCTTGTTTCATTTGTTCTACGCCCCCATAAGCAAAACAGCTGCTCAAGTCTTAAGTAATTCATTCACTAGATTAAGAAACTATAACAATAATAACTAATTGAATACATTCATGTGATATTCTCATTAAACAGTTATGCGATAATTATTTTAAGCTTATAAGAATGTAAAAGATTGACATTTCTGCTAATCCATTGTTTTGACTGAAGTAAAACACGTTTAGTCAGTATCAATCGAATTTAAAGCAACATAAAGTATTCGATTCAGAACCGTTAGTTATCACATGATAGAATTTTAAATTCAAGTTTTAATTGTGACACGCCATTAACAATAATATTTCTTTCCTATCATACAAACATTGAAACATTTGATCATTGAAAGTCGACTGCTTATATTTAGTTGGAACCAAAATTATCGTTAAAAAGTTAGTGATATTTTCCGACATTCAAAATCATGTGAAAGTGTGAGAAAAAGGCTCAAATCAAATGATATATTAGTATTCAAATGAATTATATCATTGCGAACCACTTGCGCATTGGAGGTTAAGGTTTTGGATAGAAACTAAATTTAATTGCTTCAAATATTTAGAACACAACAGGAATGAATTACTGTCTTTATTCTCTATTTTTTATTTAGTTGTTATTTTTTTATTATTTAGCACTTTTTTAAAGCGCCGGTTAGTAAATATTTTCAGTTCAACGGCGCTTAACAATATCATCGGCTTACTAAATTAAAAATATGTTTTGTTTAAAGTTCAACACTGACATCTGAAATGCAGCAAGAAATGTGAACACTATTGTAAGATTATTGATTTCTCCAAAGTAAACACTAATAATCCACTATTTTTTTTAGAATTTATCACTATTTCACGTTCAAGTTCAGTTACCAATACAGTTCTATCAATTCTGCCTTTCTTATATCAAATCTATAAAAACATATCTTTCAGTTACAAAGCCTAACGATAGGAAAACATAATACGAATACTTCCCTAATAAAGACTCGATATATTCAAAACTGTTATAAATATATTTTTACAACCTTATTTTTACGTATATATTATGTGATTGACCGGTTAATAGACGTCGCGGGTTCAATCCCTTGTTTGTTAAGTCCTAAAGTCAGATCTTCGGATTATAATGACGGAGCAGGAGAAATTCAAATATTGTCAGGTAATTCGTAACCCTGGAATATCTGTCTTAATATGTTAATCACATCCACATGTGTTCACTTGGTTTTATATCTACTATACTAGTACATATACAACTTACATTACACGAGAAACTAAACCGAAAGAGATATTCTCTGAGAAGTGTTTGATAGTACGCGAGTTTATCACAAGATGGTGTTTATTTAAATTGCAGGGACAAAATATTAAATTAAATAAATCTTTTCGTTTGTCATCAAAATTTCACTAGTTCCTCCACCTTGGCGGGTACTCAAAATGTCAACACGGGTAATGCGTGCCGCAATCTACTTCCTTACAGGAAAGAAACTATAAGTTGGCTCTAATTAGGGGTGGTGTCGTGACGGGGTTGTTTCACGAATAACTACTGGAATTATCTTAAATTCCAGGTCTTTATTTTATCGCATTAACATACAAATAACGTACATTTTACATATGTTAGCTTTTCTGTTGTTCTTTCTTGGCGTGCGCTTAGTTGAATCGTGTTATATTCGTCGTTTGTCAAATTCGTGAGTGCTTTACATTTGTTCTTATAAAATAATCTTTTCTAGAGGCTTCCTAGGCAATGGCAAAAAGTTTAAAAAAAAAACGCAGTTACGATAAGATGTAACGTAAATGTGTACGTAAGTAGGAAACATACGGATTCAACACATTTGAAGATTTAGATTAATATTTCAAATATTTTTAGACTGTTTTTTAAAGATAAGTGATTTATACATTTAACTAAAGTAGACTGATGCTATGAGATCCCTGAGGCGTATGTGCGTTAAAACCACGTATGACCGTATTAAATGTGTATATCCAGAAAGAGGCTGGTATAAGCGTGATGAATAGTATCAAGAAAGGGAAGCTTAATTTGTGCATGTAGAGCAAATGCACGAATAAAGAAGTGTGAAAAAAATATATAATGCGAAAATGAATGGAAGAAGAAGACAGGGACGTCCGAGGAAGATGTGGCACTATCAAGTGAATCAAATACTTGAATCCGGCCATGTGAAGAGTCAGAATAACAGAAGAGTATATGTGAGACGATGTATGAATTGTGAATGAAGCAAGGAGTGTATGCCAAGGTAGAGTTGTATGGCAGTCCGTTCTCTCTGCCTATCCCTGCGGAGAATCGGCGTGATGGTTAGTTAGTTAATTTAATTCTAGGGGAAAATATTACAAATACGTAGATCAGCATGCTGAAATAAATCGTCACCTCCAATGGTTAAAAAAATCATAGTTTCTCTCTTTGTATATCTTTAACACTTTTATAAAAATTTAAAAAATATTTACATTTCAAAAAACTTCGACATTGAAAAAATTACGTTTGCATAGTCGGGGAAATACAACATCAACTTTTACTTTCGAAAATCGACCGGGTTCGATCACATTTCAAAAATAAATGGTAGAGAAAACTCCTTTTACTTTGCGCCTTTCATCGACAGTAATACGAAATTTCATTTGTTCTCGTCGAAGTTTCATTTGTTTTGACTGACTGAAACAAGATAAAGTTTTATTATTGCAAAAAGTTACCGAACACTTTTTTCCATTTTCGTGAACTTCTTATGTGTATCCGATAAGTTTGAAAAACATGTTATGTAATAAGGTCTCATAAATATTAATTAAAACAAACTTTCTTACCCATGTTTTCAAAATTGGATAAAAACACATCAAGTTGGAGGCCAAATTTGTGTCAAGTTTTTTTAATTTTTCTATGATTAGTATTATTATTTATAATTAAGGCATTTTTCATGGTGAAAAAAATTCCGCGATATTTTTATTTTTTTTACAATACATAATTATTATTATAAAAAAACTTAAAAATTGAAATGGGGTCCCACAAATTAAACTTTATTGAATGGTACTTAGTATAATATATTCAATTCTCATGTTTTTTTTGCATGATAACGCCATTATTTGTAATTAATGGTAAGTACTTTTAAAGTTAAGTACTTAAATTCAAAATTCGATTTTCACCAAAAAAAATGAAACTAAAACCCTCCAAAGACCTTTTTATATAAATGTTTTTATGTGTATATCGCCAAATTTTCCCTGAATGCGGAGCCAAAGATCTTACTAGTCTACCACGTGGAACATCAAAGTAATTCATGAAAATGAAATAAATACTTTGTATAAGACCACATATTTTATTTCATTTTTTATGACCGGCCGGATTCGCTTAGTCTAAGCATCATCGGGGTTAAAATTAAGCTAAATTTTGTACCCTGATGATGCTTAAGCTAAGCGAAGCCGGTCGATAATAAAAAAAAAAATGTGTAGTCTTGTACAAAGTTATTATTTCATTTTCATTAAACATGTTAAACCACCAAGTGATTGCTTTCTACATAAATATCAAAGTAATTGATAATATTGATTTGCACTTGAGTGTACACCATCAAGAGATAACTCCAACACTATTAATTTGTTGCTACAGTGTACCATATATATTTGAGTTTATTCTTGGCTGGTGTCCAATATTTCCGGGGATAGCTTGGGTCAGTAAGACCCGAAGATAAGGTGCCCCAGTTCTACCCAGTGGGTCTACGGGACCCAAAATTGTTCCCCGATTCCCCATTGACTGGATGGGTCAATGATACCGAAATTTGCGGATCCCAGCGGCGTACCCACAAACTTTGCGGCGAAAAATGACATTTTGGTTAATTGGATGATTAGCTTACGATGTATATCTGTATGCAAATAATTACGTTTCTACAGTATTTGACGTTTCAATAGTCTCAGAAATGATATAAGCCTTTTAATGTAATATTATCATTATCTTTACTAAGCAAATTAAAGCAATAGGTATATTCTAGTGAAGCATAAAATAATGTTACTCTTATATTAATAATTATCTTATAACTTGTTACCACCGATTTTTTTGTTGTAATTATCTACACATCAGCTAGTTGTGTTTTTTTTTTTGAATAAGCGAACCGTAATCATTATGATATTCTCTAACTGCTCTAACCAGTAAATAAAGGAAACACCATCATAAATTATTTGTATGAATACCTAAATGAAGGCTTAAAAACTATCTACAAAACGATCAGAATGAGTTATTTTTTTAACTCCTTGGGATTAATATACCAAATGTATTTTGTATGTTAATATTTTAATAATAATAATTGTTTTATAATAAGCTCCATTTTTTTAAATACATAAAATATTTCAAATGGAGGTAGGCACTATAAGCAATGAAATTTATGACCAATTGAAACAAAAAATCAGAAAAAAGAAAAAACTATTTCATCTTTATTTCCACAAAAAAACAAGTCGGTGAAACAGCCCCTGCTATGCAACATTCAATTTCCTACTTAATTATAATTAGACTCAATCCTCATCAAATCCCGGCTCCGGGCCTCCAGGCGACAGGCTATTTTCCGAGCAGTGCTACGCCCCCGATTCAGGACAATGATACTAAAACCGGGTTGTTCTACTACCCCATATAGCTAAACGTGTCACCCTGTGACCACACCACCCCCAACAACTAGTGTTTTATTCGTGTTATCTGCAGGCTATATGGGGTAAGGGGCTTATACAGATATTTATGAATTTCACCGAATTCCTTCGGTGCCTGTCCTTTGCATTGGAAACCGACGTCGTTTTCGTGAGAATTTGTGTGGGTTGATGCCGCTACTTACTACAACTGGTAGGTTTTCCACAAATTGAATTCAGCCTTCTATCTGACTAATATAATTTTATCGACTCGCTTCGGGAAACACATTTTGACGTAAATTGGTATTTGAAATACGATTAACCCAATATTATTTCCTATCACGTGTGTTTATTTACGACTATTTATTTATCATATAATATGTATCTTGTTTTTATGCTATCTCGAATGGTGGAGATGACGCATGCAGTCTGGTTAGAGACCAACTAGAGTTTAGAACTGTATTGGTACTTTATAGATTGCATTTTAAACAATCACATGCCTATTTATTGCGTTTCCGCTCAATAGGCTTTTCTATTGCATGTTAATATTTGCATCGTTCAAATTTAGAGAACAAATCGAATCAAAATAAAACCCAAATGAATTAAAAATGCCACGTGTTTATAAAAGTGAACGATTAAAGGACGCACAGTTCAGGGAAGTTGTATAATGTTCATAATTTTAAACTAAAAATACCTAATATTTATTTTTATAGTGGAGCGAAGATTGATTCACTAAACATACGAGTATTATTAGATATTGCTTAAAGTACTATGATTCGCTGTAAATATGGAATTACGTTATTAAAATTATTTGCTTTACATTTATTTTGCTTTCCGTGAAAAATTAGAGCATGTTACTTGATTTTACAAGAAAAAAAAATAATTGTATTAATCCACCCATTTTAAATATAGAATAATGTCTACTATAATACATATTGAGTAGGTACTTTATTAGGTAAGTAGGAATTTGAAACGATTCTTTTTTTAAATTTGATCACTTCAGTTAACATCAGTTCCAAGTTTGAAAAGTTCGAACTCGTACGTATTTACGTAATCACAAAGGAAGTTATTTATAGTTAAGCAATGGAATAACTAACTAACATATGGTTAGGTTAGTTTCGAACTCACGAAGGAAATTATTATATTGTATAATTAAATACATTATTTTGTAAAAATAATTAACTTTATGACCATACTCTTTCCATAGTGTGAACAATCCAAATACACAAAATATGGTTTTAAGTTGCTCGACGGTGAAAAGCTAGACGTCTATTTCGGAGATTCGGAGGGTCGTTACTTCAAATCTTAATATTTGTAGCAACCTACATCCATAGGTGCAAACCTTCAGCACAGGTGCGAGTAGTGCTTTGAAAGATAGCAAGGAAAATTTTTCAGAAATGTTTTTTTTGTTAGTTACTTGGTCAAATTCAATGTTTTTCTGTGATTGTCTTTGAAATCTAAAATTGCTTAGTTACCATAGTTAACTGTTTTCCGAATATTTTTTGCGAAATTGCGTTTCTCTTTTACGTTTTAAAATTAAAATATAACTTTGAAACAGAAGTAAGTACTTTTCTATGGATTTACTAAAGGCTATATTACTATTTTTATGCCAGAATATAAATGTTGAATATTATGCTTTGAAGAATCCTTTTTCCTAACGGCTCTCCTCCCTACTAGCGGCTAAATTCACATAAAATTATTGCGCAACAAATGATTCAATCAAAGATTTAAGCTTTAAATTGCCTAAACATTAAAAATGCTGCTCTGCCACCCCAAGCTAAGAAAAATTTCTATCGATTTCTAGGTTTTAATTTCTACTTTATATTTGCTAAATACCTCATAATGAATATATTGTGTAACTTCAAAGCTAGTAGATAAATACTGCCGCTCAGTGAAATATAATGCTTTTTTTATTGATTTCTCTTTCCGAAATTCTATTCTGTGAAAATTAATTATACGCTTTATAGTATTCTGTTTAAAAAGCCTGAGGCTCAGAGAAAAACGACTTTTCTGTTTCCTGAATAATTTGCCGTTTGTCCCTTACTCGGTTTTAAATTTGGACGGCCGATACACATTTTTTAAATTCATTTCACCTCCAGAGAGCCCTACGGGTGAGTGTTTTTTTAATAGACTAATTAAATGAAGTACATAGCACGTGACTACATGGGACTTCAAACAAATTATAAATATGTACACTCGCCCTTATTTGTTTTTAACAATTATAATTCACCCACTTGTCAGAAGGTACATTTTGACAAATAATCAGAACATGGGCTCTCTCGTCACTTAAGTAATTAGAAAACCTTTAAAAAACCCCACCCACCGTTCCAAAATCATTCACAGTGTCGAGTTTCAAATCAATGGATTGAGCTGCCTGATTTTTGAGGTAGTCTCTTAAATGCTTCTTTAAAGGCTGAATTTAATATGCGTTTTTTCTTTCTGCTAGCATATGTCTTCACGTCTACATATAATTTTATTAATACCATTGAACATTCTGCACGTTTTATGGATTATTGTAATTAATTTACATCAACACAATGCTAAAAATTTAAGATTGGTGTGATGAAATTGCCGCCTGATAAGAAACCTACCTTGTTTGAACTGTGTAAAAAAGTGTTAATAAATACATTTAATCTTACTTGAAATCTGGCCATCAGAAAAAAAAAGAAATTAGAAATAATGTAGAGATTCCTAGACAAGACTAATTATTAACGAATAAATATATTTTACAGAATATAAAGTGATAATAAACACGAATGTTTTCTTAGCTCTCTGGATTTATTCGGGTAAAATAATTACTCACAAACGTTATCTCCAGAAAGCAAAAAAAAAAGGTTTTTCTCAACAAGAAAATAAAACCAACCCTAAACACAAAAAAAACTTGAATCAGTCGGCTTTATTTCCACCTATTTTGTAAACAAACTAGCTGCTGAGACTACATTTTTCACAATTATTTTAAGAGAATAAAGAGTATTTGAATGGACATAAACCGATCGTGAAATAAATTAGAACTGATGTGAAAAAAACGACAATGTACTCGAAACAATGAAAGACTTTGGTATTATCCTTTCATTATAAAAGGTCTAACGAAAGCTTTACGGAATATTCACGGGATAAAGAATTCCATTGTAAGGAAATTTAATGCTCATATTATTTGAAATCGCTGTTTTTTGTCTCGAAATAATGTTCTACAAAAATTGCCCCGTAAAGTCATTTTAATAAGTTTTTATACCCAGCTTCTAGCTCCGCATTAACAGTAATAGTCTGGGTAAATCCACGGAGTTGACGTAAACTTTGTTTTTTAAGCACTTTTACCTACCCCTCTTAAATCTACATACTAATTTGATCAAAAATGAGACACAGTTTTCGGGTGAGAAATTTCGTTGGAAACTAACGGTAATAAACTAATAGTAATTTTAAATAGATAAAACTAGTAACATTAATTTTCAGTCGAGTGAGTACAATTTTATAGGTTTCTCGGCGTTATTAATTAAGCATTTCATTATCACTGATGAGAGAGGAATATAGCTTTTAACATTAGTTTTCAGTGGACCAATTACGATTTTCAGATTAACAACTTTAGTAATGACAGACGGATACAGCGTTTCTCATAATGATTTGCGGGGGTTAATTACAAATTTCATTGATATTTTACCGTGGTTGAATAAAGAATATTTATAACATTTTAGAAAAGATAAAACGTACTTATTTCACCACTTGTGATAATATTCCACACGTTTATGAAATGGGAATAAATCTTATTGGATTGACTGAAATGATATTTTATTGGATTGCTAATTTTCGCCGTTATAAAACATCAAATGTAATATGAGTTATAAAATACTATTAATACCCTTACTTTTTTTCGTGTTTTTCAGAATACTTACAATAAATAACTGTATTTGTTGAGATAACACAACCGAATAAAATCATCAATTCAAGCATGTATTCATATTCCCACTGTGGTTTAATTAACGCGCAGATGTGATGCAAAAGTAAACACAGGCGAGGAGCCACACAGAGTAACTTCACTCCGTATTTCAAGTACGTCATTATATGAATTATTAATTACCTTTAATGTACAAACGACCCAAAAGTCGGCTTTGATGTTTTGTTTTCCTTTGCCGAATACTTTTCCGAACAACAACGAGCTTTTTTTCTTTTCGCCTACAATCATTGTCTAACTAATGGGCACCCAGTTGGCCGAATCATTAATAATATTCCGGAAATATAATGCACCGAGAAATGGGAAACGTTAGTAATATGCAATTGCGCATTGCTCTGAGAGTCAATGTCGCCACATGTAACGTTGACAAAGAACAATGCACCGACGCATAAAAAGTCACCAGTCAACCACTATGCGAACAGCACTTTAACTTAATCCATAATAGTTTATAGTCACACGTTTAAATATTGAGCATTTAGCGAGTAAACATCACCAGCCTCTACTAGCTCTTAAGCACTCGAGAACAAGAACGTAGGTACACAAATAGAAATTTATATTTTAAACACCAAGTTAATGGAAAACTGTGCATCGTATTTAGTCTACAATTTACGAAGGCATAAATCACAGTTTATTTTCTTATTTATTTAAAACCCGTTATTATTTCAGTTTCCTGCAAAAATATTAAAGTTCATATTTAAGCCTTTCATGACTCATGTATAATACAAATAATTTGTAAGCGATATCTTTGTGATTCTAAGCGTTGGATTTTCATGAAAATAGCTTGAGAGAGAAATGAGTGCAGGAATTTTCTGTCGTCTCTCCAATCTCCACTATTATTCATCCTTTATTTTTAGTACTTAACCGTCGCTGTGTCAAAAATCTTCTGTTGTATCTGATATCAATTTATGAGTCGACACCTCCCTCGGTTAACTGGGAGATAATGTGAAAAACAACACCTTTCGATAAGGGTGATATAAAATAGTTACGATACGGAGGCCGTGCTTCGTTATGGTTAAATCTCTTTCACTTTGTCGTAAAGAAAAGGGTCGGGCTATCTATAGTTATCATTGTTAAACTTTAGATGGTTTTGATGTCAACGGGCGGTTTCGAATGGTGACTTATTTTGGTAAATAGAGTAAGGTGTCCTTTTTTTCTTTCTTCATTTTTTTAGATATATTTTTTTAGATTGACATTGTGAACTACCGATTATCAGATTTTTTTAATGTAATGGCTTCATAAAAAAAATACTCTAAACACTAAAGAATTGGAACGCGTCCAAATTGGAAAAACTCTGTTCTTTTTAATTCCCCCTGAGACCAGCCAACCTTATATTCACGTTTTATCAATAATTAAAAGAATTAAGATTCATTATTACCCCTCTTGATTTCAGTTTCGCGGTACTTCTTCCAATGAACATTTGTTCCCCCTTGGCCATTATTTTTCTTCTCGCTTGCTACTCGCCTGTATAGGGACGTGATTCTTGGGATAGCAAGGAGAAGAAGGGGATGTTCTGTGTAGTGTAAAGGTCGACATTAATTAAACTAGTGACCCAATTTTGGAGGTTAAGGGGTTGTACGTTGCATAATACAGGGTGTGTTCCAGTTTACAGATTTAGACAAAATTTTACAAATGAAACATCACATTAGATACAATAAGCAGTTTTAAAATCAACATGTGATACTTAATTATATTTATAATATTTATTTCGTTTTTTTCTTTTTTTTTATAACGAATACCACACAAGTGCGCCAAACCGTCTAGAGCCAGTGAGACTATGGCATACCCAATCGGGGTATGTTGTAAGACTAAAGGTAGTGGGGAGGGGAAGTAGATGGGAAAGAGGAAGGTTGGGAAGTACCTGGCTGTTCAGATCTGGTCACGAAACACGGTTAAGCAACCCTTCGCGATCTGATATTTCACCAAGACGATACTTAGAGTGTCTACCAATAATTATATTTCTTATTAAAGACTGGTAATATTTTCTTTATTGTTTTTAAACTTGCATTGCCTTACTCATAAAATTAGACTATTGGTGAAGCAGATACGCTTGTTCTATAAAGCAACAAAAAACCTTTGAACAGCGAGCTCGGGGGTCATTTTTTCTGAATTTGAATTCCAACTAAATTATTATCACACATCTAACATGAGTTGAGGATATTTTTAATCTGAACTTCTATTTTTTTTTACATTGTTAAAGATTTTTAATTACGTAATATATATATGTATATATATATTTATTTATTTTATATTATTTTTATTTTTTTTATTAGAACATTGTTAACAAGCATTGTGGTTGATAGCCGACCCTCGCAAATTTGTCCCCGATACCAGGAGCAGAAAAGTTTCAGAGAGGTGACCGAGGTGGTATTGGATAAATTACAAGCTGGCCCTCTCAACATCTATTGTCGATAAACTAGAGTGAAACCTGTATTATCCCTGAATTTTCGTGTAGATTGATTGGGTGAAAATTTCTTCCTAACTCTTGTTGATTGATCGTTACTATTATTCGGCGGAAAATTAACTATTGAAAACTGTTTCTTAATCAGATAAATAGCTTAGATATATTAAGGTAAACAACTTAATTGGATACCTGCGAACTAGAAACTTTTCCTTGATTCTTAAAAAAGAAACACTAAAAGGGTGTAAAAAAACCTTTCGTTTTGGTTTTATAGGCCAAGTAAAAAGGAAAAGCCCGAGTGCGAGATGTGTTTAACTTTCCGTTAAACACGACTTGTTTTTGTCGGCGGTATTTTTTTTTGTCTGAGCGAGTTCACTGTCACCATAAAAAACCACTGATATCTAAAATCTAGCTATTTTTTCCCTCGAAACAAGTCACAGACTATTAAACTAAACGAGGTCCCTTTAATTTAGCCTTACGTGTCCACTGAGCAATGTCCCGCGGCCCTCGAGCCCTGCGCCCGATGCCGAGCCCTCAGGCGGAGGGAGTAGGTACCTCCATGTACCCCTCTAGTCATCAGTCCTCGTTCCTCGGTCCTCAGTCCTCTAGCCCCAGTCCTCTCTGGCGACGCGCGCCCTCTCGACGCCACAGAAAACCCTCGACTTCCGTTTTTCACTCCCCGCGAGTAAGCTCGTTGCGGCTCTGGGTAAATTTGCATTTTGAGAGTGCGGTGCTTTAGTTTTTGCAGTGCTTAAGAGCACGACTCGCTGGAACTGAGGACTTATCTGCGGTATCTCTGAGCCCTGAGCTAAACTACAGAGATAAATATCCCCGATTCGCGTATGTTCGTGGCGCTGCTTAATTTAAAGTTATGTGAATAAATTTAAGTAACTTACAATCTTTGTACATTTTAGCATGTAGAAACGAGACAATTTAAAAAAAAAATCTGAAAATCGAATTTTATTTTGCTGTATTTTGTATTTTAATATGGGGTTTATGTATTATTATCGATTTTTCACGTGAGCCGAATGAAGTTTCACATTTTTAGAATTTTGAACTCTGCCAAATTTTACATTAATATGAACATGGATTCTTCTTTAGAGTAACACCTTTACGTAATATGTGTTTTTTTAATTCAATTTATTTTTATTCCTTCAATAACACTGTTTAATTATTACGAAAAAAATCATTATTAAGGTCCAATTTTTACTGATAACACGTTATCAGCAATTCTGTACAGATACACGAAAATGTTTGCGAAAAAAAAGTGACGCAAGTACTCTAATGCAAGTAACAACGTTTGGTCGCTTAGCAACGCTTTGTACAGAACATTGTCTCCATTTTTTGTAATATTATTATTATTTATTTACTTTTAATATTAAAAACTATAAATATATAGTATTATTTTAATTTTTAAAAAATAATTGAATTTTAATATGTTTTTATATTGAAAGTTAGTTTTACAGAAAGCTATACCTATACCAACTTTTTTTTAAATATGTTATCTAGCATAAGTACAAGCTGCAAATGGGGAATGCATGAACAAAAAACATTTGACCGTGATGTACAATAATGTCATTTTTACATACAATCATTATGTTATTTGGTTCCTCTATATTATACACCATTTTTTCGATGTAGATTTTCTCTTAAATGATACAGTTACTACATTTTTAGGCAGTTCTATACTGCATATCAAATATTTTGAGTAAAATAGCTTCAAATTAACTTTTTTTTGCTTGGAAATGTGTACGGTATTAGATGTTTTTTTTTTTTTAATATTTTCCTTCTTGAGTACCAGTTGTTGACGCGCATGTTGACCAGTTCTTTATTTAATTTGCGTGCATTCTAAAATGAAACAGCACCTCTTGCAAAAGTTAAAAAATATGTTAAGTGACGGTGCAATAAAGAACTTCTTATTTTGTTGGGCTGCGACAAAAATGTAACCCCTTTAGAATTACTGCAAATCGGTGGAAACAAATCTAGGAAAATGTATTATATTTAAAAATGGATCGTAGCCATGGAATGCTTCCAATTTTAGAACAATGTGTCTTTCTGGAAGTGTGTGTGTGCAATCCTCGCATGTATATAAAATACCCTTTCGCCATTAAACACTTTTCTCACGTTAAAATAATGCCTGGCAAACGTAAGCCATACGACAGCATATTTTGAATTTCGTGTAAAATTAATCGCCAGGCGAAAATCTTAATTTCTCATTTTACTGAATACGAGAACACATATTTATTTTAATTTATGTGAATTTCAGCACATAAAGCCTGGTTCACACGTTTTAGATAGTAATTAGTAATTACCCTCCATTTACGAATTTCGAAGATTTATTTCTTAATCATATTTTTAACTAAGGGGGTTATGAAAATTAGTTGAAAGACTAATAATTATATCAATTTTTGGTATAGTTTCACTTTTCGAATTTATTTACAAGATGTTGTAGTGTTTCTCATAGTTCGTAGTTTTGTGAGAAGAGGTAGAAAAATGCAAATGTATTGTTTGTAAGTAGGTAATTTAGCAATGGTTAAGTAAAATCTAAAACAGAAATCAAATATATTTTAAAATACATTTTTTTATTCCTTCTAGAGTTCTAAATAATACTAAAGATGACGGTGAATTTATGTATGCACAGTTTTATGATACGAGTAATTTACCTTAAGTAGCTTTACACTAAATTACCTAACCTAAAATAATAACGAGAAAATAATATATCATCGCTGGAAAAGTAAAAGGGCTTAAGGGACACTTTGATAAGAAAAAATAGTTAAATACGTAATTTGGATCAGTTTTTTCTGCAGTGAATGGTCTGACGACACAAGTTTGAATTTTTTTTTTGTTTTTTGTCGCTTCAAGTAACTCAGTAAGAGCATTGAGTTACCTGAGTTAACTTTTGTTATGGCATTTTTTTAGACTTGTGGATTTTATTGTAAAACAACATAAAAAAATAAAGTGCTCTGGTGTAAATTTCCTGAAATGGCGCTTCAGCTTCTTTGAAAGATTGTTCGTATATGGCTTTAATAGTGCATGTGTACATCATCAGATTTTAAAATAACATTTTCAAAACAAAGAAGGGGGGAAGAAAACCTAGGTAAGTACGAGATATGTTCGTACGAACAAATAACTTTGTGGCTTTACTTTATAATTGTATGAAAAAGAGTTTAATCACCAGCTTGTCATTGTAATAATAAATGTTTATTTGCTTTGCTTACCATGGACGCAGATATATTTTATGTTCGCAGAAAGTAATCACTATACGCTTTGGAAGTATAAATTTAAAGAAAACAAATTTGGTTTAATAGCAATTAAATGTAGAACCACAATTTGATAATAATACTTTAATGAAGCCACGACTAAGCGTATGTAATATATATTTATTTATTTATTTTAACATGTTTTTTATTGGTTGGTATATTGCCCATTCCACTAGGCATTCGCCTGATATATATATATATAGATTTGGAAAATTATTTTTCATTTTTTTCGGAATGGGGGAGTTTAGTGCAATGTCATAAATCGAATTCAAATTTGAGAAATATTAAGCAGCAATTGTTTTCATTTCATTAATGAGTTTTTGGAAACACTCGGTTTGAAATTCGTCATACTTTTCTAGTCTACCTATGTACCTACCTTATTTAGAATCTTAGACTTAAATATAAGAGCAAATAAAATCGAATTCTATGAAGTAATATTAAAAAATGCTTATATCAAATTATAATATTTGAATTTCGCATAAAAAATCGTTGATAACATACTCGTCAATATATATCTTCTAACCAAACTGCTAAGTCATCGATTATTTCACACGTTTAAATCTAACAATAATATGACCTCCGCCCTTAAAAGCAGGTGGATGTGAGAAACACAATATAAAATGGTGAAGATTAATGGCGACGTTCAGCCCTTACACCGCTTCGTATCTCGAGGGTGAGTGTCTCTCGGTCCCCGTGGAAATGGAGGCTATTTCGTTTACGATTGTGCCTGCGATGACGTCACAGGGGGTCGTAGTACTATCACTATCCCAACTGGCTTCACCCCTTCCGGCCAACCCTTTCTACTCCCTTAGAATGTAGGCTCTACGTTACTTTCGCTTCGCTGTGATTCTGTTATGCAATGACCTTGCTTTATAGAGCTTTGCGGTGGATGTGCTGTTGACTTTTAATGTTTTCATTTTAGTAAAATACTGGAATATACTTAAGGGTCACGCAATTGGAGTTGATGTGAATAACACATACTTAGGAATGTGTGTATTGGTACATATGAATACATTACCAACAGCGATTTGTGGATGTATTTGTGTTTGTTTTTTGAATAGGTATTCGAAAAGTTTTTACAGTGTATTATTTTTATTTGTTTGTTCTAAAATAAATTAAGCAACCGGAAGTATTTCGAGAATTTTTCTTTTTCAAATTCGAAAAACGAATATGAAACATTTTGTAAGCAAGCAATGCATCAGGTTATAGTATAAAAATTCATATTTAATATTAAATTATCGTGTAAATATTTTTTAATTATATCTGTTCACTCTTTAATTACTATTGTTGTTGATTGTCTTTATTATTTTATATGTAGTTCACGCATTATAATTACTCTTCTTTTACTTTTATTCTGTATAACCCAAACACAGTCAGTGCCGCTGTGGGTTTCCATTGTTTTAACTTTCAAACTTATCTATAATATGTGTAATTTTTTTAAAATTGTATTATTTTTTGTTTTGTTACTTTATTACGGTAAAATGGAAAATTAAAAAAAGTTCATAAAATAAAGCATTTAATATATTTATATTAGCATTATATTGTGGTTCTCATAAAGTGGGACTTTCATTGTTAAACCTGTAGAATATTGAAACTTGAAAATAGTGTAGTCTAATATACAAACTATACTTTAACTTCGCTCCACACTAACGACCAAATTCATACAATAATTCAATCGATGTTGCTATAAATTGATCTAAATTGAACTGCTCCAACCTATGCACGTTTTTTGTTGGTTTCCGCATTTTTTTCTGCTTTATATCTAAAATCTTATTTTATCATATTTATCCCGACTCAGTCAGCTATATTTAATTTTTCGTAGAGTTGTGTAAACTGGAAGTTGTGGAAAGCAATATGATATATGATAATATGTCATATCCTTTATATAACTCACATAACCTAACTAAACATTACCTTTTCTTACGTAACTTTTGTATGTCGTAACGTCGCCGAAAAGGCAAAAGGGCTGAAGTGCTATTTGGGGAAGCTACACCAGAGCACTTCAAAGTTTTTTTTACAATAAAATTTATAAGTCTTCAGTACCTGGTTGGATTTTTGGAAAAAGTTAACTCAGGTAACTCAATGTTCTCATTCAGTTACCTGAAGCGACAAAAAGGTAAACAAACTTGTGTCGCTTGAGTCAAGCCTTCTCCCAAATGGAAAATATATTTTAGATGACTGAAGGGCCACTCAAGTCTTCACAATCAAACGAGAGTCAGAGCATTCGATACAGAAAGAAAACTGATTAAAACTGCATATTTAACTCATTTTTGACCAAAGTGTCGCTTAAGCCCTTAAGCCCTCTTGCCTTCCCAGCGACGATATGTTAAAATTCTCCATTAATTAACTATAAATTGTAACTTTGTAAGCTCTTAAAATTTAAAACTGATGTTAATTGGAATTATCAAAAAATTTTCTTTCAAAATCCCCACCTACCTCATCAAGTACCTACCTATGATGTATCTTAGCAAACATTGTTCCATATTTAAAATGAGTGCATTAAAGCAACCAACATTTTTTCTTGGCAAGTCATGTTACATCCCGTGATTTTTCACAATGAAAAAAAATCAAAAAAAAATATTGAATCGAAATTTTTCTTTAACTGCAAATAAAAAGAAAGGAAATGACGCAACGTCATATTGACGGAACCGGAATGAAATAAAAAATATCTTCATTTTTTGTTTATTATCTATTATTACATTCTTACTAACGTTACTACGTCATCTTCCATTTCTTTTCAGTCCCCTATGATCGCTCCCTTCGTATTATTTTTGTGAGATCCAACCAAGATGACCTACATAGTATGTCATTATTTACAATTCTGCTTTCTCACCCAATTGAGGGGTAGAAAAAACAAATAATCTTCATCAAAATACATTTTAGTTTTATTTTCGGATATAAATAAATCACTACCCAATATTTTTTTACATTACAAACTAATAATATCTTTATTTTTTTGGAAAGGGTTCTTATTAATGGATGATTAATGCATGGCCATCATTGTCAAAATATCATCAAATTCCGTAGTAGATGCCCCAAACAAAATTTGACTGTACCTACTCGTACGCATATAATATACTCGATACTACTCGTATTTATACCTGGTGAAAGATCACCATTTAGAATCTTAACATTACTTGAAATGACTTTAGCCAGGTACTTCTAAACCTTCCTGTTTCTCATCTCCTTTCCTCCGCATTCCCTTCAGCTTCGCAACATACTTCAATCGGGGATCCCATAGTCCCACTGAAATCGGAAAGTTACCCTTGTGAAAAAATGTATAGAGATGTATTCCGTGGCGGAGCGGTAAGAACTTTGGGTCTCGAGGTCATGAAATCGAATCCCGAAGAAGTCATTATATGTTCACATAGGATAAGAATATTTTCTAATTGTCTCCCAGAATTGTTGCTTTTTTGGCAAGCAATTCCGAATAGTCATATGTTTACTAGACTTTCTCCTTCCTCCTTGCCTCTTCTCCTTCTCTTCCCTCAAAAACTTTTGCCTAGAATTTTTTTTTACCATCTTTCCACTGATTACTAGCAATAAGATTCTAGTGTCGTATAAAAGTTATAACAAAATGTCGTAAAAACTCTCAATATTCAAAACCGGAATAAATCTGTATATACAGGAGTAAGTTTACCTAATTTACAAAATGTATTGCTATCGGTACACTGAAAAGAAATTCAACAGAAGTGTAATCTATATCGATTTGAGAAAAAAACTAATTTTGCCATATCTTAAATAAGAGACTTTTCGACTCCTAGGCCCCAGACAGGCCAATGATTTTTATTTTATTTTTTATTAGAAAAATTTGAAATTTAAAAACGGTTTTTATGAATTTCACCAGAAGTAAGATGAAATCGCCTTTATTTAGAGTATACCAATAAGCCTAAAACACACTCCTATCGGTTTATCTCAGTGGTTCTGTATTTAATTTAGTACTAAATTGTAAATTTTAGAAAAATATTTTTTTATTCACATACGTAGATTTCATTGTATTCGGAGCCAGAGCTTTAAGGCATACGTCGTGAGTATAAGTGCTCATTTTACTTATCCTGGAAAATTGAAAGCTTCAGAGTAAAACATGTCACTAATGTCTTCCTAGAAAGGGTAATGTTTTCCTTGAAACAACACGACAATTTCCCGCAGTAAAATTACTGCATTCATCGTAAAAAATACACGTTCATTACTTTGACTAGACTAAATAAAGCTTTTTACTAAGCTTTTCACTTGGAACCTTTACACTGCAAATCATTTTTTATAATATTTCAATTGTTTATTAAAGTCACCACAACCAAGAAGTTGAAATAAAAATATCAAAAAAGCGAAAGAAAAAGGAAAGCAAAAACTATATTTTGCTTTTATTGCTTGATTAACTATTTATGTCTCAAATAGTTTTTACCAGTTATAAATCGCGGGATTTCACTTGACTTGTTCATTGCCTTAGACGCAATAGTTTCATTTTTAAAATGGCTTGTAAAATTAAGCCGCATTTTTAAATTAACCGTAATCGACTATCAACAAAATCATCATTCCATAGAGATATTTTTCATTGCGTTAAGTTTGATACATGTCGAGTAATAAATATTTGAAGTTTGTTTACGTCAGTACGACTAAAAAATCGATTTCCAAAGTAACTGTTTTTATCTACAGGAAAACCTCATGCGATTTTATTTATATTTTGAAGTATATTTATTCAGCCACACGAAAATACAATAAAACGATAAAAAAATCACATTTCTTAATCAAACTTTTTTTAGTGACATGAGGGAGAAAAAACCGATTCTCCAAATACAAGAAGCAATTTCAGAAAAACCACTTATACCATTACATACAATTTGAAAAAATACAAAAAAACATTATCTGAGAAGATAGCATAATATTTTGACAAAAACATCATTTTGAAGTACACAAGTGAGTTATTATGAAATTACAGTCAGCAAAGTACGACGAAAGTTGTACCTTGCGGGAATCCGACATTCCAGAGGTCAACAAGGACATTGTATTCGTAAAATTATTTTACCCCACGAAATTTAATCTGCTTAGCAAATGTATTTTTCATAAAGTTATTCGTTTCAGCTTAAAGCTTCCGTTCACAAATAAATGAAATATTTGTCTCACGCGAGTTAACTTTTATTAATTTTTAATAAAATTAATGCGTTGATGGAAACACAATATTTATTTAAATTAGAAAAACAGTACAAGTTAGATTAATTACAATTTTCAAATGGAGAATCTACAACAAACTAGACGCGTAGTCTCTTTAACTGAAGGTCGTAGATTAACCTCGTGTGGGATGTTGCGGTCCTTTTTATAAGTGATATCGTTGCTGGAGTCGTGTGCAGTCCACCTCCGGGTACATTGTAGATGAAAGTGTATTCGGTGTCGTTGACACGGCTAGATAAGATGCACAACCGGATTCATGTTATCTTAGGGTCGGGGGCAGTCTATGGTAGTTAACACTCCTCCCCTTAAATTCAAACTCCTCTTCTTCTGGATGATGAGTTTGATTCTTTTCCGTATGGTAAGTGCGTCCACAACGGTGATGTAGTCGCTGACCAGGTTAGCTTGAAGACTCCTTCCAACTGGATACATGGTGGGATCCGTTAGTTTGAAGATATATGCGGAATTGTGAGCTCGTTAGTTTGAGATTTGAATGGTCACAATTCGAGATTTTCTTCCTTGGAGTGAATAATAAAGACATCTTTTTTTTCTTGCCTAGAAATACATATTTTCCATTCCTCAAATATCATCTAGGAAGGGATGTGTAGGTAATTATTATCGAGAGATTTGGAAATGATTGGAAATATCTCAAGATAACTGAAGGTGTACTCACATACAAGGGTCAGAGTTATGACGAAGTGTATTTAAAAATACGCATTCAGTACAATAAAATAAAAATACTCTTTAGTGTTTAAAATAAACATTCTAGATAGGTACACAAGTGGTACAAATATATGTGAAGCAAATAACACGGCTTCCGTTAAGCGGTCTAACAGTTCTGTTATCGTCTCTGCCTGATAAATAAAATGTATCAGCAATAATTCATTCGTATCTTCATAACGATCGCGGCTTATTTGTGCCCATAAAATAATTTGGTTATCGGAAGGATTTTTGAGTTTTGTGTAATAGTCTTTCATTGTACGAGAGGTCAAAGATACCCTATGATTATTAGAGTTAATTTTATATTTTAACTCGTTTAAGTCATTATCGTCTAAATTATCGGTAAGAACTTTAATGATAGACCCTTGACCATTAATGAGTCCTCGCTTGGTACGCTTACCAATCAGATTATGCAATAAACCATTGTTATTTTCTATTATAAATTCTATTCTTTCTAAACTTAAGGTAAATACATGTTGTTTCAACAGTTTCTTAAGATTTAATTCTAATTTGTTCCATTTGAACAACTAATGGTTCTACATCTAATGTGTGGATGACGTTCCATTATCCCTCTGCTACTTTTGCAGTACCGAGTGGGGAGATAATGAAGTGTTCGTCATCCTTTTTTTTATCTAATCCGCAGGGATCGCGTCAGCGTGATTAGCTTGAAACAATTTCATACTATCTTTATGAATTATTCCGATTCCTCTATCGGCGGCGTATCTTAAAACATTATGCGGGAGCAAAGCGGTGACCGGATATGGCCCCCGAAATTTATTTAAATGCTTACCGCGGTCATGTGTTTGTAATAAAATTTTATTTCCAATATTTATCTGTTGTTGCGCACGGTTCTTATTTACACGAGCTAAGGTTTGATTTTTTATTTTATTTTGACTTTTGTAAATTATTTGTCGCAAAGTTTTACATTCTCTTAATTTAGAAATAACTTTTTCAATATTATTCGGCGTATTGCCGTTTCTAGCTAGAAAACCTCTAGCCTGTTTTATAAAAAAAATTAACTCTTCTTGAGCTCCATGGAACTCGAAGATGGAATCCGTACATGACGTGAGTGAATTTTCATTTATGTGGGCCATTTTAATTTAAAATTGCACTAAAATTTCTTATTGTTATAAATATTAACTTGCTCTTGGATGAGAAAGTAAAATAAACTCTGTCCTTGTTGATAAGGAAGGGTAGGGATAAATCTATCGGATTATAGGATAGACGAATAATTTGAAAAATGTACTCACTTGTAAATCAGTTGTTGCGACGATTTTCAGCATGTTTTCTCAGTTAACGATTTTTGTGTGATTGGTCCTTCGCGTTGAGGTATTTAAAAACACCTAGGGAGTCCTGGCTACGGCCAAGTTTAACAGCTTCCTCGAATTTTATGACCCACGTACTGGGCGCCAGTTAACTTTTATTAGTTTTTAATAAAATGAATGCGTTGATGGAAACACAATATTTATTTAAATTAGAAAAACAGTACAAGTTAGATTAATTACAATTTTCAAATGGAGAATCTACAACAAACTAGACGCGTAGTCTCTTTAACTGAAGGTCGTAGATTAACCTCGTGTGGGATGTTGCGGTCCTTTTTATAAGTGATATCGTTGCTGGAGTCGTGTGCAGTCCACCTCCGGGTACATTGTAGATGAAAGTGTATTCGGTGTCGTTGACACGGCTAGATAAGATGCACAACCGGATTCATGTTATCTTAGGGTCGGGGGCAGTCTATGGTAGTTAACACGCGCGCGGAATTATTTAACTTCACGGAAAAATATTATTATTATAAACACGGTTAGGTTAGGATGGTTTCTGTTGTAACATGTATTATACTACCCGGAATTGGAAGACACGACAGAAGTACGGGTTTTTTTTTTAAACCCAAAAAACGCCGCGTAAAGATAATGTTTACCCTTTAATTGATAACATCTTACGTAAACATTTTCTGTCTTCCTTCTAGTTTCAAAACCATTTTAAATAATCTCCAATAAAAGTAACGATTTCACTCAGCCAACCTGTTATTTTTTCTTTCATTAAATTGAACTCCTTTAAATAATTCGGAATAATTCAGGTTCTTAGAACTTGGTCAGTTCTCGCAAAGGTTCCTACATCAGCAAATATCCGATATGTACTGAACCTTTGACCAATCCTTTTGTTTTTGGTTCCGTCGGAAACGTAGCTTAGGTTTATTATGTAAACACCAATTGCCGAAGTTAACACATAGCGCAAGCTTAATATTTGTTTGGCAATTAGCCGGAAATACGATCAGCGTGTACGTATTGTTCAATTAGTAATTAGCACGGCAGCACATGCCGAAACACCTCAAAAAGGTACTTCGGGTAGAACACGCAAACAGAAATCTGCATTTGATGAATACCTTGTACCTGTACCTTGTACTTTTCCTTGTTTCAAGGAAAACCCATCAATGAAACACAGGTGCTTGTGAAAATTGAATGATACATTTTATTTTATTTATTTTTATATTTACTAAGCCAACTATTTATGAAGCTTTGTTTTTCCTCTCAGTCCCTTTTCTAGTTGGTTACCCATTGTTTCAACAAATGCCTCTAAGCGTCCCTATCATGCGCTACTTCGGTGGCCTCGGTCCATCGCAGACCCAGTCTCAGCTCGCATATCACTAACAATTATATTACCTTGCCTTGCGCTGAACAACTGGATAACTTTGCAGTGGAATTTCCCCGTAGAATTTATTTCAGTAGTCCTATTACATTGCTAACATCATTTTTTGTCATAAGGAATTGAATCATCCCTTTACCTCTCTTTTTTTCTAGTCGGTGAAACATTAATTCGACAAGTCGTTTACTTTCCTATCATGCGCTACTTCAGTTGCCTCGATATATTGTGGGTCCAGTATCTCTTTACTAAACATAAGTATTCAGTACCTGGTTGGATTTTAAAAAAGGTAACACAATGGTCTCATTGAGTTACCTGAAACGAAAAAAGCTGAAAAAGTCCCAAACTTGTATCGCTTAATTCAAGCCTTCTCCCAAATGGTAAATATATTTATGATGGCTTAATGGTCCACTAAAATATTCAGAATATAACAAGAGTCAAAATGTTTAAAAAAAACGGTCAAAACTGCATATTTAACTCACTTTTTACCAAAGTGTCGCTTAAGCCTTTTACCTTTCCAGCGATGATTTCATAGTCACATCGTCAATATTTTTTCTGTAAATTATAATAATTTCATGCATATTGGAGCTCCCACCACTTATCGAGAACCTAATTTCAACAGCCTGGACCCCAAAGCACTTTACCGGATTAGACCAATAATATCAGCTAGCACTTTTCCAGATAGAAATTATTGATCTCTTTCTGATAAAGATATATAGAATTACATACTTTTTAAATAACTTGAATACCTAGAAGTATATTTTAAAACTGTAATTTCGTGTAGCGCATTATTGACAGTAGAAGTAAAAAGTTTAAAAAGTAAAAAGTTTAAGTATTACATGAATTCACATGTAATATATATATATTTTATATGTATATATATATATATATATATATATGCTATATATATATATATATATATATATATATATATATATATATATATATATATATATATATATATATATATATATATATATATATATATATATATATATAAAATATATATAAAAGGAAGAACAGAGTGAGTAGAAAAAAACAAATTTTGAGTTAAGTATGCAGAATTGTTCCTTCGATACATATCTAGCAAGGAAAAAATGAAATGACTCTTTAAAAAAAAGGATGTATGCGTTTTTTTACTCATTTCGTTTTTCCTTTCGCCAGCAAATATATTCCACACTTATAATCTGTAATATTGTAAAACTGTTGATTTTCGAAAATAAATAATTATGACAACAAAATATAAATGTGATTAAATCCACATTATCAAAAATAAATGTTAAGTATTATCTAATGCCCTCTGGGGCGGGAAGATTATATTAAAAAACGTCACGGAAAGTGTCACGTTATGAATTTCCCCCGAGTCACTAGGCAAAGAAACAGCTGGCACCGGCTGGTAACGTGCTCCATTGGATCTCACTTCGATAATACAGGATATGAAGTCGGATGAACTGAACACTTTCAGACTGATCTGTGTACATTATTACTTTGCGCAATATCCGCATCGCAGCGCATTTAAACGTGTCACAGGTAGTTGTCGACGGTCTCCGTAACGTCACGGTATTTGCATTGGACTTGGAGTCGAGAGGCTGTTGGTTCGATTCGTAATGCGATGAACAAAAACATTCATAATGTCGATTATAATATTTGTTAAACCCTGAACCCTGAACTCTGAACTCTGAACCCTGAACCCTGTACCCTGAACCCTAAGCCCTGAACCCTGAACCCTGAACCCTGAACCCTGAACCCTGAACCCTGAACCCTGAACCCTGAACCCTGAACCCTGAACCCTGAACCCTGAACCCTGAACCCCGAACCCCGAACCCCTAACCCTGAACAGCTATCATAAAAAAGATTGATAAATGTATTGATGAAAAGCTCTTCAGGTTTAGTTGGGCCTTCGTCTATTCGAGGAATTAATATTAATGTGACAATGATTTCAAGCTACTGAAATATAAATTTAATATCTTTCTCAGTTCATCAAAGAAGTTTATATTTTCGTAGAAAGCAATCACTTTGTTATCAGTTAAATTTGTCCAGCAGTCCGATATTAGGAATATTTCCCTTAAATTCATGGAATTTCTCATTACTCCTTAATCAACTTCTCAGTTAACGTTTTATCTCTTTCGATTCATATTATCTGTCTCTATCTCTCTGTTCCTTTGTTATAATGTAAATGTAATCTATTGCTATCTCGCTGTTATTTTATTCTATTTTTATATTGTGTCTCCCCCTGTACGTTTATATTTATAATCGCACACTATGTACTGTTTATTTAGTTTATTTTTTTACCCAGATGTATTTTAGGCTAAGCGAAACCGGTCGGTCATAAAAATTATAATAAATTCCGTGGTCTTATAAAAACCTGTTGTTTCATTTCATTAGAAAATTTTACATTTGTAACGAAATAAAAAAATGATTAAATTAAGGATAAGGGGTTGTTTCACATTATGTTAGAGAATTTAACCACCTATTACATTAATTGTTAGATAATTACTACTTTAAATCACACAATTTTTACATTGGTTGTTAGAAATTTACCGCTTTTTACGCCCAATGCAAATACGAAACTTGTCAGAAAGCTTCCACCTATTACAACCCTCGAAATATGTACTTGTAAATAGCAAGTGTATTTATTTGGCGAGCATTGGATACACGCGTGTTCTTTTAATTGGAATGGATATATTGTATCAACGTATTTTGTGTAAACCTTCAATTTTACGCTTCAAACAAAATATATAAATCTTTTGTTATTTTCAGCATGCAATCGCACCTACTACGGAGACCTAGGCAGGACCTACGACCTAGAGCTGCACCGGCCCAAAGAGGACCGCCTGCCCTTCATCTGCCACATCACCCTCACCGCTGGAGGGGGGGCGCATGGAGACCTAATCCAGGTATACTCAATTATTCAATCAACCAATCAATCAATCGATCGATCCATCAAATTCATTACAATTACAGAATATTTTCCATTTCATTGTATACAATAAGTAAGCAACATAATATATTCGATCTCCGGAAACTCGTGGCACAAGCGAGAAACTGGTAGTACATTACATTTGGGGTCGATTTAAAGGTATAACTTTTTTTAAATTTAAGCCTTTGAAGTCCAAAGTTAAAAGGTGTTGGTCAAATTCAAAATATTCGGTCGCTACAGGGTTACTATCAGCGGTTATAATTTTTAAACATTAAATTATAAAAAATGTATTTTTGTTGTTTTTCGTTTGTACCGTAATTACTACTCCCAACCGTCTGGATTCAGAGACTTTGGTATCCCCAATTGAAGTATGTTGTGAGTCTGAAGATAGTGAGGAGAGGAAGGAGGTGGTGAAAAGGAAAAAGTAAAGAATCCGGCTATTCAGATCTGGTCACCAAACACGGCTAAATCCATTTCAAGCAACGTTTTGATTCTGAATGGTGGTTTTTTACCTATACGATACTGAAAGTGTTGCCACTCTGGAATGTGCTGCAAATATGCCATATACGAGGCCTGTTCAAAAGAAAAGGTGAATTTTGAATTTTCAAGGGCTGTGTACATTCGATTATCGATTTTTTTTGTTTGTTGACATGTTGGTACACATATGTTAATCATATGTTAGCATTATCAGCCATTTTGGATTAGTGGTTTGTTTTTAAAAACTGGAAAGGTTGGTCACGTTTTTGTGTGCTCTTCGTTTTTTTTTTTTTTTGAAAAAAATGGATCAAAGAATATATTTTAAATTTTGCCTTAAAAATGGAATAAAGTGCTCTAACGCACATCAAATGTTGACTGTGGCATTCGGCGAGTCTACTTTGTCTCAAAAAAGTGTTTATAAGTGGTACGAGCGCTTTACAGAAGGCCGAGAAGATGTTAATGACGATGGTCGTCCTGAAGTTGTTGAAAAACAAATCATGGATTTTATTCTTTGATCCATTTTTTTCAAAAGTAAAAAATTGAAGAACACAAAAAAAAGTGACTAACCTTTCCAGTTGTCAAAAACAAACCACTAATATAAAATGGTTGATAATGCTAACATATGATAAACATATGTGTACCAACATAACGAAAAAAAAACGATAATCGAATGTTCACAGCCCGCGACAATTCAAATTTCACCTTTTCTTTTGAACAGGCCATGTACTCGTATAATTGACCGGTCGGTAGGTGACAAACGCGTCGCATTCACACCCAAGCGTCGCGCGTTCAATTTCTCTGCTGGCCTCCATCATTGCACAAGCAACATCTTTCGCTTCTTATGATGGCAGTAGGAGTTTTTCTAATATTGTCAGGTTATTAGTAACCCGGGAATGTTTGTCTTTTTTTTTAAATAAATTAAGTGAATTGTGGAATAACACTACAATAACACAAAAAATATTTCAAAACGTCAATATATTAAATTAGTTCCTTTTCAAATATAGAATAATGTCGGCTAAAATACACTGTAGGTAGGTATTTTATTAGGTTGGTAGGGATTCACACAAGATTATTTTTTAAATTTGAAAATTTCAATTGACATCGATTTCATTGTATAAGTTCACGCTCGTACGTACGTATGTACTCACAAATAAATGTATTTATAGTTAATAGCGAAAAGGGACTGTTATGAACTTATTAAATGGTTAAATAATGTGATAAAGTCTCTACGTTTGTACTATACAAGTGATGTAGGTATTGCCGACTTATTATCTATTCGCACCAGAATCCGACATCTTCCAAATCTTTTTTCAGTTTTCCGACACGTATTGCCTGCTTCAAATCTAAACTTCTGATGGGGATCAAACTGAAATAATGTAGAGAATCCAAAAAACGATATATTTCTCGTAAAACGACCCTTATCTGTCCAAGTTTGGAAAACAAATCTTCGAAAAGGAAAGGAGAAAGAAAACTACTGGGTGAGAAATTTATTTTCGCGTCGATTCCCCACAGTCAACTTTCAATCCATTCTAACTAATTTGTCGAGAGAAGGAGGTGTGAATTCTGTATAAACAATAACTTTTTCATAATCAGTTATTTTTTTCTGTGATTATTGTTGACTTTTATGATTTTCTTTCAAATAACCAAATAGGTAATTGTAATCATCTAAAAGAAAGAAGAAAAAATGATTTTTGACTGGCACGATTTCTTTAATGAATATGAATACTCGTATATCTGTGTGCGCAAGGAAGGACTGAATAAATCAATATACGCAGATGTTTAGGAGAGCCAGAACAAATTTAGAAATTTCGTTTTTTTTGTATGTAATCATGTCATATGTCACATGTCCTCTTTCAAAAAATAATAACACATTATTTTCTTTTCTGACACATCTCATTTTTCTTTGATAGATATGTATCTAAGGAACAATGCTACATACTTAACTCAAAACTTGATTTTTGTAACTCATCCCGGCCTTCCTTGTGCACACAGATATATCTTTATGAGTTTATTCAATGAAATAACAAACAGATACATATTATAATAAGTATAAATACAAGGATTTTGGTTTCCGTATAACTCACTAACCCTCAGGCCATTTTGAAATGAACTTAAATTTTTTTCATGAATTTTGATATGACTTTTCAAAATAACGTTTTTTTCTTTATTTATCTTGATAACAAAGTTTTATGTTACAATTATTTGCGATATGCCTGGGTGGAGTTTTCGTGTCGAGGCAGATGTAGTATACGGTAATTTAACCATGTAAAACATTTTATCATTTACGCACAGCGACGGTTTTGTTTTCAAAGCAATAAGTATTGTGTCAAAAGTAAATGTCTCATTCGCGAATATTTTATTATCTTCTATCTTTATCATCTTGCGCTATTTTAAAAGAAACGAAATAAATACAATTCCGCTAAAACAAATAAATTGTTTTATCAAGCATTCTTCGTCTCACTTCACTTCACATTTTTCGGTAATTTCTTTTGATGTTTTTATTCGCATTTATAAGCTAATGTAGGGAAGTAAAACAGAGAAATGGGTATGATATCGCCATGCTTAATTTCCCCAAGGAGGTGGTACGTGAAATTACCTACTTCGTGTATCCTTCGCTTACCAGAAATTCCACAAATTACATTTTAAATTAGATTTCTCCGCATTAATGGGGCCTTTAGAAGAATACTAAGCCGATTAAAGGCCTCTTTTATGATCCGCTTTATTCTAGACTAAAGACTAATTAGTTGAGTCTGCTCACATTATCGTCTAGGCAGTGAGGCTGAATTATCTTGCGCCTAAATGTTTTAAGTTTACTACCTTGAAAATCTAAATTCAGCTCTTACCGAATTTGAGAAATGTGTCTTGAGTTTGCTTCTGATACTATGTACTTCCTTCTGGGGTTTACGGGAAATACGATAGCACTATACGCATCTCAGTGGCGTGCAGTCACATCATTTTTGGTTAATGCTGTGAGATGAATTTCGTATAATTATTTACATTTGAATGTTCTTTCTTATGTACATTTTGTCCTATTTTTGTCATTGCTTCATTATAATATTATGTATGTACTCGCTGTTCTTTCTCTGTTGCTCTTTTTCCCATTTCGTGTTATGTTTTTTTTTTTTGTAATTTGACAATAGTCCGTTAGTTTATAAATAAATATTGATTGTTTTAAAGTAATGCATTAACATTTCTTCAAGTCAAGTGCTAAAATAAAACATCATCAATGTAAAAGCAAATGTTATCCAATACAGAAACCGAATTCATCACAAATTCACACGACATCATGATAACATACATGTAAAAAACACCACTCATACACGATACACCCAGCAGTCTATTAGCATCAAGGGGTGAAGTTTATATAATTCCCTCCATATATAAAAAGGATAGGTGTTTAAAAATAGGCGTTGGGAAAAAAAGTTGTAAAAAAGTACCTTTTTCCATTATATATAAAACATTTCGTGATTCGGATTAAGCGGGATGTAATAATTGCTGGTAATAAGTTATAATATATTCTTCCTAGTTATTGTGGTTCACAATTGTAATTTTCTTTTATGCGGGATAAAAAAAAACGTAAAACTGAAAATTTTCTGTTTTTTATTTATAGTATTAGGCTAGGACGCAATCAACCTATAGTATTTATTTTGACATTTGAAATAGAGATTAAAGGCTTTCATTTTTTATCTGCCTAAAAGATTTCGATTTCGAAAGGAAGTCCGGAATGTTTTCAGAAACACAAAGAGGTAGATAAAGCGTGCGCATCACTGAATGCATATTAGTTGTATTTTAATTATATTTTTTATTCTTGAAAAAAACTGGCCGAAGTTTGTAGGCGGTTCGGTGTTCCGATAACAGTTCTGTTAAAAACCAAAAGCGATACCTATGGCTACTTTTGAGCATTCAAAAACAATTATTATTTATGAAATTATTAAAATCTTATATTTTTTTGTAAGACGATCAATACCAGAAAAATATTTTTTTAATATTTAACGCATTTTCAATAGCATCCCATTTTTGAAATACATTTGTGAAAATACACCATTGTAGAATTTAAAAAATACTAACAAAAATAGTTCTAAGTGTTTTCACTGTGGCTGGGAAATAGCGCTAATTGTTTGACCCAGAGGCTTTTACATAAAAATTCTAATTATGTTCCTCAAAAAGAGATACTATTTTAGTTTCCAATAAACCTGTACTTTCTAAAATCCGTATATTGACTTACATACATATAATTATTTGTACCCTCAATACAAATCATGCACTTGGGAATCCGTCACTGTGGACCGCACGCCATTGATATATATTACATACCTACTGTAATTCCATGAAAGCCTATAACTTAAATAATATCTTATTATTTGTAACGCGATACCATATCAAGGGTTAATTAATTCAAACCCCCTAGAGAAACAAACAAAGTAATTCACTTACGTAAACTTACGCTGACAAAAACTCTGAAAACTTATATCGTGTCTAAGGCGAAGGCTTTGAGCTTTGTCCCACATTCTTACTCCGCTTTCAGGGATCGGGTTATGAATACCAGCCGAAGGTAGGTAAACGGTATCCATTCGTGCATGGTAAAATCGAGAACCAATCACCTGTCACAAACCGTCCCACAGCGCTCTACAACGAAGTCATCCGAGCAGTACTTCGATTTTACGAAACTCCCCTATGAAAATAAAACCATTACTTTATCGGGTAAAATATTCAAGCAGTATTTTCATTTTATGTTTGAACGCCCATAAATAATATGCCAAAGTCATTCGCGCAAGTTTCCAGCAATTTATTTAATGTCAGTATTATTAGTGAGTGCATAAATCAATAAATAAATGCATTAAATTTTCAAACTTAGCCACGACGCGGTTCTAGAAAATTGAGAGCACGGTGTTTTTAAATATTGGTTAGGTATATGAGCATTAATTAATGGTGATTTATTGTTTTCAATTTATAAATTTTTTATTTATAATTTTTACGCGTGTCACCCGATAACCAATATAGCCGATGTAATGGTATGATTTTTTTTATAAATATACCATTCTTTATAGGCATTGGTTCTTGATGATGTTTTAATGTAGTATTCGACATAAACAAAAAATCCATTCACATTCCGAAAGGTTCCTATCATGAAATTTCATATTATTTCCACGTGTTCTAAATACTAACTAATAAAAAATAATCAAGTGCAGGCAACAGTTTACAAAACAATATTTAAAAAGGGTATTTCGCATATTCAACATAACTAATTAGAGATACATGACAGTTCGCAAAATGCCCTAAAGTTCTAGAGCTCAAACCACCCAACAGAATCTGACATTCGACTCTAGCACACAATGGCTTCATTTGAAGGCCAGACACATTGTTCGCAAAGTAAAACAACTTGACTCTTACAACAATCAAACACCTTGAGAAAAACCTTTCACGCGGCATGTTTTGGGGGTGAAAGGTGTTCCGCAATCAATCACTCTTCCATGGCGGCCACCGTAGCCATATGTATTTCGGTACAATCTTCACCTTTCGTGGCGCGCGCTTTGAAAGAAAAACACATATTTTCTGTTGACATATTTCCGCCGGCTTGTCATACCTGTGTCATCATGACACATAAATATTCCAGGAGCTCAGCTTTACTGAGAAAATTGATGAGGAGATTTGGACAAGGGGAGAATGACTGAAGACTAATGCCTTACGAAAACTTTCTTGGAAGACAGTTTTGTTTTGTATATAGTGATTCTTGGAAGCATTTACTTACAATTTATTATATTATATTTTATTTGTGTGATAAACCTTAGCAAAGGACTTGCATACACCTTTTAAGTTTACTACACGTCTTAATATGGAAACAATGTGGTTTGTTTGTCAGCTAGGCGAATATTTCAAGACTCTGCTAGTGATTAAAATGACGTTGCTAGTTGAATATACAGGTGTTGAGCTATTATTCCTTGAGGGCTTTTGCTGCTGTGGACACAGGTTTCTATTTTATAATTATAAGTTTGTGAAGTTGATCAACACGACGATTTCACTGTGCTTTCAACAGATTATAACGCTATCACGGTTTCAAGTAAATATATCGTAGGTACCCGGTAGAGCTAAAACAAATGGTGTTTCCCTTTCCAATTTCAAGGTGTTTCAATGTTTGAAACAATATTTATTATCAAATTATACTTGAAATCCTCCGCTAACTGAGCAATTTCTCTAAAGCACTTTGCTTTCAATGGAACTTTTTTTTTAATTCTGCTGTGCAAAGAGCCCCATACCTTTATTTTTAACTAACCTCCTGCAAAAACACAGCTAGATAAAAAAGTTGAATTCATTTTTTAACGTTTTTTCAATACAATCAGAGTAATCATATACTGAAATTATCAAACGTAAAGTTTAGTATTACTTTCGACAGACAGTATAGCTGTCACGTATAAATAAATATCTCTTCGTGACAAGGCTTAAACGTATTTCATTTTAATAATAACATTGTAAAAGTAATTTAGAATCCTTTGACAGAATGAATTACAAGGGAGAAAGCAGAGTACGGGAGGAAAAAGTACGTAGGAGTGGGGTTGTTTGAAATTGGTAAGAGAATATATTTGTTCTGGAACTGATGTAATAAGTGCAATTGGAGGATTATAAAAAAGAGAACGAGAGAGAACGTGATTGTATTATTTTTATCAAACGAACCATGTCTTGTAAACAAACAACATTATTCTTTTTTTACTGTGTAGACAGTTCAACTGTTATAAAAATGTCTTCCACAACATTGAAGAATATTGTGAGAAGGTCACGATGAAGGGAAGGAGATGAAAAGGAGGAAAGGGAAGATTATTCAACACTGTACTAGTATTTACCATATTTTAATTCAATTCTCTCAGATTTATGTACTTTCAATTTTCTTTTGCTAAGAGATTTAAAAACTTGCTGAAAACATTACGCCTTTTCTCATTTTCATAATTTTTCCAAACAATATTTTGGTGAGATTTTTTTATTCTGTGCAGAAAGTTGCAAAGTAAAATATGTCTTCTCAACTACACGCCTCTACTTTTTTCGTATATTTTGTAGATTTTTGGTTGAACAACTTGGTGGCAAAGTGGTGAGATCCTTGACTCTGTTACCAGGGGACAGCGGTTCAAAACATTGCGAGGCAAACAAACATCGTTTGTAAAACAGATCTTTAAATTCACGATAATTTAAATTTTCCTCTTCCCCTCTTCTTTCCATTTATCAAATTCCTTCAGTCACACATCATTCTTCAAAATAGTTTGTTTATCTCAATAAAAAAACCTTCAACGGTGATTTCATAAAATTTGGGCCGCATTTTATTAATGCAATATTTAGGTCAAAGTAATTATTTTTTCGAAACGTCAATACGTGTTTTCTCCCTAGTAAAAGTAAAAAAAGGAAGACAAAACGCATTGTGCACCGCATAATTTTCAATAGTTTTAGGATATTTTTTTTATGATGCTGATACTCGAGCAAAGTCAGGTAGTAAAGGTATCGCAGCGAATATTGAATCGAATATAGTACTCACACAGGCGCATTGCTTGCATAAATCACGTTTCAAACTTATTATTCGACTTCAGAAAACAAAATGCCAGGTAAATTTAAAAAAAGTTTATTTAAACGAAGGAAAAAAAACCGCCGGTTGTTTAATTTTTTCGAGCAAATACGTAATAAAAACGAATACATTGCAAAAAATAAATAATTTTCAAAATCGATCATACCATACATGTATTGTTCCATTTTCGCTAATTGCAATAAATAGGCGTAAGCAAGACAAAATACTGCAGTGACTTTTCGCACTGACCATCACTTTCAGAAGTGTATAAATATGTACCAATACACATAATCCTAAATATGTGTTATTCGGGTCAACTCTAATTGCCCGACCTATAACTAACAGTAATTCAATGATTGACAGCCCTGAATTATTAAACTTGATTTCATTTCATGTTCCAAGCAGGACTGTTACAAGGCAGTACCTACCGTACTATTGTAGCAATTATGCTTCAACCTCACATTTCAACACGCCTATGCGACGAATACAACATTTGGGAAACATATACTCCGATGTCGCTGATATATTTAACACGTCAATATCAAACTATAAGTTTCGTTTAGTACAGTTGTTATCATTTGGTAGAGATAAACTAATAGTTAGACCTGTTACTTAGTTTTATTTTTTTCTTTTCTTTTACAATATTTTGAACCTGTTATTTACTGAATATTATTAATCATTTTTGTATCTGCCATTCAATACTCTTTTTTTTTAAACTTTTTTTTGCACTAATAAGGTTATTGTTTAAAAAAAATAAAATGTATGTAAAAGCCTGTAACGGGCGTAAATAAATAAATAAATAAGTAATTTATTTTAAATCTATGCTATGCTACGCGATAACCCACTATTCAATATGATCGAATTAGGTTTAATTGGTTTCGACGTACAAGCATAACGTGATACTGGTATCTCCGCCAATCCTATTACCAGGATAGGAAACGCTGTAAAATAAACAGCTCCGTTGTTTGCACACGAGTAATGTTTTATCTCCGCTAGTGTTTTATTTGCTACCGTTTGTATTTCCGTTTGATTACTTAGTTTGATTGAAAAGCACGTCCCGAGCGGTCCAGGGGGAGGCTGCCGGCTTTTAGTATGATAAACAATATTTCAGAAGGGTTTCTGACGCAGTTACAAAGAAAACTAATTAGTCACGGAAATCTTTGGGCTTGGATATAGTACAATGTCGACTGAAATGGCGGAAGGGAATATTTCTCATAAAAATGACTTATTTTGCTTAGATTTTTTCTGTGTCAAAATACAATAATACAAATCTTGTAAAAAAGAATTTACGCCTAAATATGTATAATGATGAAAAGTATTTTTATGCTCTCTGGACGGTTAATATCTTCCGAAAATTCGTGTACTGATTCAATTCTCATATCTTTAATTAATTGTTCTCATATCAATTCTCATATCTTTAATTAATTGTTCTCATATCAATTCTCATATCTTTAATTTATTGTAAGTCTCTGATTTTTTGCAAGGTATTTGATTCCACAACCCCTGCACGCTTTTGTTTCTTTTTAATTCCGCACAAGAGTCCCAAATTAACACATCCAATGGGACTATGGCATCTTTTAATTGGGTATGTTGTGAGTCAGAAAGGAGTGAGGTGGGCAAGGAGATAGGAAGGTTTGGGAGGTACCTGCCTACTCAGATCTGGTCATTAAACATGGCTAAAGCCGTTTCAAGCAACGTTTCGACTATTGATTTAATTTTCATATCTTTTTTTTATATGTTATCGATTTTTGGTATTTGATTGCACAACTCGTTTTTGTTAATACCGTACAAAAGTCTCAAATGTACACAGCCAGTGGAAATATGACATTCCCAAATTGGGTACGTTGTGAGGCAGAAAGGAGTGGGGGGGGGTAAGGAGATGGGAAACAGGAAGGTTAGCAATACTAAGAATATCTATCACTCTGGAACTATGTAGCACTTTTAAGATGATATTTTACCAAAGTGGCGCTATTTAAATTAGCCAAGCATTTTTATTATTATTATTTCTTAATACTTTTCGTATTTTTCCCTAATTTTCGTTTTCTTCGGAATCATCACTGCTGCTAATTAACAAAGGGAATCTTGCTAAACACTTGAACCTTAAAATATATCTTGGCATACTTGTATATTTTTATTAAATTAACACAGTATTTCTTTGAGTTGAACTTAAGGCCAAGACAACCCTCCGATAATCATTTTTACTGTGTTATTATTTCAAACAACTTAAATGATGGCGACGATAACTCTCATAATGTTGTTTTGTCAAAATGTCACAAGTAATATTATTTTGTGCGCGAAAATAAGTTTTCCCTTTTCTTTGTACTAACATTTTCCACACAAACGGCACGAAAATAATTTATCATTCTTTCGCCTACAGTTTCTGTCTTGTTTTAAGCCAAAGGATATTAGATAATGGCCTTCACAATCTCTTATTTTGATTAAGTGATGTCTGCTAAAGGTCTTCATTTGTATTTATCGATATAGAACATATTACATTATTATGTATCTGTGTGAAATCATTGCCACAAGTTTGCATTTTTAGAATCGTTACCTTAAAATACTTTAATATTGATGTTTTTAAGTACCAATACGTTAACTGTTTTTACTTATCTTTCTAATTTTGAAACTGTTAATTCGTAGTGGAAATCCATTTGAACGATTTAATAGTACCTAAATTTTAACTTTATTCCACTATTTTCGTCTTGTCTTGTCTTTATTGTTTTTAGTATTTATTGTTATTATGTTTACTTTTGTTTACTATTATTTCCTTTCTAAGCTTCAGCAATGTTTTTCATGTTTATGTATACTTTTCACTTGGAGTTTTAACAACCTTAGCTTATGGTAAATTTATTTTTTAATCTGTTGATGTACACATGCACTATTATACCTAAATCTGACCATTTTTTCATGTTTTATGATAATGACCATAATTTTAGATAGTTTTAATTTGCTAATTATTTTCTCGTTGTTATATTAGGTCAGTTGATTTAGTGTGAAGGTGAACTATCACAAACCTTTGCTATATAAATTCACAGTTATTATATTTATTTGCATACTAAATATTGGATGAACATAAATGTCGGAAATATAAGTATTTACAAGATTTTTAATGGCTTTTTACAAACATTTCGGTAGATGCTTAGGTAAGTTTAAAATAGGTTAAGTTGACTTGGATTAGGTCGGGTTAGTAAAGAAAATGATTTAATGATATCTTATAATTTACTATTGTTTCACTTATCTACTCAATGACAGGAGGTAACCCAAACACTGTATGTCTCTTAAGTTAAAAACAACACTATTTCCACGGACAATGGAATCTACTTTTACTACATAAATAAAATATTCTGGAAAAAAAACTATGTGTAGTTTGTTTTAACTTCCGTCTCATTTGACGTATTCACAATTCAATGATTAGCGCCATTTTGATTTTTTGTATACGGTCCCCGATAAACGCCTTTTGTCGATCTGGTTTAGCTATTGAACAAATTGCTATCGGAATGGCGAAGTATTCGCAGTTTTACCTGTGTGGCATTTCTAGGTCAGTCAGTCAACTCTTTTCAGCTCAATTAATTATGAGCTTTGGAGCTTTAAATCATCCATTTAACAGGCAAACAATACCAAGGTCGAGGCTCCGTATTGTTTTTTTCCACATTTTATGAAATTTAAAAAAAATGTATTTCGATCAAGGACTGTTGAAATTCGGGATGAGCTATCCAGTATATTATATCACTGGACAGATAGTCTCTAAAAGTATAATCTTTACCGATTTAAAGTAAAACTGATGTCACCTAAAATATTTCGATTACTAAGCCCAAGACAGGCAAATGAAATTGACTATCTGTTCAACAAAGGATTTCGATATTTAAAATAGTTTGATCAATTTCAGCCAAAGTGAGGGAAAATTAAGCTTACTTCGAGCAAAAAACAAACCCATAACAAGCTTTTGTCGATTTTTTTTTCTATGGTGTCTAATAAAAATTAATTTCGTATTATTTTTATTATTATTATGTAGCAAAAGTACACAATTACTGCATAAGCAGCTTGTTTTAAGTATCATGCCGATGTTCTTTATTATTCAAAACCCAGTACTGATAATTTTCTATTTTATTTGAAAACTTATATCTGAACGCCCTTATTTTTCATTCAACCGTGTGGCACGTTGGGATTGACAAGTGGGAGGTAATTATGCGGAAATGAGGGGTTGGGGATCATCTAACTATTGAATTGGATGATCCCCTATCCCTAATTATATATCCCATATAACCCTTAGGTGTCCCACATCTACTATATCCCATATCTCTTATATCCCATGTCGGTCATTTCCAATAATATACAGTGACGCCTCGGTTAGGTAGGGAAACAAATCCGCAGTACACTTCGTATCGGACAAAATAACACAAAAAATAGATTCGTGCTTGAGATGATATAAAAAAAATCTGCAAAACATATTAAATCAACTTGAAGAAAAGTTTTTTTTTTTTTATTTAAGCTCAACTACAAAAAAATTTTTTTATACTACCCAAATGCTCCAATGTCAAAATTTAATCTATTTTTAAAAATCCAAAGATAGGTATCGGAACCAAAGCTGACCCAAACCCAGTACTCGGACATACAGCATGTTTCACACTTGTTAATTCGACTTCATAAAAAAAATCCAGCGATATTGAAAAAAGTTCATTTTGAATATAATAAAAATAACACCCTGGAATTTTTTCGAATAAATGTTTAAACCTTTCAAATATTATATTTTCAAACGTATACACGTTTCAAACTTTTCTTGCTAAAAAATAATAGGCAGACGTCAAAAATAAAAATGGCTGTTTCTCAGTGACATTTAAAAAGGACATCACTGTCGGAAGTGTAAGTATGTTTTGTTTGGGCAACTCTAATTGCGCGGAACTATAACACTGTAGACACGAATTCCATTTTAGTTTTAAAAAACATAGTTTCCATCCATGCAGTCAATGCTGTGTTATACATAATATAATAGATGTTACCCGTGAAAAATCACGGGATGTATCTTGACTTGTTAAGAAAATATTTTATTTAATCCACCCATTTAAAATTTAGAACAATATCTGCTAAAATACATTAGAGGTTGGTACTTTATTAAGTACTCGTAGGTAGGGTTAATAAAAGGATATGTTTTTAATTTGATAATTTCAATTAACATCAGTTCCAAATTTGAAAAGTTTACAATAATACACAAATATATACGTACTCACAAAGGAAATTATTCATAGTCAATGTACGTGTAATGTTCATTTTGCATTACGTGGCCCAGCCCACAAGCTTTCCCGAGTTTTTCATTGTAACATTTTTTTTTTCTATTACATGTTTATAAGAAAGGTGGAGATGTCACAACGAATTTCTTTGCAACATACATTTAGTAAAGATTTAAAATCCAAAAACAGGTTTATTCGGATATTTATAATTGTGGAAAAAGCTTTCAGGAAGCTTTTAGTAACCCGTTGGATCGCCGACTCACTGCACGAAAACAGAAATATTACACGATGTTTCTTTTTGAGGGATTTCCTCAATCGAAGTGCTACTGTTACCTCTATCTCGCATGTCTCTTTTCCCGCATCTCCGTCCCGTATGTCCCCATCCCCAAACCTTATTCCGCTTCGACAGCCCTGCCTCAACCCGCCATTGGAAGGACAGTCATATTTCATGAGGGGTAAATATAATGGTGCAAATAAAACCCAATTTCAGACAAAGATCAACTGCAGACTGAAAGGCAATCTATTCTATATAAATGCTACAGTTGAAATATATATTTGTTCCGTTTCAATTTATAAGCGATCCAATGTTGATGTAAGTGATTTGATACTCACTCACTTTGGGTGCTTATATTACCACAGTACAATAATACAGTACAATAATACAGTACAATAATACAGTTCAATAATACAGTACAATAATACAGTACAATAATACAGTACAATAATACAGTACAATAATATAGTACAATACAATTTTTACTACGAAGTAAATAGTACATACAGGTTATATTTATAATTTTATTTTTTCTAGGATGGTTCACGTAAAAAAATCAAATAAAATTCACTTGTCAGATAAAAAATATTTTTTAAATATGTTTTTCTTAAAGTACCGCACAGGAGTCCCAACCGTCTAGAGACAGTGGGACTATGGCATCCCTAATGGGTATATTGTGAGGCTGAAGGTAGTGAGAAGGGGAAAGAGATAGGGAAGAGAAAGGTTGGGAATTACCTGGCTATTCAGATCTGGTTATATTTCTATAAACAAACATGGAAAAAGCCATTTCAATCCACGTTTTGATTCTGAATGGTGGTCTTTCACCAGGATGATAATACCACTCTGGAAGGTGCCGCAAATATACTATATATTATTTTATATGAATCAAATGTGTATTATTAATTCAGTATTTTTTTGGGATTTGAACCCGCGACCTCCGTAATCGTAGTTGAGCGTCTTAACCACTCGACCACGGAGGCCGTCAAAGGCTTAAAAAATTAGTGTATGACGAGCAAGTGAATGGAATAATAGTCCAAGACGGCCGAGGATGACATGACACGGTTAAATTATCCAAATACTGGGTGGGGTCTTGTATGAAATCTCTATAATCGGTGAGTAAAAAAGCGTTTTCCAGTAGCGAGGCAACACAGTTATGTTCCATTATAATATGTATTTAGGTGGGTCTTTCAGGAGGTTTCCGGTAACCAAAATTAAAATTTTTCAGAAACCTGTATTTGAAAATGATATATTTTTATTGGTTATTGCGTTACTTCCGGATAGAGTAGAGGATCCGAGTTCAAGTCTCGGTTGTGACCATTGTCTTTTTATTTTCTGGCTTTTTCTGTTTCATATTTGTGTTTAGATTTTTAACATCATGATTTTTTTTTAAATTAAAACATAAGCATTAATGCTTTAAAGTTATTTCCAATTTCAATGATAATTTATTTGAAGATAGGAGCTACGGTAAAACAAGCTATTTCACATTATATTAAACGATATACTCGTATGCATGTGAATAAAGACAAGGTTGTGTGGCAGTACATCCTCTTTGTCTACCTCTGCAGAGAAATGGGGTAATGTTTAGTTAGTTAATACACAGGAAACTTTAGCAAGCCATATAAATAATTTAGTAATCTCGAATGATCAATGTAAACCATTGCTTCGAATAATTTTCTTTGTGGAAATGATGTAAATTGTAATTATCAAATATTCAAAATAATCTTTTCAAATCCCTACCTACCTAACGAAGTACCTACCTTTGATGTGTTTCAGCTATTTAGCAGACACTATTCCATATTAAAATGGAAACTAATATTTTTTCTTAGTTGAGTTGACGGCCTCCATGGTCGAGTGGTAAGACGCTCGACTACGAATCCAAAGGTCACGAGTTCAAACCCGGCGTGCGCAAACAAATTTTATTTAATTAATATGTGTCATAACATTTGTCATTTATAGACTCTAACAATAATGTTAACCATAATTTAGATTCCTTTTACTCCATCATTAACACGGCTATCGATAAATTTGTACCCTCACCTCAACTCATACTATCGAAATTTCCAAAATGGTTTAACAAAGATTTAAAACAACTTATAGTAAATAAAAAAATCTGGCATAAAAATTACAAGAACAGCAAATTAATCTCAGACTACAAAATATTTCACAATTACAGAACTGAATGCAAAACTCTCTCCAAAAAATTATATCAAACTCACATACATAATACAGAACAGTCTATTCCTTCAAATATCAAACACTTTTTCAAACACATTAACTCGCTAAGAAAAAACAAACCATCCATACCAACATCCATGCAATTCGAGGGAATAAGAAGCAGTGATACTACTGAAACTGCTAATTTGTTTGCCGACTTTTTTAAAAGTGTTTACGAAAAGGACATCCCATACGATCGTATTCCACCCTTTCATCCAAACGAATCAGTCCACATTCCTGCTATACATTTTAACGTTTCTGATGTTTCGCGTAAAATTAAGTCACTTGACATTAAAAAATGCTGGTCCCGACAAAGTGAATCCAATTTTTCTTGTTAACTGTGTGTCAGTACTAGCCAAGCCACTTTGTCAATTATTTAACCACTCACTGATGACCGGCTGTTTCCCAGATCTATGGAAAATAAGTTATTTAACACCAATATTTAAAAAGGGCAATATTCACGATGTCACTAATTATCGACCTATTTGTATGCTCTCAATAATCCCCAAATTATTTGAAAAACTAATATTAGATAGAATCTCTATACACCTCAATAAAATCATTTCACCTAATCAACATGGCTTTATGCCGGGCAGATCCAGTTTAACAAATCTTTCACTATACGAAGAATTCATATCAAGTGCACTTAATGATAAAACCCAAGTAGATTCAATATATACGGACTTTGTTAAAGCATTTGACAAGGTTAACCATACAATCCTACTTAACAAACTTCGCAAACTCGGTATAGAAGGTAATTTGTTAGAATGGATAAAAAGCTACCTAACCAATAGAATTCTTCAAGTAAGAAATAACTCTAAACTTTCTTATAAATTTATAGCAACAAGTGGTGTACCCCAAGGTTCACATTTAGGCCCATTACTTTTTCTGCTCTTTGTAAATGACATAATTAATGTATTTGATAACGATGTGCATGTGCTGCTTTTCGCAGATGATCTGAAACTCTTCAAACTCATAAAAACCACAGATGATTGTTCTCAAATTCAAGCTAACTTAAATAAGTTACATGATTGGTGTAAACTTAACCAACTTTTTTTAAATATTAGTAAATGTCAGTCAATCAGATTTTTTAGAATTACTCACCCTCTCGACTATGATTATAAAATTGATAATATTTCCCTTACATCTGTCAATGAAATTAATGATCTCGGCATTACTTTCGATTCTAAATTAAATTTTCTCTCACATATCAATATAATAACAAGTAAAGGTTTAAAATTGCTAGGCTTTATTCTTCGAAATGCCAATGAATTTAAAAATATTTCTACATTGAAAATCCTGTACTCTTCACTAGTTCGAAGTCAAGTCGAATATAATTCTTCTGTCTGGTCCCCTCACTTTAAAATCCACTCTGATTCCATTGAAAAATTGCAACATAAATTTCTAAGATACATCAACTATAAACTCGGTCTACCTATTGAAACCATAAATTATAATTATTTAATGAAAGAATTAAAATTACTAAAACTTTCAGACAGGAGGCTTGTTTCCGACTTGACTTTTATTTTTAAAATTGTTAATGGTATTATAGACAGCCCTGATTTACTTAGCTTAATTACCTTCTATGTACCTAACAGATCCACTCGATCCAAAATTCTTTTTAAATGTAACAACAATATCAGGACTGAGTCATTTAAATACTCGCTTGTACCTAGATTGCATGCAGTGAGTAATTCTATCGCTGAAATAGTAGATATATTCAACTGCACTGAATCTAGTTACAAGAAGGCTATAATAACATACCTCTTTCTTAAATACTAGTGTTAATTTTCTTGGGCGTAATCAAATCGTCGCATCAAATGTTTTTGGGCGCATTTTTATTTTTTATGTCATTGTTATTTTTTATGTCACTGTTATTTTATTTTATACCTATGTTATGTAAAAAAGCCCATGAGGGCGTATAAAACAAATAAATAAATAAATAAATAAATAAATAAATAAATAAATAAATAAATAAATAAATAACACATTTAATTCATATGAAATAATATAAGGTATATTTGCGGCGTGTCCTAGAGTGGTAGGTACTCTATGCATCGCCCTGGTGAAAGGCCACCATTCAGAATCGAAAAGTTGCTTGAAATGGCTTTAGCCGTGTTTGGTGAACAGATTTGAATAGCCAAGTATTTCTGACCCTCCTCTACCCCATCTCCTTCCCTTCCCCACTACCTTCTGCCTCAAAACATACCTTTATTGGGGATGCCATAGTCTCTGTGGCTCTAGACGGTTGGAAGCAATTGGGATTCTTGTGCGGGATTGACTGTAAAAAAAGGAAATTTTCGCAAGCTAAAGAAATAATTTAGGAATTTCGAATGATCAATGGAAACAATTGGTATAAATAATGTTCTTTGTGGGTAGGTAGGAGGGTGAAATTTTCAAATTTGGAACTGACGGATATTAATAAAATACCTAACTTTGATGTATTTCAGCATTATTTTATATTGAAATGGAAACTAATATTTTTTCTTGGAAAATCAAGTTACCACCTGTGATTTTTCACGTGTAACAACTAAGAAGAATATCTTATTCTGAACCTCACTATCGACTGGCTTGCCTCGTATTATATAATATTATGTCTCTTATAGAACCCTTCTCACCCGAATAAACTTGACTTAAGGGTGGGTATTGGGCAAGAAGGGACTACGTGTTGTGCACGGTTAGGAAGGAAAAGTTTAAGACCAATTATTATTGGATATGGTCCAATATTATTCAAAGCTTAAATTTCCCAAATCAAGTATTCATTAATGGATATTCACTTAGATCTCATCAATGATTCAAAAGTTAATCTTCTAAAGCCGATCTTCTCGTACATTAAGGTTTTCGTTTCCTTTGAGTATCTATTCAAGGCTTAGGTTGGGGTGTTTCAACTTTTGTTACATTTGATTTAAGATCTAGCCGATGATCAGCGCCATTTAGATTTTTTTAGGATTCAAACGCCGATTGAATGCCAATTCTCGCCCGTTTCAGCTTTGAGAAAATTGTTATCAGCCGCCAATAACAGTCGTATATATTGCTTAGGCTAATCACAATTTGATCAAAAGCTGAAACTTGTTGAGAATAGGTGCTGATCGACAGGCAAATTGTTGCTGCTACTGAGAGCTCCATTGTAACCTCTCTTTCCGTTATACACGTCGTTTATAAGAAAGAGGGAGAAGTCACAATGGATTCACAGCAAGAGTCAATTGAAAAATGTTTTAACCCTTTGAACCCTATAGGCCGGTAAACTGCCCTGATTTGGCGAAGCAAATACCCTAATGGCCGGTTTACCGGCCTCGACATCTATCTTTATTTCCCGTAATACCGGTCTGCGAAAAAAAAACCGATACGATAGTTTTGACTCATTAGCGACGCCATTGCTATGACGTCATAACTATCGTATCGAAATACAAGCGGGCAAAAAATGCAAATCCCAATGCAAAAGAGAAGGATTTGCTAAAACGCAAAAAAACGTATACTGATGCAAATCATGTGAGGTCTTCCTTTGCATCTGAAAACTTTTTTTCTGTGCATCATTCAAAAGTTGAATTCTGGAGATAAACATTATATTAATTTATTATTGATACATTATATTCACGTATTATTATTACATTTATATATTATTTTTATAAGCACATACATTTTAAACTTTTCTCACTTTTTTTTGCTACAGGAAGCTTGCAATTATTATGAACTAAAAAAAGTTTTCTTATTGATTTTTGATCAAAATTTCATTTTTATTCAAATGTTATTTTTTGGTCAAAAATTGCTCAGGAACTCAGGGATATGGTGCTAATACAATGAACGCCTTGGGGTGCAAAGGGTTAATTTAACTAAAAGAAAATATTCTCGTTTTTTCGAATCCACTGTAAAATTTTGCATTTGTTACGCGTTCCGCTGATTGTTCCGTTTAAAAGCTTTACTGCTTTTTGATGAAAGGATTCTAGCTATTTGAAAATAGTTTCTGTTTGACCGGAAATACCTGAGAGATAAATTTTATAATGCCAGAGTTTACCGGTCAAGAATTTTAATTTGGATAAACTATCAATTTTTCTGCTTTATATTTCTCAAGATAAAATCTCTGCACTAAACAAAACCAATAACAAATAAAGGTAATTGAAAAAAGGGAATAAGATGTAAGAAAAACTCATCTTCGATATAAATCTAAAAGGTATCAAAGTACGTAATATCGAAAATAATAAAACGTACAGGCAACGTAATAAATACGCTTGCGAAGGAGAATCTTTTTTGACGATAACAATATTACGTCGATATTTTTTCCAAGGTCACCCGGATCGTAAATATGGATTTAAAAAAATGGTGAAAATAGTTTAAATTAACTAAGTTCGTGAAATACCTTTTTTAGAATATCCAAATAACTTCTAAACCAAATTTAAATAATAAAACCGACTATAAGTAATAAAAATGGTGGCATTTTGCTAGCATTGTCTTGTTTTTAATATAAACCATTGACACTTATGTTTAATATATGTGTTTTTTCCGCTTTCCCCTACTTTTAATAAAGTTTCTTCGAAAAAGATTTTTTTTTCATCCGTTTTGCTAAAAAAATAAGTGCGAAAGATTTTAAAATTGTTCAAAATGTAATTTGTATTATTTAGATAGCGGAAATGACAACTAATCGAATACACGTTCACATAGACCATGCTTCACGCTTATAACGTGAAAATTTTGAGAGATTTCCTTAGATTGTCTTTTTTTTAACTATTTGAATACTCCACAAAAGTCTCAACTGCTTCCAACCATCTGGATCCAGTTAAACTATAGCATCCTCAATTGGGGTGAGGGTAGGATATGGGAAGAGCAAGGTTGGTAAATACCTGGCTATTCAGATTAGGTCACCAAAGACAGCGATTTAAAGCAAAGTTTCATCAGGGTGATACTGTTAGTATCGCCTCTCTAGAACGTGCTGCAAATATACTATCTATCATTTACATTAATTAAATGTGAAATAACACATATTAATGAAATAAAATTTATTTTCGCACGCTGGGATTTGAACCCGCGACCTCTGGAGTCGTAGTCAAGTGTCTTAACCACTTGACCACGGAGACCGACAAATAAACACCACCAGATATTTCGCGGTAAAAGTATGAATTAATTTTCTTAAAATTTTTATTTCTGATTTGAATTCCTCTTTAATTCTTTAATTGAAACAATTTTCACGTTTAATTGCATATTTGATTAATTTTCTAAAATAAAGCAAATTTTACTGAAACTTTTCTGATTATATCACGGCGTCTTTATTCCAGATTTGTATTTTATTTCAAGTAAGTACCTTTCTTCTTAGAATAATGCGAAAGAATTTATCATTTGAGAAAGGGGCTGGCAGTCGGTAGTGAGCAGAGTTATATATGTATTCGCATTGAACGAAAATCACTATCACGATTTAAATTGGATATCGCGGACGAAAATTGGTTCAATGTTCGGGGAGCGAAATTGCCTCGGCCGGAAACAATCGGATGCAATAATAAACTTGTCGATATCTAAAATGGATTGGCATTATCGGTACTCACTACTTGTTTCCTGCAACAGTGTTAGCTAAATATTGGCTCTATCGATTATATAATGTTTAAGTTGTACAATATTGACACATATCATATTTAAGTCGTAAAGCTCAATTTATTATAATTTTTTGGAGTCATGGGGGAACTAATGTATCCTATTCTCAGTCATTTCAAGCAAGGTAACTAATGAGAATTTGTTGACGGCTAGGCAGCAAAAACTGAATCTAATGATTGTGTGTGTGGGCTGTATTTTTTAAATAGGAAGTATACCTTTTTATATAAACCTTTTTTTTATAATATTTTTTTAGCATCCAATGGAGGAATAAAGTGTTGATATCGGTCAAAAATTGTTGGGGTCTTCTTCTGGGAAGAACCCCTCAAGACAATTGATGGATGGATCGGGAATAAATGACAGTTTTATTTGAGGGGATATTTTTACGCAAACGGCGCTAATAAATATTATTATCAGCCAATTAATATTATTATTAAATCTTAACCATCTATGTATTTAGCTTCATTGTATTACATAAATATTGTATTTTATATAAGTTAGCACATGGTTGCTGATGCTATCCATTTAAAATAGGTTTGTTTTAAACTGAACACTAAACTACCAATAAGACTCGATTATACCAAGGATAGCCAGGCTCGCGAAATTTTAATTCCTGGAAGAACTAGGCATTGAAATAAGCTGCCAACTGATCAATAACACAGGCTTCGCAACGTCGGTGTCAACTACTTTAAAATTACTAAATCGAATAAAGTCATTTCAATAAGATAATATTTCAAAATTCCGATTTCCATTGGCTAATATTTTAGTGTACGCGTTTGAATAGGAATGTTGGGATTCTATTCTTCACGAAGTGGTAAAATATATGTACTGACGTGGCTTTTAACATTCCATGCATTATTATGTAGATATAGGTTATACGAAACTGTGTATTCCTGAAGATTCCAATTTGCGACAGTCAACCCTTAGATCGGCAATGTCATCGGCTATCGGAAGGTTGAAGGAACCAAAGCGCACACCAGACACTAAGTTCGGAGAGCGTGCCTTCAGAGTGTCAGTCCCTAAAGCCTGAAATAGACTACCACATGATCTTAGAATAATAAAAGATCGAAGGAAGCAATCACTTTGTAGCTTGACATTATAATTTAAATAAAAAATGTCTTAGTTTTAAGCCACTTTATTTATTCACATATAACAATCGACCGGTTTCGGTTAAGCTTAACCTTCTTCAGGAAAGTATATATATAAACTCAGAACTCAGTTTATATATATACTTTCCTGAAGAAGGTTAAGTTTAACCAAAACCGGTTGATTGTTATATGTGAATAAATAAAGTGGCTTAAAACTAAAACATTTTTTATTTAAATTAATAATAAAAGACTCGACAAAGCTCAGAGCTAAACTCAAATCTCATTTTTCAGAAAATCATATCCATTACAGAATTGCCTTAATCTACACAGCTAGGCTAACCCGTTGGCATCTAAACTCACCAGTATAATAATATTTTTTCATGTTATAATAATCTGCGATCCTCAATCCTCGTTTCCTGCTGAACAAAAAGATCGACAATTTTTCACAGCCCGCGACAAATCTAAATATCAATAAGGTAACTTAAGCTATAGCTTTAGGTATTTAGATAGTTTTATGGTAAATTTAGCCATAGCTTTTAAGTTTAGTAAAGCGCCCTCGAGGTGACATTTCACAAAAAATGGCTGTATATAAATTAGCCAAGTATTTTTATTATTATTTTATTTTGCTGTACCTGTCTCGCTAGGAATTCCTGTGTTGTATTTAAAAAGTGTTAAACTTAGTGTTAAACTTTGTTTAACATTACAAAAATTACAAAAAATGCTCATTTGCTTGTCATTTAAAACATCGATACATAAAAGATTTTTTAAATTCAACATCTTTCTTTGTTTGTGATTCAGATAACAGATTTTTATTTTATATTTAAGTTTTTTTTTTATTAATTCGGAATAAAAGTTTTGAATTTGAATAAGCTCTTCGATAAATAAGTTAAAATAAGCTGTATTTATGTTAAGGTAAAAAATGGCGAGTCAGTTAGGTAACTCAAGAAAATTACTTCGATCTTCTTTAATATAAGTTCTTGTGTTTCATTCGATATTTCAACTTCATACTATCTGAGAAAGATTCACCAACAAACTTTTCAAATTAATAATGAAAAGTTTGAAATTATTTCGTTGGACTTTATTAAAATACCCCCAGTTGAGATAATATTGCAATTGTTTTGTTCTATGGAAACTTCCATTAAATAACGTAATTATTTTCTCTTTGGGGCTTTAATATTATATTATATTAAATATATGTATTTTGATTGATTATGTTTTAATGTATTTTCAATATTTTTTATTTGAAACCTAATTTCGATTGACTCAAAATACATTTTAGTTTTTAAATTAATATACACAGACGGCCTCCATGGTCGAGTGGTAAGACGCTCGACTACGAATCCAAAGGTCGCGGGTTCAAACTCGGCGTGCGCCAATAATTTTTATTTAATTAATATGTGTCGTAACACATTTAATTCATATAAAAATAATAACAAGTATATTTGCGGCACGTTCCAGAGTGGTAGATACTCTAAGTATCGCCCTGGTGAAAGACCACCATTCAGAATCGAAACGTTGCTTGAAATGGCTTAAGCCGTGTTTGGTGACCAGATCTGAATAGCCAGGTACTTCCCAACCTTCCTCTTCCCGATCTCCTTCCCTCCCCCACTACCTTCAGCCTCACAACATACCCAATTTGGGGATGCCATAGTCTCACTGGCTCTAGACGGTTGGGAGCAGTTGAGACTCTTGTGCGGTATTCATGTAAAAAAAAATACACGTAGAAATAATCTAAAAGTAGACTGAATGCTATAGAGATGAGATCTCTCTGAGGCGTATGTGAAACCATGTATGACCGTATTAAAATGTGGATATCCGGAAAGAATGCAAGGCTGATGTAAGCTTAATAAATAGGATCAATAAAGGGACGCTTAGATGTTTTGGGCATGTAGAGCAAATGAACGAAGAAAGGAGTGTGAAAAGAAGTCGGGGACCCCCGAGGAAGACATGGCACGATCAAGTTAATCAAATACTTGTATCGGGCCATATTTGAATGAAGCAAGGAGTGTGTGCCAAAATAGAGTTGTATGGCGGTCCGTCCTCTCTGCCTACCCCTGCGGAGAAACGGCGTGATGGTTAGTTAGTCAGTTAGTTTTTTTTACACTTAGAAAAAAAATCGCCTCAAAAGAGAAAGGAGTCACATAAATAATGCTGAATAAATAAAAAATAAAAAAAAAAACACCTATCCATGTAAAATTTGTCATAAATACCCGTGTAACATGTAGTGATGTTTATTCGGTAAGATAAATTTGATGGTATCATTTCTTTTTGCCATTTAATGGGGTCCTTTTCGGAAGAGAGCTTTGTTTATTTTCGGTATAAGAAGGTTTTGTGGTTATGCGAGTTGTGTTAAAGTGATAAAATAATTTAATGTTACGTGGCTGAGACAGAATACCCCATCCTTCTCCTAAAGCACCTAGCTGTTTCTACATATTTACACGTATAGTGGTTTTTCTGCTTTACATCGTTCCACATAGCAGTATTTATATTACTGTTACTTGGAGTAAGAATATATATGGAGAGATCTAAATATTTTTACCCAAACTATGCAAATTTACGATGAATCACTTTCTCCTGGTTTTTACGTCGTAAACCGTGAAAGAGAAGGAGACAAAACAAGTTGTTACACAATATCGTACCACTTTTAGGCATGTAAGTATGTTATCCGTCTCCGGTGACTCTGCTCACTACGTTTTGTTATGCGAAATAACTCAACGGTTTTTGAGGTTATATCCTACATTTTTGTTGATAACAATACTGTGAAAAAGTTTTTTTATGCAAATAAACAAAACATTATGCTGACATGTGCTATGAATGGATGTAAAAAGGTGTGTCTATGAAAACCCTAGCAACTTCCAAAAAATCAACAATCCTGACTACACTGTTTCGCAAAGCTATCCCACCTGGTATATTATTGATCTAAGTGCTGTTGTATTTGCGCTAAATTGCTAACTTTAGATTATTACACCTCGTTGTTCCAGTGTGGAGTATTCCCTCAAAGTTCACTATTTACAATCGAAACATTGTTGCTTGAAATGGCTTTCGCTTTGTTTAGTAACTTCCCAACCTTCTCATTTCCCTCTCCCACTTGACTCACAACATACCCCGATTCGGGATACCAGTCCCACTGGCTCTGTGTAATTGGAAATCTTGTATAACCTCCATGGTCCGGCGTGCGCAAATAACTTTTATTTAATAAATATGTGTCATAACATATTTAATTCATATAAAATAATCTAAAGTATATTAGCGACGCATTCCAGAGTGGTAGATACTGTAAGTATCGCCCTGGTGAAAGACCACCATTCAGAATCGAAACGTTGCTTAGAAATTACTTTAACCGTGTTTGGTGCCCAGATCTGAATAGCCAGGTACTTTACAACCTTCCTCTCCCCCGTCTCCTTCACCTCCCCACTACCTTCAGCCTCACAACATACAAATAATAATACACAACATTGGGGATGCCATAGTCTGGCAGAGTAGTTTAGCAGCTTAGTCTTTAGACGATTGGGAGCAGTTGGGACTCTTGTGCGGTATTCACTATTCAAGGGTATTCTTAGCCATTGTTTCAATATATTGAGAAAGAGAAGGCGAATTTACATAATTATATCACCTTATATGTATATTACATATCAACAAATTAGCCTTTGATTAACAGTGTGTTTTCTTCCAGCTGACGCTCGACAGTTTCACTCTCGGCCGCTTCGTGTCCTTTACCGTCGAGGGCTGCCCGGACGGCGCCCTGCAGATCGGCGAGCTAGGGCGGCCGCTGGTGGGCGGCTCCTGGTGCGGCACCTCCTGGGGCCCGGCCGTCTACTACAGCGAGACGCGCTCAATCACCCTCACCGTGAAGCTACTGAGGCTGTCTAAAGACCAGACGGGCTACAACTTCGATTTCAGGATGGAGTACAAAGTGTTGAGAAGGGAGCTGGCAACTGTGCGCTATGGCGGGGCTGAACCTATGGGTGAGTTCAAACGCATTATTAACGGCTAGTGGCTGAGTGGTCAAAGGCGTCGGGTTTCCACCAGGTGTCGTGGGTCTGCTGGCTAAGTCCTCCCCGCCATCCTGTGTACTAACACTGTACCGTATTCACGGGTAACAACTAGTATATTATATATTACTGTAACCCGTATTGGCAATACAGTAATTGAACAATTTTTTTTTTTTAATTACGCTGATATATAATAATTTCAACAGATAACAACATTCCCTACGCCCCGCAAGGAAACTACACCCGAATTCAAGGCAACCACGAGGATACAGAGCACCCCCCGCTTCCGCCCCCTCGCCAAGAGTACTACCTCGGGGACCTCATCTCCGGCACCTACTGCTCCCGCATCTTCAGCGACTGCGACCGCAAGATCTGCAGGCTCCAGTCCCCGAACTTCCCCGGAGTGTACCCCAGAAACCTGACGTGCTACTACGCTGTCAGACAGCACGAGGTCCCACCAGGAAAACATGCCTTGATTACAGTGAAACAGAAAAAAGGACAGTTGATATCAATCAGAAGTCAGTCCGCTCTATATGCGCCAACTCAACAGCAGCAGCAGCAAACCAATACCCACGTCAGGACTCTGAAGGTCTGGACTGAGTGCGACGATGTGCAGGACTATGTGACCATCTATGACGGGTACACCACGAGAGATCCAGTTATATTGAAGTTCTGTGGGGGAGGAGAGGCGGTTCCGGAGGCTGTGTCCAGTGGACCAGAGTTATTGGTTGAATTCACAACTTCGCCGTATGGGACGTTTCTGCATCCAGCGCCTATACAATCTCTGCACGGGTTCCAATTGGAAGTTGAGGTGAGATTTTGTATTTGATTTGTAAAATATTATATATTCATTAACTAATCAAATTTAATATGAAAACAGTTTGAAAATGACTGAACACGATTAAACAGCTGTCACAAGAAAACATTAACAAACCAGCACATATTCTAATCTATCAATATAGTACCCACATACTAACTTCGTATTATCGTCATCGTCTATCAGAGTTGAGCGGGCAGCTTTAATGTTTATTTTATTAAAATAATATAATTACTTTTATCAGGTTTGTATTCTACTAGGAAAGCCTGTCAGCCTTGCTAGTGTGGCAAGAAAATTAAATATTTTTTTATAAATGCAACAAGGTTAAATTATTCGTAAATAAAACATTCATTTGCTGATTGCCATTGTAGTATTTTCTGTCGCCCTCTTCTATAACATATCAATTTTGTTTTTATGCACCAATATCCCTCACGTCGTTTTTTTAGTGACATCAAATTACGTAATTAACGTGGCAACACTGTCTAAACACCCGTAAGTGAAATGAGGAAAACCACATGTCAATGACTACAGGGGTGGCTAACTTTAGTCCTCAATGTCTTATATTCTGAGAGTTTTAGTGACAATTATTTGATGCAATCGTTAAACTTTGATTATATTGTCAATAAGTAGATACATACGTACTTAAATCAGTTGATAATGGTGGTAGCGATTTCAAATCAAATTCATTTATCGAATAACGTTTTGTACTTTTGAAAAATGTTTTGTAGAGCAGTTTCAGTGTTCCACGTTATTTGAGGCGTTGTATTTAATGTTCCACGAGAAGCATTATCCGCCTTCCGCATCTTAACTCTTAACTTTGCAGCCAGCGGTATCCTTTATTTATGTACCAAGTGTTTGGAAGTTTGTTGGCAGTAACGACTTAGCGAACTCCGGAACTTTACGGAAAACCTTTTATATTATTTACTGTAATCAGATTAAAGTGTGTTCCACGAATAATCGAACAAATCTGAGTAAACCGATGGGTAATATTTATGAACTAAATACAAAAAATGTTGATTAGGTACTGAAAATTGATGTTATACTAACGTATTCTTTGATGAATCTTTGGAAGTAATTTTAGAGTTCATACTTATAGATTGTTGAAGTACCTAGGTCTACGTTGTTATACGCAAATATAATTATCAACGATAAAGAATTTTGGTGGTTTTCCTAATAAGTCGCAAAAAAACTTGCAGGTTTAAGGGTTTTCTTCTTATTTTGCGGGGGTAAGCGTAGGTATTTGGATCCAGAAAGCTGCTTCTCCACAAACCTTGACGTAGCCGAAAGATCTTCGACCTCTCGTGGGGTGGCATTGTTGATAAACGATTAAGATGAAACCGTTCTTAAAAGGCAAGGTTCAAATTGCCACTAAACGAAAACCGCGTATTTCGATTTATGCAAAAAAAAAAATCTCCAAAAAGTGTGTGTTTATTTTATTTTGTGAAGCTGTCCGAACTTCACTTTGTGCCCGCCAAATATAAAAATGTTCTACGATCATTCTCTAAAGAACTTAATTTGTCACATTATACAATATTACTGACTCCGAAAAAAGGTTGGTGAGTAGGAGGTTTGACACTTCAGAGCATTTTTATAGGCCTGATACTTTGTTTTACTAGCCTTAAAATAGACTCGATAACAAAAGATGTGTTCTACTCGAAATATTTAATTAAAGCATCTATAATATTTATAGAAGATCAAATATTTAAACGAAAAACACATGACTTTGTATTGCATCGGCTTAACTGGACACTTTCCAGTTTTAGAACATAATATATAAACTTATTTTCCATAATGAAGTGATAAACTACCAGTTTGAATAATTATCTTAGAATAGTATCTTATGAGAGATCCTGAAATGTGCGGAATCGGTAAAAAACCATAGCTGCCAGCGACATTTAGAAGTTTCCCATCAATGGAAAACTGATTTTCCCATCTTATCATAAAAAAGGTAGAAACACTTCAGGAAGGCACTCAAAGTATGCCTAATCTTAGTTTTGGATATGTTAATATGCCACTGCTTACTGGTAAGCAAGGATTTGAACTGGTTTTTAATCCCGTTTTCTATTGTATGGATAATTATAATTACCTACTTCTAAATAAAAATATGCCTAATCATTGAAATGGATGTGTTTCTTCCAGGTTAAATTCGTGGATCAGCAGAGCCCAACATACGCACGCAACAAGCGAGCCTGCGAATTCTGGCTTCGCGGCACCGGCAAGGGGGTCCTAGAGAGCCCCCAGCACTCCCTCACCCCCAACACCACCTGCCTCTATCATCTGCAGGGTATCGACACCTCCGTGCCCTCCTCCCCGGGGCCCCTGCGCCCACTGGCGCCCTACCCATGGCGCAGGTCGGGCTTCACCTACCCCCCGCCCAGGTTCCGGGTCTGGATGTCCGTGCTAAAGTTCCACGTGACTTCTGCTATTGGGCCGCAGCTTCCCGAGGAAGAGATCTGTGCCAGTCATCTCAATGTTTGGGATGGCCCGCTCAGGATTGCGCCGGGATGCAGCGATATATTTTGGTAGGGAAATGGTTTTACCAGACATTATTACCAATTATTTAGGTATGATAATTTTAGGGACCGTTTTAGCCATTAACTTTGTCCAGACAAACGAGGCGCATGTAGAATAATTGAACATTTTTGGAAAGGTCCGAATATATTATTACATTCACAAGCACATTTCTTGCACTTTTTTTTGTCCCTTTTACTGCCAAATTATTTATTTGTTAATTGCAAACTGCCTCCCCCGGAGGAGTGGAACTATGGCATCCCTAATTTGAGTATGTTGTGAGGGTTCAGGCAGTAGGGAAAGGAAGGGGATGCGAAATAAAATAGTTAAGAAGTACCTGACTATTCAGATCTGGTCACTAAATACGACTAAATCGACTTGAAACCTTAATGCATATTTTTCATACTTCGATTTCTGCCCAACTAGAGGTTGCCCAGTGAAACGGCATGAAAGTAACTTACCTCCACACATAATAATATTCCTACTTGCATTTTAATATTTTTTGTCGTCTTTACCGCCTAGTTTAGGCATATTTTTTGCTAGCATATTTTTTCATTTTTAATGCATGCATTCCCATATCTTATTATTACGCTTTTTAATATATAAAGGGAGGGTTTGTTACATATAGCATAAGTTATTACACTTCACTCTTTAAGAGCTTTTCTTTTGTAGTCGGGTTGAATAAAAAATGCCGGCACGTTTAGATAAATCGAAGTAGATAATATATTCCCAGGTCTTTTGTGTGTTTTTTGTGATTTCCTCTCACTGAACAGTGTTTATATATTGAAATATTTTTTGCTTTTTCATCTCGCACTGTGGGTTTGGAAAAATAATGCAATATTTACAGCAGTGGTACAAAAGTTTTTAGCAGAAGGGCCAATTGAACGATTGTTCAAACGTTTTCGGGGTGCAAGCCGGTTGTTCAAAATCGTTTAAGACATGGGGCATGAATTAACAAAACAAAAAACAAATCATAATCACCGGTAAGATTTAGATTTTTATGGGCGATTCAAATGGGCGCACGATCTACGGTATGGTGCAAATGTACGAAATTATTCCACTTCTCAAACAACTGCAATTCAAACAAACTAGGTTAGGTTTGGATGGCTTCTGTTAATATGAAAAGTTATACGTTATTTTATTAGTATGCTGGCTGCCTGCTTATTGGCATCTAAACTCCGATCAGCTGTTGCAGCACGTTACTTCGTAAAGTAGACGTGAAATTAATAATTTTTAGAATAGCAAAATTATTTTCTGTTAGCTGAAAATCTGTACGTATGAATCAGTTAAAACTCTCAAATAGTGAGCTCGATTTTCGTGAAATTCACATTGATTTTACTGTCTACATTTTCTTAGTCAACGCAACATTTTTTTAATCATGAGCTATGAAGCTTTGAAATATACAATTTTACTGTCAAAATTTCCGACAGTATGTCGTCGCTGGAAAGGCAAAGGGGCTTAAGCGACACTTTGGTCAAAATTAATTAAACATGGAGTTTTGATCAGTTATTTTGTCTGTATCGAATGCTCTGAGTCTCGTTTGATTCTGAAATATATTTACCATTTGGGAGAAGGCTTGACTCAAGCGACAAAAGTTTGAGATTTTTTTAGCTTTTTGTCGATTTAGGTAACTCAGTGAGAGCATTGAGTTACCTGAGTTAACTTTTTGTTTCAATATCTATCCAGCTACTGAAGAATTCAATTTTTTTTTTATATGCGATGTTGTTTGTCCCATATAAAATTAAAAACAAATCTTGGGCGAAGTCAAGAAGCGAAGCTAACTGTTCAACGAAATAATTATTCTGGTTTGAACCTATTCATAAATAGTTTCAATCTGAAAAAAACAGCATTATCCCAAATCCGCTATTTGGTTATTGATTTAGGTACATATTTAAAAAATCAGGTGTTTTTTTCAATATTACTCTGCCGAATAGAGGTTGCTTTTTATGAATATTGTAAAGGGTAGTGTTGCGTGCGAGCCTCCAACCTAACCCTCCCCCTTCTCTTCATTATCACACCGTGTATTCTCTCGGTGCCCTTCCTGAATCAAATATGCCGACACGAGCGGATAAATATTCCAAAAGAATCCATGCAGCATCCATTTCGAAGGGTATTTTTAAAGATTCATCTCCCTTGCTCAAGGCACATGAATACCATTATCTCCTTGCTGTTGTTTTCTTTCCACATGATTTTTTTTATAAAGGCGGTGAACATCGAAATTGCATTACAATATTTTATTCCAATCCGATACACCCTTTCTTACCATTCAATACAGCTTAAGGTGGAAATATTTTTCACAGAAATGATTGATTTATTGGGAAAACATCTGAGTATTATACTCTTTCGGTTTTTCGGGTAAATAAACGAAATTTCATCCGAGAACTGCTGAGCTAAATAACTTAACATCTAAATTAAATCAATTTGTCATGCCGATATGAAAACACAAAAATATTCAGAGAAGTCGTAAATATATTATAAATAGAACCTTTGGCTTAATTTAATACATTGTACTCTCAGTTTATCAAAACACGAGAGATTCTTTCAAGTGAGTACCTGCGTACATTTTAATAATGTTTTCTGCCGAAGTACTGTGTTATTTTGAGTATATATATATTTATATATTTTAGATTGAAATTGACTTTAAAGCATTGATTTTTATATATTTTTTTTTAAATATTTAAATAATATCAATAATCAACAACACAATTATGAAACAGAAAAAGCCAGAAAATAAAAAAGACAATGGTCACAACCGAGAAAAATACCGTCATTACAAAGATGGCAGCCAAATCGAAAAAAAAAATTATTTCAATTACTATATATAGTATGAGATCGATTAAGAATGACGGTTTCTAATAAGGTCCCAATGGCTGAATTGGTTGAAGCGTTACTCCCGGATTAATTAAGGATCCGAGTTCGTGTCTCGGTTGTGACTATTGTTTTTTTTTTATTTGCTTTTTCTATTTCATATTTGTGTTGTTGATTATTGATATTATTTAAATATTTAAAATAATAATTCATTGTTTTGAGATAAACATTTCAGTAAGATATAGTGAAAACTCTCCTATTAATATTTTATTCGTAATAATTTTTAATCAGTTAAATAATAGATTATTTTTTATTTTTTATTTGAACAATGAAACAATAAAACCCAAATAAATAGAAATATGTCCCCGGGAAAACAACACCCATATATTATTATTTAATATAATCTTATTACTTGACTTCGTCGATGATTAAAACACTTTGGTTTTGATGAACTTCCAGAGGGAAAATGTTCAAAATCTGGGGCTCAAAAAGGTAACCTCTTTCGGCTCCTTCCATAAATGGTTTTTATAATCAATTTTCGATAGGTGCTTTCACCGATCGGAATGATTATAAAATTATCAAAATTACTTTTTTTTACAGCGATCGTGAAAAATGGAAAGCGGTCAGAACGGGCAGCTTAGACCAGCCTGTCACAGTCGGCAAGCCTCCGGGAAACGCCACCATCCTCGCGAGGTACTGCCGAGACCGAGTGCCCCGTTCCTGCGACCACACCCTCTTAGGGGCCCACGGCACCCCCTCCACCCACCCGTCCAACAAGCGCCGAGGGATGGACAACGTCTACCTAGACAGAAACACCAACAACTACAAAACCCACGAGCGACACGGATACACCATCGACAATTCTCAAAGCTCTTATGGCACTTCGAATCAGTTCGACCGGAGAGGTTCTTCGCTTGATAATACTCCGTACAATGGACACGATGCTATGAACGACTACACGATGAAGGGGAGAGGTATTGATGTGAGGCTATCGGTGGAAGGACGAGGTGTCCAAGGAGTCACTACCACACCGAGGCTGCCTCGTCCTTGTACCCTTGCTGAGAGTTTCCTGTCTACGGGAGATAGCTTGACCCTGGAGTTGAGACTGGCTGATTCCACTGCGCTTAAGTAAGTTAACATTACTAATGCGTGCTTGTAATCCATGAAGTTACCGTAAGCACTCGAATCTTAGGGATATTGTGCTTTCTCCCATATTTCACCATATGATTTTGACAGCAGCCCAGTTCATTCAATAAATTTCACCAGGGTGTCATCGGTGTTTGAGTTGATCTCCTAGTTTCACAACATGGCTCCCGGACATCTGTACCTTCTTTCCACTGTGGTGGAACATTGATCACATAAACATAACATAGATGATTTTATCTTATCTACAAATATCATATCAAATTTTCATTACCTACATTTAAACTGCTTTTACTTTGTTTTCTTTACTCATAGAAGTTGATGTAATGAATGCATCTCAGCACTCTCAGCAGTAACTGTATCAAGAGATAAAAAATCTGCCACCTAAAATACTGGATAAAGCAAGTAATTGCTTATAGAATTAAAACTAAATAACAACGCTCATGCAGATTAATTCCCTAAAATAAATTACAAAATGCATATTTTTGTGTTTTTTTTTCAGGCCTGTGACGTTCAAAGCCTTGTATGAGTTTGTGGACCTGCAGCAGGACGGAGAATCGTATGGTTCAGGTCTCTGCTCACGTCGCTTCTTCAGCCGGTCAACAGATGCCACCGCTGAACCTCCTCAGCGATTCACAGCTCCAAGAGACGTGTTCCTTTATGGACGTGGGGGGGCCAAGAATTTAAGGTGAGATAATATCTAATTTACAGACGAATGGAGAAGAATTTGGTTTAGTGACTAAATCTGAACAGTCATGTTTCTTTTCTTTTTCCTTCCCAAGGTACTTTCAGTATTGCCTTAATAAAATACATTCAATTAGTATTTAATTAGTAATAAAACGTTGCTTGACATGGCATTAGCTTTATTTAGTGACCAGATCTGAATAGCCAGGCTCATATATTTCTCCTTCTCTTCTACCCCATTCTTAAAAATAAAATATTAAAAATAGGTGTTGCTGCATTTTCGATACCACTACGATTATTTTGGTGAATTCTGCAGGAACCTATCAATAAATGTACAATTAATGATCATAAATGAATAGTTTTTTCTGTCTGCAATATAATATATAATTTAATTTCTATGTTTATACTAGAATGTAAATGCTTAGTAATGGTGAACAAAAAAGGGGTTTTTATGGATAACTACCTACTTTAAAAATAACTTCAGTGTTCACAACTTGAGACAGTCATCTATACATAAACTACTTCGATGGAGGTAGTGATTACTTTCAGTTCAAGATATAAGTGAATTAAATTTTACCTTCACAACAATTGTCAAGAGAAAAGATAAATTTATGTATTATGTTGCATACATAAACGCGGAAATGAAGAAAACAACCTGTTTCAACTATGTTTAGTGACCAGATCTGAATATTCAGGCACTTCATAACTTTTCCCTTCCCTTACTCCTCCCCTACCCTGACTTACTTCAGCCTCACGAAATTGTCCTAGAGGTGAAACCATAGTTTCCCTCCCTCCAGGCACTTGGAACTGTTATGCGGTATCACATAAAAAACATCAACTAGCCAAGCTAACACTAAAATAACTTTGCTCTATATCTTTTCAGTTGTTCTTATCGCTTTGAAGCTCAACGCGGTGAGCGGGTTAAAATCATTATCACTTCTCTGACTGTGGACCGCAAGAAGAGAGGGCGTTGCATCACACACGACAGTGCCAGAACATCCCGCCTCGCCTGTCTGGGCAAGCCCAGGGCTTTCTTGACCGTCTACGAAGTGCCCTGGCCCGGGGCTCCAGCAATACCCAGAGACTGTCTCTGCTCTGAGAAAAAGGGGCTTCTTCCATTCACATTTGTGTCTTCTACTCATGTTGCGGAAGTCAGGTTCGAAGCCATCAACATGAGCGCTTCTGATGATTTTGGAAACATGTTCTTTGAAGGAACATACGAGTTTGTGAGGTCTCCGATTTGTCCCAAAACTCAGAAGGTTACAGGAGCTAGTGGAGAAATTATATTAGGAGTCCCAAGTCACGACGAGGATGAGGTAATTGCTTTCTATTATGGGAGATGACAAAAAGTTTAAAATATATGCTGAAACTTATTACTTTGAAAAGAGTGCATGATGTATTTCCATATTTTAATATAATCTTAGATGTACTTGCATACCATAATGCATAAGACATGTTCTGAAATAAAATTCTTTATCTCCTATGTATCATGCAATAAATACAAGAACACCCGAGAAAAAAATTGTAAATGCAAGTATGCAGTATTTTTTAAGTACGTAATGGTTTTTGGCAAAATGCCATTTTCATTTTTACGTGTGAAATTTCAAATATTTCACTGAAAACATCTGTAAAAATATGAATCAGAGGAAATACAAATAACATGAATATTAAATGAGATTCTTTTAACAATAAAAATCAACTCAATATTCTGGATTTTTTTCAATCAATATACGAAGTTAATTATTTTTAATTTATTATCTACTTTTTTCTTTTTAGTTAAATTGTCTCCACCACCCTTGGCTTATCGACGCATCGCTGGGCCACTATTTGTACGTTCAGATGAGAGGAACACACATGTACGAGCCCGTGTTAGACAATAACGTATCCAACAATGTGACAATCTTGCACGACGACAAAGACCAGTGCCAAACCAAGAACCGCATAGCAATATATCCAGGATCACTCCCACCAGTAATAGTATGCCCAAACCCTCCCCCTCACCAAAAGCACAACATTATCAAAGTGTTCTCCGAAGGGTGGGGAGTACAATCTTCCAATAAGTTCGACCTTCCGATCTTGACCTCCATCCCGACAATAGACCAACTGGGTCAGGAATTCTCAAGGGCTATTGCTGTTGAATTGATTGGTAAAGAAACAGGAACATACTCGATAACATGGCTGGAATTATCTAGAAGGTGAGTTTTTTTATTAGATTCTAATTATGTTCTTAAGTAAATAAAGTTCCCATACAAACACTAGAGAGAAAATAAATACTTCCCAACCTCTCTTTTCCCCATCTTCTTCCTCTCCCCACTTTCCGCAGCCTTCCAACATAACCCAGTTGGGGATACAATAGTCCCATTGGCTTTGTGCAGTTAGGACTCCTGTTCGATATTTCCATAACTTTTTTTCAAACCCCTTTCATTATGTTTTTTATGTATTTTAGACTGGTATGTGAGTTGTATAAACGATATCTTGTCACAATATCTTCTGTTTCAAGCCGACGTTTACTTATATTTCTCATTGGTGATGTATTTAAGCAAATAATAGTGCCTACTCAATTTGATCACCTATGTTTACTTTTCCAGGAAACACAATACTTACCCAGCTGTATTTGCTATGCTGGACGTGTGTAAGTATAGATGTCCAGAGTTAAACGCTTGCATCAACGCTTCTCTCTGGTGTGATGGGATATCACACTGTCCGTCAGGATACGACGAAGCTTTATCGCATTGTTCCTTCCTGCTCCAACTCCCCCTCCAGTATCTGTTAGCCTTCTGCGCTGCTATCATCTCTGGAGCATCCTTCAGCGTGTTCATCCTCCTGAGGATTCGCAGAAAACGAAGGACCTCGGCGTTCCAGCGAAGACTGGAGAGCATGTCTTCGGACACCGCTGTTTTCGGGGACAAGGAAGTGATTTGCTGACACAGCGACAATTCTGTTAGATACGTGGAAGTTGACCGTGTCACAACGGTGTGACAATGTTTTGAAATGAAACATGGTTACTCTGAGTTTGTTGAAACCAAAATCAGTGAATGTGATTGTTTTTATACAATAATCTCGGTGGTGTCTCGCTCTCAAATAATTCTAAGTGTGCCTAATATCGCATCAATTTTAACATGTCTTCAATTCACGGACAATTGACTATTGCGTGTAATTTGACAGATTAATTTGATGCGTCGACTCTCAAATGGTTCCAACGATTTCTTGCACTCGAACTCGTGTAATGAGATACTTAGCTAGCTAATATTAATTAAATGATACACCCATTGAGATGTATTCGCACAAAAAGCAATCTCACTCTCGGTTTCATAAAACAATGCTTCCAATGTATTAACAGAATTGTGATATCGAAGTAAATTTTTAAATTATTATTATTACTTAGGTAATGTGATTTTATTTGTAGACTTTATTGGACCAAAATATTAAACGTTAAAATTAGGATACATCTGATAAAGAAATATTATTTCGAGTGTTCATTCATTTATTTATTAGCAACAATGCATTTTTTCTGTCTAAGTAACTGATACATAAATACTTTTCTATTTCGAGTATGTATAACATAATATAAGAGTTGAGTTTCAAATATTTAAGGATGATGAGATTGATGAGTATAAGTTTAAAAGGATTTGATAGAATATTAGTATTTACCAATTTTTAAATAAATGTTTTAAAGACCTTATTATGTTAATCTGCAATTATTTAATTCTTATAAAAAGTATTGAATTTATTAAACATAAGAAACATTTTTAGAGGGGTTCATATCAAGAGATGGAAATGTTGTATCTACAATAATATTAAGTACCTACATAAAATGATATTTTTTTTTACATTTGAATTTTATTAAAAATACCTACGAGTATATTTAATTTTACTCAATTATGCAGAATATTTTTTTATTTAATACAAATCAGTGAAGAGACAAATACCTAAACATATGGCAGACAGTATTGAAAATATAATATATTTACGAAAGGTAGACTAAAAATAGATAAATATAACCACTACAGCATTCAGATTCAATTTCAATATTAGATCAAAAATCAATAACAATTAGTAGAAATTTTGATAATTGTGTTGAATTTATTTGAAAAATTATATGTACCTAGGCATAAAATTAAAACTATTTCATTTGTTAGATTCATATAATATAATAATAATATATGATGGTTTGTTGTAAATACAATAACATGGGAGAAAATAAATTATTGCATTTAACGCTTTTATCTTTCCTAAAATATAATTTTATTTGTGTTAAGTTTTGATGTCGATGAAATAAATTATATAAGCATCATAGAAATTTTTAGGCTACCTGAAAAAACAGTAGAAAAATTAAAATTAAAAATCTTGGGTATAATAAATAATTCTATAAATTAAATCGAAGTTTATCTTCTCATTTATTATAATATTTACAATACATAATTTGTTTACTAAACAACTCTTATTCTTACTGATTATAAGTTTTTCTGTATTTTTGTAAAATAATAATGTTGTAAAAACTTTAAATAAATTTATACATAATAACATAAATCATGTCATATCTTAGGTCGTAGATGATGCATTAATAAATAGAATAAATTATCAAATTAAATAAAATTCAAACTCATTTTATTATGGTTACTGATTTTAAAATACATGCCTAGATAAAAATAAAATAAAAAACATTTAAAATTCTAGTAAGGTTTTTTAATGATTTGTAATTCTTTGCCTCGTTTTTGGTAAGTTTATATTTATTTTGTAGATAATCAACATTTATGAATAAAACTTTTTTCATAAAATCTACATCAAATTTTCACCAACGAAACAATTAAAAAATAATATTCTATTACCAAAGTTCTAGCTTTCTGAAATGTTAACAGCAAAGTTTGGAAAACATGTTTTTTTCTTGAGGTTCATTTTCTTTTATTTCCGATTATTTATCAACCAAAGAATTTTCATTGATAACTTTTGTAAACAAGGTTTTCTAAGTTTTCTGGGGAAATAGTAAGGCAACAAGGTTGTTGATATTGAATAAGACTAATGAATTACAATTGTGTGAAAAATCTATAATATGGTTAAACCTTCATAGATGATAATATAAGACAAGTACTGTAGAGAATATTTATATACAGTGTAAATACAGTTTGAAGAATATTTTAAGTGATTCTTCTGAAAAGAAGTATCATTTTAGTAACTGCCAATAAATGAAATAGTATTGAAGAAAAACAATTCAAAGTCAGGTACATTCTGACAATAATATATTTCTTAACTTCTTTATTTATAACTTTTAATTTTTTATGAGATTTTGTTGTTACCTTAAAAATTATTTATAAATACAGTTTGAATAAGTATCATTCTTAAGAAAATTATCTCTTTAGTAACTACCACTGCCAGTAAATTAATTGTGTTCACATGAGATGAATTAAAGTCAGCTGCATTCTGACAATAACATTTTAAAGAACTGTATTTGCCTTCTTTTTCTTTGTGAGATTTTATTTCTATCAAATTATCAACAAAGGACCATCCCCGTGATAAAAGTAACTACCTTTCTTGCTATACCAATGCAGTACAGATTTATAAACTTATTTGTGAAGGCGGCCAAAAGAGGTACTAATAAATGAATGTGGCAGCCAAAAAAGAAATGAATTGATTCTTAAACAATTATTTAACCTTCATATATCATATACAGTAACGATGCCCCGATTGCACAGATAAGTTTACAAATCATTACAGATAAATAAATCATAAAAAAGCGATTGTCTAATACTACCATCCAAAAGAGCTTCCAACTATGTTCCAACAATGGTGATAATGACCAGGATCTCACAAAGATTGTACTGCGTGACACCAAAAATAGCAATCATTAATGTTGGTAAGATCAAATTTAAAATTGATTCCTGACTGTTCACAAAAAGTGTTCTCCAATTTGATTGTAACAATCAAGGATGTGTTCTAAAAATGTAGGAACTAATGAGTGTTGACGTATTTAAATTAAATATTATGTAAGTCCGGTGGGTACTGACCTACTTATCTATCTGGTAGGGTTTTTTTTGTCAATTCATATTACTTTATATTGAAGTGTTTTTTTAAAGCTACGGTCCATCTTTAGAAGAAATATTATGATTACTTGAGGAACCTTCTGTCTCCATTATTTGTAATTTATAACGAGCGCTGTGGGCTGACTAATATTTGATTGCAACTACTTAAAATTGGTTGTTAATTACTGTGTAGTAAATGGTTGTAAATGTGGCACTGTTCCTAATCTTTTTTCGTTTACCATATAACACGGTTACCAAATTTAAACTTTTATGAAATAATAACTGCAAGTCACTCATAAGCCAATTGTTATGGTTTCTCTCCATCATTTATATTTTATTGTTAATATCTCATAGTTTTATTTAGACAAAAATTATATTGTTAGACTTGCTGGAGAGTTTGCCATAAATATGGTGTTTATTTTTCTTGACTTAAAATAATTTATGAACATGTAAATTATTGGCAATAAATTCGATTAAAATGTTGTCAAGCCGTTTTATTTCATCAAAATTATTTGTAAAAGTTTGTTTTCTGTAAATATTATTTGAATGGATCTATTTTTTTCTGATTAGTTAGGACTAAATTTCTTAGTGTAATATTTTTAACTACCTTATAATTACAAAATTAGTTAAGTAACCAGTAGCTTATTATTCATATTGAAATATAATTATTTTTTAACTTTTGTGCGTGCACTTTGCAGTTGTCAAACAATAATGAATAAAAATTGCATAAATAAACCACTCTGATATAGGTTTATACCTACAGTTTGACTAGTCGGCCAAACTAACAACCAACGAATGAACAAAATATTTTTAAATCCATACCTTTTTTGTACCCAAAAAAATTACACTAGCGAAGCCGCCAACTACAATGTTAACTATATCAACCTGTGCATGTGCACTGACTTCACTTTAATAAGCAAGATGAAGAAAAGTTTCCCGTCAAAATATTATAAAAGATTGTTATATTTGCTATTTTAATTTATACAAATAAAATTACAAAAAAATATTTGTTGAAATAAAACATTTTTCAACTGTGTTTTTATAAAGTAACTACTTGTTATTTGTGTTTTTTTTTTTTAAAGTTGTACCATATAATATGATAATTATTTGATTTCTGATTGAAATACACGTTGAGCTTCTTAAACTTTTCATAAGTTTTAATTAATACAATATTTGAGAACAATATTGTGAATCATACTTTTTTTCCATAGTTTTCTTCTGATGAAGTTTCTAAAAATAGAATACCTACTCATAAATTAATAATACACCTACGTTGTAAAGAGAATATGAGTTTATGAAAACAGAAAAACGTTTCACGGAACAATACGCATTAGACAAGTGTTGGAACAAGCGAACAGCGAACACGGTTCCGACTTCAGAGCAAGACCATAGAAGAATAGAGGCTGAAACGTCACACAATCAATATCACGTGATCGTTGGGAGTGGGACTGTGACTATCTGTTGAGGTGTTGCTGACGTACGCGAATTGTCGCGAATGTTGTCCTTGAATAACTATTGTACGTTGTTTGTTACTCATCGTATTGGGTATTGGGGTACTGTAATTTCCAGACGGTATTCGTCATAATATAAACTGTCTTAGCTGGCATAGTATAGCGAAGTTTTCCTTGAAAAAATCTAGTCGGAAACCGGCGTTTGCTACTAACTGGCGTGTGTCCAATTATTTCGTATAAAAATTACTTGCGGGCGTGTCTCATCGCTGTCGGCTGTATCACTAGTTGTGATCGTAATCGTACTGTACTGACCGATAAAAATAAAAAAAGTTCGCGCAAGTGCATTCTAAATTAATCTTCAAAATGAATCCTTACCTACAGGTTGGTATTTTACATTTTCCCTTTCTCATTTTAACATGCTATAAAAGGCTTATTTTTTGTTTGATTGTGGTAAAAAACTCTTAATTTGTCCGTTTTTGTCGGCGTATTTGTCATCATGCTTCGTAATGCTTCCCACAGTTGCAACTGCTGATGTCTACTTGCCTTTTGTGAAGCATGAAACTGCCGGCTCTTTGTTTTACATTATTGTCATTTGTATCGGACATTACTTAAGGCAATGAAGCTTTTCTGGAATAAAAATATGTTATTAATCTCTCTCAGGAAAATAGAAAAATCCAAATGACATGACAGAGAAAACTTTCAAAATAAGTTTGCTTATAGATATACCATTTCACTATTAATTATGTTTTTATTGTTAGCGTGTAGAAATTTTGCATGTTTTCTTCTTATTTTTCAACTAACCATTAAAACAATTAAAAAATATATTCTGTTGTAGATTGTAGGATTTAAATAGTATTATAATTTATTAAACAACTTACCCACTTTTAGTATCGTTTTACTACTGTGTAAACAATCGATTTGCATCATTGCACAGACAGTGAACAACTTATTGGAAAGTGTTTAGTATCACAAAGTATTTTGCTCTAATGGTCAGTCGGACAAGGAAATGAAAACATGTGAAAATCTGTGTTACAATTTGTGTACACACACCATCGAAAAATACAGTTGAATATATCAGTTATAGCCATATACACCTTAAATTGTGGGTAAAATCTGACCATTTTCATTTTCAAAAGGGTCAACCTGGAGCGCCTCCGCATCCATCGTATCCACAAATGCCCTACGCTCCGCCTCAGCCGTACATGCATAACATTGGCCACAGCGGGGCGCCACAGTCCTTCGGGATGCCTATGCCATATGGGGGGATGCAGCACCCTACTCCCTATCCTCACCAATACCCCCAACAACAGGGAGGGTATCCCCAAGCTGGCGGTTACCCATCACAGGGAGGTTACCCTTCCCAGGGAGGTTACCCTCCACAGGGTGGTTACCCTCCACAGGGTGGTTACCCTTCACAAGATTCCGCCCCTGGTGGCTACCCGTCTGAACAACCCCCCCAGCAAAGCCAGCATTACGCCCCCCAACACGCACCACCTCCAGGGGGGTACAGTCAAGCCCCAACCCCCACATCCAGGAAGGTAACAGTCTACTCTGTTTTTCAAAACTTAAACCTTTGCGAGTGGCTCAAAAAATGTGACAAATAATGCCAGGCTGATTTAACACACGCTTTATTTACATTTTACACATTATTTAAAAAAAGATAATATCAGTAAACGCGATTCAACAAGATCACAAGAATGATAAATTGACTACTCAATACTCAACACAGATGGATCTGTTTTTAATGTGTGTCCCTATAATCTTATTTATTTAGGTACTTGACAAAAAGCATGATGAATGAATTACAATTTTTTTTAATCTAATAACGACTATTTGACGAGTGAAATACTTTGTGATAACACCAACCGCTTATGTGTTGCATGAATCATGTTTTTGAAGAATGAATCGTTAATTTTTATATGATTTATTTTAGCAACCAAAGCCCACTGTGGTGCCTGTCGAACCCTTCAACCCCAGGGCTGATGCCGAGATTCTCCGCAAAGCCATGAAAGGGTTCGGAACGGATGAGAAATCCATCATCCAATGCCTGACGAAGAGGAGTAACGTTCAACGGTTAAAGATTGCCTTTGAGTTCAAAACTCTCTACGGAAAGGTAAATAATGTAATGTTTAGTTGTTACTAACAATGTTTTGAAAGATATTATTTTCACAAAAGACATTTTCGACTTTGGTTTTAGCAGCATCTCAACTTAGATAATTGACACTGTAATTTTTTGTTGTTGTTTACTTCCGCTTGACAATATTCTCCGTTATTGGATGTGCCAATTATTTTTTAATTTTAAATATGATATCACAGTACAAGATATTCATTATCGATGTTATGGATTATATTATATTGAGTTAAGTGCAACGCCATGGGGTATAAGATTAATCTATCAATATTTAATGATTATAATATTGATGGATAGTGAATATGAGGAACATATATTCTGATCAATATATATGCATTAATTTTAAAATAAAATGTAAGTTTCATATCATTGTGGATAATGCAATATGTACTGTCGGAAATAGACAAATTTTGATGGGAATCTTTTCAATGCATAAAATTACCATTTTTTTGGAAATAGATATAGCTTACCAATTTTAAATAGTACATAATAATTTTGAATATACATATATTGTATTTCGATTGTCCTTGAAAAGCCTTAATGACTTAAGGTATAGAGTTGTGTGGTGTTCTATACTCTCTGCCTACTCGTGTGGAGAAATGATGTGATGGTTAGTTAGCTACCTACATTTATGTTTATGTGAATACTGCACATCCAGTGGGACTATGGCGTCCCCAGTTAGGGTATGTTGTGAGACTGAAAAGAGTGGGGAAGGGAATGAGATGGAAAAGAGGAAGGTTAGTAAGTACTTGGCTACTCAGATCTGGTCAACAAATACAGCTAAAGCCATTTCAAGCAACTTTTCGATTCTGAATAGTAGTTTTACACCACGCCGATACTGAGAGTATCTAAAACTCTGGAATTGTAAATTATATGTTCATCTTCCTGCTGTAGTCATTAACTTAAATTTTAACCAATCGAATGGTTCTTTTTCCGAGAACCTAGTTGTGTGGAATTTTCTAGTGGAATCTGAATTTTTGTAGTCTCAATTTTTTTTATTTAATCATATATGAGTACACCTTTTGTAACTTGATAAGTTGAACAAACTCGTTAAAACATGAATTAGTGGTTTGACAGTGTAGATACCTTATCTTTATGTGGTAGCAACAGTCAACACCGATACATTCCAAGTAACCTATAATTTCTCTGGCGTTGCTGATTAAACACTGTTGTTGTTGAAAACATGCCGCTGAAACGAACAACAAAGGTTTAACCCGATTAATCGACAGTTTCGCATTAAAACAACTCGGATAATGTTATGTTAATAAATTTATAAATTGTTGTTGATTTTATAATGCTTAACTAAGCAGAATGAAAAATAATGTAAGAAACGTCGAATTGTTATGGAATTATGTATGTTTAAAACAATCTTTGACTGATTTACATCTGAGCCACATTGACTACCTGAGGACACCCAAACAGCAGTTGACATTAGTTATTTGATTAGTAAAAAATTCTTTACACCTTAATTTAGTTTAAAAAAAAAACTTCACAGAGTTATTTAAAAATATATAATTAAAAAATCTGTGTGTATGAAGCAATTAAAACTCTTGAACAGTGAGCTCTGGTGTCATGAAATTTGCACAGTTCTTCCTGTCTGTAATTTCTATGTCAACGCAACTATTTTCAGCTTGTAATGTAATTTAAATCACAAGCTACGGGGCTTAGAAATATCTATTCAAATAGCAGTTAATAAAGAAGACATTGTTTAATATTATCCTTTGGTATGTTGGATTCCCGCAAGGTATAACTTCCGTCGTACCATGCTGACTGTAATTTCGTAATAACTGACTTGTGACAAGTTTGATTAAGAAATGTGAAGGTTTTTTTGTTGCTTTATTGTATTTTCGTGTAGCTGAATAAACTTCCTTTTAAATGAATACACAATTGCATGAGGTTTTCCTGTAATTACAAACAGTAATGTCACTTTGAAAACCGTTTTTTTTCTGCCGCACTGACGTAAGCAAACTTCAAATACTCACTACTCGACTTGTAGCGAACTTACCGCAGTTCAAAATTATCTCTATGGATTGATTATTTTTTTGACAAGCGATTAGGGTTCATTGAAATATGCAAACAACAGGTTTTAAAGAATAAAAACTTGTGAAAAGATAATGATGAATGCCTGGCTCCTATATGAAAAATGCAAAAACTGTTTTTACCTTTTTTTTCTCAATTTATCAAGTTTTCATTATATTCTATTTTATTTATAATTTTATTATCAAGTCCATTGTGTTGTGTTTTCCGCAGGATCTGATTGACGACCTGAAGAGCGAGTGCACCGGCAAGTTTGAGGATTTGATCGTCGCCCTGATGACTCCCCTGCCCCAGTTCTATGCGCAGGAACTTCACGATGCCATCTCGGGAGTGGGCACCGACGAAGACACCCTCATCGAAGTCCTCTGCACCATGACTAACCATGAGATCAGGGTCATCCAAGACGCCTATCAGACTAGTAATTATATTCATTCAGTATTTACAATAAAACCCTCTTATTTATTAGGTTACTACACAAGAAGTTTGGTTTCTTTTTGGTCTTTGGATACTGAAATAAAAAAAAGCTTATTTGAAACACAAATATAAGGTTTTCCTTCAAAATATGTTTTTTTGTTCAGCGTCTTAATACACCCTTTAAGATATTTTTTTCAACTCCGTTGTAATATTTAAATTACCTATGCAATAGTTTTAAATATGAAATTTTGGCTAGACCGCGGCTTTATTTATTTTATTTTTCCAAAAACAGTTTTACACCAATACATTGCAAAAAAACATAAAAAATGGTAATCTTAATTGTACAAAGATAAAGGTAAAAATGGAGAAAAATTAGTTTTAAAACAAAAAAAATAGGTTTTAAGAAGTACATAATATATAGGGTCCGCCAAATAACTTTTTTTTTTTCAACTAGTGCTTATTTCGTGAATGGTAACACTTAGCTCATGTCTGATTTGACAGATAATTAGTTTTATCCTTCCGCTGAGCGAATATGGTTGTGTATACGCTTGAACAACGCTGGGAAATATTGCGACATTACTTTGAAAATCATGGTAATGTTGCAGAATGTGTGCGAAAATTGCGTACGGTTTTTGGAAGAAGAGAAGCACCGTCAGCTCCGTATGTTCGTTATCTTGTGAAAAAAGTGAAAGAAACTGGCATCCTCATCGATAAACCAAAGCGTGAAAAGCCAAAAACAGTGGTACACCCGAGAATATCGATGCTGTGGCAGAAAGTGTGCGTGAAGCGCCATCAACATCAATTCACCGTCGTTCTCAACAATTGAACATTTCGGAGACATCATTGAGACGAATTTTGCATAAAGACCTTGGTATGACGCCATACAAAGTCCAATTGGTTCAGGAGTTGAAGCCAACTGACCATCCAATGCGTTTTCGCTTCGCTGAGTGGGCCTGCGATCGACTTACAGAAGATGCCGATTTTGCCAAAAAAATCATCTTTTCGGATGAAGCTCATTTTGATCTTGGCGGGTATGTAAACAAGCAAAATTGTCGTATTTGGGGCACAGAAAACTTTCGCACGCATACATTGAAAAGCCGGTACACCCAAAACGAGTCACTGTTTGGTGCGGATTTTGGTCCAGAGGCATAATTGGGCCATTTTTCTTTGAAAATGAGCAAGGAGTGGCCGTTACAGTCAATGGCGATCGTTATCGGGCCATGTTGAACGAATTTTTGTTCACAAAAATTGAAGAGGAGGATATTGGCAACATTTGGTTTCAACAGGACGGCGCTACGTGCCACACAGCCGAAGCTACACTCGATGTTTTGCGCCCTGTTTTCAAAAAAAAAAAGTTATTTGGCGGACCCTTTAGTTTGAACTTAATAGCTAGTTCCTGCTTAAACTTGTTGTAAGTCATATAAAAAATAACCACATTTCCTGCGAGGCAGTTAATTAACCTAGTAAGTCTTCCCAGGGGCATCACCATTAGTAAGTTAGTTCTGCACCTGGGAAGAAATCGAAGTCTGTGTTGGCGGCCTCGCGTGAAATTATCAGGGACATAGAATCCGATTTCAGCCAGGATGTCAGGTATTAATGATACGCCGTACAAGAGTTTATGAGCTAAAAGGCAGTAATGCTAAATCCCTCTAGGATGAAACAATCTGGCTCAAGGGAGTTTTACTGTAAAGTGTACATATGACAAACTTATAAAAAACACAGAGATGTTTCTGATTCTAGAAGACTTGAGACATTAAACTCAAAGACAGAGATTATGACTGCAATGCAAAAATCTGATTGCATAAAGCACCAACAGCTCTGGAATGATGAGCTATGGAGTCATGATATTTGCAGTTTTTCTGTCTGGAATTTCTAGGTCAACTATTTTCAGCTCGGAAGTGTCAGAATAAAGCTTGGCAAACTATCCTCTGCCTATTCCTGCAAAGAAACAGTATCATGGTTTAATCTCTTAGTTATTGTCAATTGGAAAGACAGTTTGTTGTCAGATTACAAATAATCAATAGAGATAACATAAATTCCTCACGAATTTCCAGTGGAATTAAAAAAAAAATTATAAGTGACTAGTATTTACTACCCAGCTTTGCCCGTGTTTAAAAACATTTTTGTCTTGTTGAAAAATATGGAACAAACAATATTTTTTTTTTACAATCAAATGGATATTGCAAAGCTTCACAACTCATGTTAAAAATTACGTTGCCAGCTGAAAATTTTCGTGTTCACTTATTAATTACAGACAGAAAAAGCTGGAGAAATTTCATGATGCCAGATCTCACCATTTACGTGTTTTAGTGGGACACGTAAACAGATTTTCTGCTTCATTGTTAAGATTTTTATCAAATTAACTGTAACCCAATATAATTCTGCAAGATAAAAGACAATATTTTCTGTTCAAGAAAGCAAACAGAAGACACACCTGTATGTACATACTTTTCTAAGAAAAATATGGTTATGATAGCTTAATGCATCATTAACAATTTTAAGATATGGACATAATATTATCGCCATTGCATTCTAATTTTCAATATATTTTTAGCGCAACCAATTGGCAGAACTGTTGAGTTTCCCATTTTCATTTTATGTATTTGTTTTTTTTTCCAGTTTACAGAGCATCTCTAACGGAGGAATTGTCCGCTGATACATCAGGCAGCTTCAAACGACTACTGATTGCTCTCTCATGTGTAAGTGGTCCATTATTTATGATTGACTCAATTGTTATTGTAATATCTATCTGTTGCAGATATTTTTACCGTTTCATTCTCCACATTTAAATCTAATCAAATAATAAGAACTTCTATTTACAAATGTTTAAGCTTGTGTTTTTTTGTCACACATAACTTCGGGGTCTCTGTACCTCATCTGGTGAGGCCCTGGAGATGGCAGGTATGATCCAACTTATGCGTCGTTTTGCTCGGTACACTGAGGCACCGTGAAAAACCTTAATATGAGACCTCCAAAGTCCGTTATCTCGGAAATCTTATTTTTGTTTTATTGCATTAAGTATAAAAATCTGTTTTATGCCTCAGCAAAAACTCTTGAACAATGAGCTCTGGTGACATGAAATTTTGAACATATTTTTATGATCATAGTTTCCAGATCAACCTAACTGTTTTCGGCTTGCAATGTCATTTCCATAATGAGCTATGGAGCTTTGAAATAAATTTGATACGTTATATTGTTTCTTACATAATTGTTAAAAGTAATAATATGTATGTAATAATAATTTTAAAATAATTGAAACTCGGACGAATCTAGGTAGTAATTGCTAACGTTCCATAAGATGGACTTTTTTGTTTAAAATTTTTTTTTATTTAAATTAAAATAAAGTACAAAAAAAAACTTTTAAAAAATATTATTCCCTAGGAGTTTTAAAAACCTCATTCCGGGAAAATATACCATTTTTATAGGTTATATGAAATGTATAAATAATTATTTTTGTGCTTTTTTCTTTTCTACAGGCCAACAGAGTTGAGAACTTTGAGGTCAACATAGATCAGGCCAGACAAGATGCTCAGTCGTTGTTGAGAGCCGGTAAGTTGAACCTGTTTTCTAATGTTTACTGACTCCTTATTCATACAGATCTATTCTTGATCACAACTTTTAGCTGAAGAGCTAAATTTAATACTCTTTAATATCAAAAGTTTTTAAACTGTTAGTTCATGCTAGAATTAATTTTTTTCCACTTATTATGAAAAATTTTAATCGTAAATTTTCTCTACTCTTTCTTTTAACACCTTAATTTTCTAAAATCATTCTTATAAAAACACTGAATAATAAATCCCTAGAAGTGTGATCTGTACCTATTTGAAAAAAAACTTATGTGTCTAATTTACATAAGACCCTTCCGACTCCTAACCCTTAGACAATCTGATGAAATTCATTATCGGTTTAAGAAGGAATTTCGATATTTGAAAAGTTTCATCAATTTCACCCAAAGTAAGAAAAAAATTACCTTATTTCTTACTTCAGTCTTAAAAAAATATCTTTATATTTGTAGTTTTATTTTATAAGCAATATTTATTTCTTTAAGTATGCCATCATTTAATGCCATTCTAATTAATAATAATAACACATTCATATTCCCAGTTAAAATAATTTTCCTTAGAAAATAAATACAGCCATACTTTTCCAGTAAAAGCCCACCAGTCAACAAATAAATAACAATTACATATTATTATTATCGAACTATGTATATAATTTTCAGTTCTTTGATTTGCTTACATGTTTCACATTTCCAACAAACCCCATCAGTAGAATAAGTAAAAATAATTAATATTTTCAGTCAGTTATTTCCCTAGTAACTAGGTACAGCTTGACATACTTATATAATATGCAGGCAGACAAAAGAGTATACCAACGAATTATCATTTTTTTAAACTAGATCGTATTGTATCCACAATATTAACAGTAGCGACGCCCCTAGCAGTATAGATAAGTTTGTCGAGCTGTACTAGATGTTTAACCTGACCGAAATGGTTCTTAGAACCCAAAGGTTATATCACATAATTTTTATTCGAATTTCAAAGGAAATCGACCCTTCACTCCAGTGCAATGCATCAGTTTTATTTCAAAATTTGCTCGCCAAGAAAGTGTTGGGAACAAAGTTTGATTTTTATTTTTTTTATCTGTTCAGGTGAGCTCCGCATGGGAACTGATGAGTCTGTCTTCAACGCAATCCTCTGCCAGCGCTCCTTCCCCCAGCTGTACGCCACCTTCGAGCAGTACCAGATCGTCACCGGACACGAGTTTGAGAAGGCCGTTAAAAATGAATTCTCCGGAGACATCAAGGATGGACTTATGGCTATTGGTAAAAAAAACTTAAAATTCATAATAAGTTAATCAACATAACTTTTTTAGAAAAAAGAGTAATTCGGTATCTGCTGTGAGTGAACTCAATCCGACCGACTGCTAGTCGAGCGTCCTACCCACCGGGCTATCAACTATCGCCAGAATACTTCTCATTAAAATATCACAGATTTTTCTGTGTGTGAAAGGGATAAGGGGATGAGTTAAAAAAAAAACTTGTTTTTAGTTGAGAACAAAGTCGCCACTTATCTTGCAAAGAATAGATAAGTGAGTTAAAATATATGAAAACATTTATTTTTATTAACCCTTGGTGTGAGCGACTCGCAGTCCTAAAAATGTTCATTGTGAACGCAAGCTAATCGCGATACTGGCTGTAGCGCAGTAAAATAAGATTTTATCAATGTTTTTATATGAAACGTATATAAAAGAAGAATATTATATACTCGTAGACAGCCAAGTTTTAGAGTCTCTTGTTTATGTAAGTTGTGTGTGTAAAAAAAAAAAAATCTCAAATTCGAGTCATGCGCGCACAAGTATTTTTACAGAACTCAAATTCAAGTTAGAGCAAAGGACATTATGATAAAATTCAGTATTTAAAAAACATGACAAACAGAAGGATAAGTGCGTTCATCTCGTTACACTCTATTTAAATCACCCGCCCTTTCCTCTGCATACAGTTCTTTCGTATTTATCAGGTCTATTTATATTGTTGAAATAGACTTTCTTTTATGTCTGTAATTACCAAGAAAAGCAAAGGAGAACTGTTGTCTGACACACTTAAATTGAAGTTCAAACCACAAAGAATTGACATTTTATCTAAAAGCTTAATTTCTTTATAATCCAAACATGGGCTGATTACAATTTCCTGTAATATAAATAGTCTTGAAGTATGTGTAAACTTTGAGTTCTAGAAAATTGATAAAAATTAACAAAATGCAAGGCTTGCCCTTGTGCTGCATAAATAATGTCACAAATAACTTTTATTTAATTAATATGTGTCATAACACATTTAATTCATATAAAAATAATGAAAAGTATATTTGCGGCACGTTCCAGAGTGGTAGATACTCGTATCGCCCTGGTGAAAGACCACCATTCAGAATCGAAACGTTGCTTGAAATGGCTTTAGCGGTGTTTGGTGACCAGATCTGAATAGACAGGTACTTCCCAACCATCCTCTTCCCTATCTCCTTCCCCTCCCCACTACCTTCAGCCTCACAACATACCCTATTTGGGGATGCTATAGTCTCACTGGCTCTAGACGGTTGTGAGCAGTTGAGACTCTAGTGTGGTATTCATGTAAAAAAAATATATATAGGTGATTCACAATAATTCACAATCAAGAATGTTAGTTATTTCATGTACTTGTTATGTCCATTGTCAAATTTTCCACGTTTAGCTGATGAAAATATTTTAATCTCTTTGCTTTCCAGTGAGTGTTAACATTTAAATTTCTTTGTTTTCCAGTCAAGTGTGTCCGCGGCCGGGCGGACTTCTTCGCTGAGCGCCTGCACAAGTCCATGGCCGGACTGGGCACCACTGACCGCCAGCTCATCCGGGTCATTGTCACCAGATCAGAGGTGGACCTCGGAGACATCAAGGACGCCTTTGAGGTCAAGTACGGCAAATCGCTGCAGAGCTGGATCGAGGTAATTTAACCTGATTTAAAATATACCTTTTATCTCAAAAGCGTGACAATCACCTTCATCAATCAATCAAGCTCAGCAGTCGCTATATTAAAATGTATGTATCACTGACATAGTTGAGGGTATTTTCCCTTTTTTCATTTTTGATTGGTAAAGGTGGCCTTCACTTATTTAAACCAGTTCATCAAAGTTAATATTTTTTATTATAATTGTCTTATTTATTAATCTAATAATCATTATTTTTTTCAGGGTGATACATCTGGCCATTACAAAAAGTGTCTGCTAGCGTTGATCAACTGTTACTAAAGTTTAACATTCATTTTTTACCATAAACTATACTACAAATACGCTGGAACCACCTCTAATGTTAAGAACATCCACTAATCTTTTAGTGTGTTTCTCATACATAATAATATGACTATGTAATACTGCCAACATTAGCTTGCATATGATTCGTCCCAGACAAATTTCTCTTATAATATGCAGGTGCACAAGCGAGGAGAAGAAGATAGCAAGTTATTGCTAAATTAATGTGGCTCTCACTATTCTCCGGTTGTTTTTTTTGTTTTTTTTTTTCTTACTTTTACATATTAAGAGTAAAAGTAAGAAATTCGCAGAATCTCTATTACATACTATTTTAACTTTACATATCGGTAAAGAAATAGTTAATCAATATTTAGCAGGGACATGCTGTGATATTTTTATTTTTAGATTTTCCCATAAAGTTTTTTTTTAATTTTCAATTTTTTAAATATTTTTTTTGGTATACGAGTATAAATATGTAAAATCAATACAAAGTCACAGCAAGCCCCTGATATCGACTTAGATATGTTTTTTTAATTTTCTTTCTTGGGTGGGTGTTAATTAAGATATTTCTTATAAAGTTCTATTCGCTTTTAATTTTTTGGTCATAACATAACAAATGTCTCGAGTTTAAATTTTTTTAATGTTTATAACTTATTTTCTAAATGATTCTTGTTACATACCATTGTGTTAAAATTTTATTTGAATTATTGCGTTTCTCAGCCTTTGTACTGACGCATTTTATTTGATCTCTTTTATTTTACCATTTTGCACAAAATTTGCTGTTATTCAAAAACATAAAAAAAAAAAATTCAAATTTTTACATCTATTCAAACTATTATTATTGTGCTTTTGAAAAAACAACTCTTGTGTCTGAATATTTCCATTTACAGAAAACCAACCTATTTTCCATGTGCCACTTTCATTCAATTTAATGAAGCCAAAATGTTGACTATTTTTGTGCCTTGCAAATTGCTTTTCAAGGAAGAGTATCTAATAGATTTTATAGCCTTCACTCTCTACAATGTTCTTCACTCCTTTAGAAGGCCATATTGTTTAAAACAAAATGGGGAACTTAGCATTAAAAATATATATTAAAACACTTCCATTTTCGTATACATGTTACAAAATTATACTTAATATTAAAAAAACATTTATCTCATATTTATACATTTTTGTCCCACGGTAATTGTGAAAGCTGTGGGGGATGTGGAACGAGCAGGTCTCTTATTAATTATACAAATGGATCTATCTCAGTATATTTGTCAATAATTCTCTACTAATGAAACGTGTCAATATTTTTCACTAAACAGATAATGCCTAGAAGTGTGATCTATACCAATTTGAAAGAAAATTCTTGTTGCTAATTTGCATAAGGACTTTCGACTCCTAGGCTTCAGATAGGCCAATGAAATTGATTATTAGCTCAAGAAAGAATTTCAACATTTGAAAATGTTTGATCAATTTCACCAGAAGTAAGGAAAAATCAGCTTACTTGGCACACGGACACACCCATAACACACTATCGGTTTATCTCTTCATTGCCTTTATCAACTTAGATATTACTTCAATTGCAGACTGAAATAAATTACTATGTAGTACAGAACTTAAGAAAAAATTGTGCTAATTTTGAGAGGCCTAATTATAAAGCTTAATTAAATACGATTTTATAATATTTTTATTAGATGTGTCGGCTTTTACGGCCTTTTAAAATATTTTGTAGTAAATGCTCTTATTGTGTATTAATAAATTATAGGTATTTTCATTATAAAACATAACAAATGTTACAGAAACTTATGATTTTAATAAATGTTTTAATCCCCATTATGAGTGTTATTGTTATTAATTATAAAATTTCCATATGTTTGTTATGAGTTATACAGGGTGTTGCAAGACATACCTGACAGACGATTCGTCTTATTTGGAGTAGCAAAATTAGATTGATTTTTTGTCTCCAGCAACGTTTTTTTAATAGTAAATTCAAAAAATATATATTTCTGTCACATGTCACCACTGGTCACTCTGTCGAGACACCGTCCGCTCCCCGCTTCCACCCGTACTGTCCAATGCTGTGTATCATGTAGTACATTGTGAAAAGTGTCATTTATACCACGTGGTACACTCAGCGTTGCACAGTACCAGGACATTTAACAACAGTGGAAGAAAACAGACTACCAAAAAGGCTTCTCTATGATTACCTAAATGAATGGTGGTGAGTAGTGTGTTGTGAAACACTGTAATCTTACGCGTAAGAAGCTAGAGGAAAACAGCAGACCGGCTGAATTGGAGGTGTTTCCTAGAGACGGCAAGGTTTCTTCAAGGGTTTTGCACCAGCTTTACATTTACATAATATTATTATATATTTATATTATAGTTGTGAATATAGAAAACAGGGTGTCCCAAAATTCAACATCCATTAAAGGGCTGATAGGCCAACTCATGACCAGAATATCAAAATATGACCATGAAATTATTAGTTTTAGATATTGGCACTTTTTTCATTTACGAATTTTGTGAAAATCGAAACCTAAAATCAGATTTTCGGGTGCCACAGCTACAAAACTCCATATTCTAAGATTATATTTTTTATCACGTAACCCTGAATCCCTCCGCATGGCCCTGCTTACAGTTCAAAATAAAACTATTTAAAAAAATTACCAAAAGTTAAACCATTTGTATTCATTGTCCATGTGTGCCATAGATGAAAATTATTGTTCATATCAAGGTAAAAAATAAGTCAATCTCACATAGGTTAATAATTGAAATATATTTAAAACATTTATTAGTATACACAATGTACATTATTTTTTAAAACATGACAATATGATGAGAAGTCAAAAATGTTATCATTTAATAATAAATCGACTAAAAAGGCAGAAGGGATTAACCCTCACGTTTTGCAAATACACGTTTGATCTGTTACCTATTCTGGCAAAAGGTTGTAGGCCTCAGCTATTATGTACTAAACGTTTTTTGTGAAATAAATTCACTTAATTCAAAAATCACAGCAAGGCAAAATAACGGTAAGGAGCTAAGCCACATAGCGCCTAAAATCTTGACAATCAACTTCTTTAAGTGTATTTCATTTAGGCAGAAGGGATTGTATAAAATCAATGCTAAAATCTTTATTCACCATTTTGTTGATTACTCAATAAATTCTATTATTATAAAAATGTCAACAGATGTCACTCCTTTAAATGATGGAGTAGAACTTTCCTTTTCAGCCCACCTTCTTTGATAAGTAACATCTTCAAAAACTTGCAGCAACTCCCCCGGTCATCCCTTATCTCAATTCGATTTTGCAATGCATCAAAACTAAACATAAGCCGGGTATGTATCTATCTGTCAAATAATGACACAGAAAAAAGAGACTATCCTTTGATTTAAATAATAACGATTAATCAACGGAACAAATAACAAAAAATCCTCTGCAAATCAACACCGTCTTTCTGTCAGGTGTATGTATATCTGAGCCAGCGTCTCGGTCATTAAAAAATATAGACATACAATCAATCAATCACAATAATACAAGTATTTGTGACATCTTATGGATATTTTTTTACTTCTACATTTCAAAGGTATTCTGTGAAGTTGTCCAAGTAAAGTTGTATAGGTTACTTTAATTACATTCGTTTTAGTAGATCCAGAGAGAATTGCAACTTTTGGTATAAAATTAAATAAGCATTCAAGGCCCAAATTATTTAAATTGGGAACATGGCAGGATGTTTACTGTCCCTTCTGCCTTTTTCCGGTCGCATATAATATTATGTATGTGTAATATAATATAATAATACAATCGATAAAGATGGACTCGTGAAATGTGCAAATACGATATAATTTTATAATATACGAGATGTGAATTGAATAGTCATAATAAGAGAATGCTTTGAGAGGTCGAAAGGGGGTAATTATTTTGTCTTCTTGGGCAGATGAGAGAGCCTTCGTCATGGCTGCGTGGCCATCTTGATCCTCGCAGACTCCCGGGACTTGTTCTGAATCTCAGCCGTCCTCAGGGTGATGCCGAAGATGTCCTCGTGGTAGCGATCCTCCTCCTGGAAAGTAAATAAGTTTTAGTAATCATTTCAACCATAGCTTTGTTCACTGAGATCCGTGGAAGCAAGAATTTCCAAGAAAATATAACAGTTCATATTACTATTCTATCTCGTTATGCTGCTATGAGTGCTATGTTCAATAACTGATCAAAATGTGATCAATCTCCGACACAAGCCGAGAATCAGTGGTTAGTTAATAGGGGGCGTTATTTGAAGAGGTAAATGTCAACAAATCAAAATGGCATTGAATGCTGTTTAGTGACAACGTCAAATGTGACAGGAGTTTTTGAGAGGTCTAAAAGTGTAAGTCTGTCTCAATAGGACAATATTATCAAGAATTCATCTCAAACATTAAGTGATTACTTGATTCCTTTTGAAACAGTAGGTTGATAAGTGTTTGACTATTCTACAAAAGTGTAAAGAAAGATAATCAATTGAATAAGAATTCAACTAACCTTCAGTCTGAGAATAAACTCGTGCGCATCTTGCTCAGACATGTCTCCATTTTTCTTGATGATCTTCTTGAGAGTCTGGCAGACATGCTCAGCCATGGTGCAGTCTCCGCACACGTAGAAGTGTCCCTGGCGCTCCACCAGCATGTCGTACAGCTGGCGACCCTCCTGCTCGGCCAGCCCTTGAACGTAGGTCTGCAGACAAATTAGTTTAGGTTTTAGATGGAATAATAATACAATCTCAGTCTCGCTCTGATGAGAGATAACCATTCAGAATTAAAATGTTGTTCGAAATGGCTATGGCTACGCTTAGTGATCGGATCTGGATAGCCAGGTAATTGCCGACCGTCGCATTTTCTTTCTCATCCCCCATTTCAATCAGACTCTCGATATTATTCTGATGGGGATGGGGATGGGGATATAATTCAGATTCTACTAGCTCCAGGCAATTGAAATTCTTTTGTGGCATCACATAAGAACGTAGGTTGCCAATTTGTAAGCTAAATTTCATGTGAAGGGAAAAGATTATTTTTAAAAATATTATATCGGAATCTGTAAATTACTAACGTGGATAAGAAAATGGTATATTTCTGTGATTTAAATGCACCCCGCTTCTGCTATTGGCCGTAAGATGGCATTGATGAAGCATAGTACAACAAAAGTTTCAAGTTAAGTTAAGTTCTTTCTACTTTTGATAGATTTTTTTTATCACATGAATACGGCACAAGATTCACAACTGCCTGGAGCCGGTGGGACTATGGTATCCTCAATTGAGGTATTTTGTGAGGCTGAATTAGCGGGGAGGGGAAGGAGATGGGCAAGAGGGAGGCGGGGTACCACCTAGTATACTATGATCACCAAACACGGCTAAAGCCATTTCAAGCAATGAATTTTTGTCTTTCACCAGGGCGACACTGAGAGTATTTACCACTCTGTCAGTTATAAACACACGGGAAACAGAATTATTACGCATTTTCGCGCTTATTTCGGATAAAAAAATAAATTGGCACGACTGTTATGATTTTGTGTCCTGGTCATACGTTCATTTTGCACCTACGGTAGAGTGGTGTGTGTCTTTATAAACTATGTACATAAAGCATAGACATAATTGAAAACTCATAACGCATGAAGAGGATAGCCATACCAAGCAGAATTTGTGTGTATGAATGAGATAGCTATGTGAACGTCTCGCGTTACATTCTCCGCGTTATAAGCCCTCTCTTCCCTAACGAACTTACGAGCGAAGTAGCATGCGACGTACTCAGTGTACTGTCGCTAGGTTGTCTTCCACACATTTATGTATTTCTGCATTCGCTATCTCACTTATACCATTTGGTATGTGAATGATTGTATTAATTGAAATAATAAGTGATTTGTGTGTACTTCGCATGAAAAGAAACTCCATGAGATTTGTTTTTTGTTCCCGAATGATTTTTACACTTGTCAAAAGCACAGGAAGGCATTTTATCCCAGAAAAGAGCTTACAGGGATGCCTTTGTGGCAGCTGGTGACAGCATGTATGTCAAACGAATGTTTGTGCGAGACTAAACGCAGTAAATCTTAGGTATGCCACGTTAGCTTAGTTTAGTGCAGTCACGCGCGTTGTCTCAGTAACGTATCTACATTATTTAATTCATCTAAGACATAAAGCATACTTGCTCCGCCTCAGTAAAATATGATATTTTTATGGCCAGCAAAAAAATATATTCATCATTTACCTGGTCTTTTTGAAATAATCGTTCATTAATTTGGGGAAAACAGTTATATTAACACTGATAAATAAGATGCCTTATTTTTTGCTTAGCTTAGCATTGAAAAGTTAAGCATACCGTCGGGTAATTATCCAAAACTTCCAATGTTTGTTCAGGGAACGGGAGGAGCAGTTCTATTTTTGTTTTAAAGGAGTTTTTGACGATGAGTCGGCGGTATTTGGACATGTAGGCACAAGTTCTCAATTGGACGTGATTATGCAGAAAGTGTCCAACCCACAAATTTTCCAAAATCGAGTTTTACATGTTTTCCCAATAGATAAATTCGAGATTTATATCTGCTGAAAACATCCAAGCTCCAAATGCAATAGATGTTTGGTAAGTATTTTTTTCGCTAAGGCACATTGTGGGTATTTGACTTAAATTAAAGTTTAAAAACATTAAAATGTAGGATAACATGGGAAATACATTTTCTTAAAATAAATAATTTGATGAATTATAAATGACTTATTTAAAATAATTTTCACAAAGAAAAAAACCCTGATATTCACTCAACAAATGCCGATTACGCATATTAATGCTTTTGTATCTTCATATTTTCAAACGCCTTTTTGTCGGTTTCATCTTTTTGGGGTTAGATGCTTTATACATAACTAAGTTTAATTAATCTACCCATTAAAAATTCTAATTTTATTTCTAAGGATTGAAACAAATTTTTTTTCACCATTTGTGTTGGTACAAATTTTTCAAAACACAACAACGATTTTTTGCAAAAACTAACTTACGTAGGGACTCTCAAACTTTGCCTATGATGATTAATCAAAAAGAGTATTTCTATTCCTAAATTTGCCGTGTTTGGAAACCCTAAAAATATTATACCTTGGGAATGCCTTCTTCCCTAGAAAGGGCCAAGAACACTTTGCTCAGGACTCCCTCGTTGATCATCGTCTGCTTCTCCTCGCTGTAGAGATCCATGGGCTTGGTGCGGCACCCGAAGAACAGCCAGGCCTCTCCGAGCGCGGCCCCCAGCCCGTTGCCGAGCTTGGGCCCGGCCTGCGTCAGCGCCTTGTTGGACTTGGGCCCGGCTTGGGCCAGCGCTTGGGCCCTCCTGTGATGCCAGAAGCCACGGAATGGGGCGATTCCCGTTCCTGGGCCCACGAGGATTATGGGGCGGGAGGTGTCCTCGGGCAAGTGGAAGCTCGGGGCACTAAAGAAAAAAAGATTGATTTGTTATACAACGATTGTTTTGAGATTTCGAATTTATTTTTTCAAATTAAGTTTCAACTTTATGCATGTTATTTTAAAGAGAACAAAAAAACGCATTCTATATTTGAAAAAAAAATTGAACAAGTGATTAGGATTGTTTTATATGTGAAATTATTTGCTCAATTTAGTTTAGGTTTGAAAACACAACACAAACAAGATTTTAAAAATATTAGGTATTAAATAGGTATTTGCAACGTTTTAAATTAAATTAGAAATACCCAAAAAAATTCACCAAAAATGAAACGTTTTTCCAATCAATAACAAGGAATATAAATAATTTGTATGAGATACTCAAATCTCAAACTGAACTTTTTAAAAATTGTTTTAAAATCGGTATTACTATACAAAACAGTAGCTATTCGAAAATAATTTTGTTGGATACACTATTTTTTTAAATTTTAGAATATGCAAACCTTCTTATGAACATGAAGACTTGATCCCCGGACTTCAAATCCTTCAAGTAGTTGGAGCACACTCCATAGTGGGTGTTACCATCTGGAATAAGAAAATAGTCAACATTGATTTTAAAGTCATTAGAATGTAATTCATGTGATCCAGTTCTTAGGTATATAAAGTTTAAAAAAAACTCCCGACCACTATTCCAGCAAATTCAGCGCTCAGATAAATTGCTGGGCTACAACTCCCACGGGAACATTCTTCTCAGCTTCTATGCGTAATCATCATAATCGCATTGTAAATGGAACATGTCATGATATCTTCGCCGGAAAGGCAAAAGGGCTGAAGAACACCAAAGCACTTTAAGGTTTTTGTTTTTGTTTTACTATAATATTTATAAGTCTTCAGTACCTGGTTGGATTTAAAAAAAAAGAAAAAAGAAGAAATGAAACGACAAAAAACTATAGTAAAAAGTCCCAAACTTGTGTCGCTTGGGTCAAACCCTCTACCAAATGGTTAATATATTTTAGATGGCTGAAGGGACACAAAAGTCATCAGAATCAAACAAGAGTCAAAGCATTCGATGCAGAAAAAAACTGATGAAAACTGCATATTTAACTCATTTTTTAACCAAAGTGTCGCTTAAGCCCTTTTGATTTTCCAGCGACGATATGGCAATAATGGACACTAACAACAACTTTGGCAACTCACTGAGATCTTAAAAAAAAAGTAAAAACTCTCTTCGCGCCCTTGAGGTGATATGTCTGTCACGAAAACGGCGCTATATAAATCAGCCAATTATTATTATTATTATTCACTATCGTATCGTGCAGTTTAATTCTCATTGGATGTGTTTCGGCATTCGTTCGCTCATACCACATGCGCAACATCACCCCCTCCACGATGATGGTTTCCTTGAACTCGGGACAACAAACCGACACGGGACTGAGCGCCGACGAGGTGACGCGAGTAACGGCGAGATGAGCCGAAGAGTCTACTGTCTACTGCACTTTCACTCTCAGCCCCCCTCGGGCAGTCTCGTCGAGAGTGTAGAGCAGCCATACGAAATTTATATCAACATGCAGGACGTAGCCAGAAAGATTTAACCTTGATTTAACAGTCTAAAGTTAAAGGGTGCAGTCAAGTAGGTTCTCACTCTGGGTCTGATATGTGACGACAGCCACGGTGAGGTGGACCAGGCCAGATACCACTCTATATACTCCCAGGTCTAAAGTTAAAGGGTGCAGTCAAGTAGGTTCTCACTCTGGGTCGGTGAGGTGGACCAGGCCAGGGTGCGCCAGCGGGCTCGAGCTGATACTATAGAACCTGGGCTGCAGGGCGGACAGCTGCGCGGCGAGTGCAGCCGCGTGGGGCCGGGAGGACTTGAACTGTCGCAGGGTCTCTACCAGAGTGGGCGTGCCCCAGTGGCGCCAATCCTCGAAGGCATTAGCATCCTGAAATTAAAAAAAAAATTATCAGTTCAGTCATTTAGGTAGTTGGTACCTATCGGTTACCTTTATGTTATATGTGGAAGGGAGATGGGTGGAAAGACGCTGTTAGGAAAATGATCAGAATATAAATTTATAAATAAAAAATATATACTTTGTTTATAACCACTTTATTATTTAATATTACGCCTACCGGTTTCGGGAGTACCCTTCCATCATCAAGACAATATTGAAATTAATTTCAATTTTAATATTGTCCTGATGATGGAAGGGTACTTCCGAAACCGGTAGACGTAATATTAAATAATAAAGTGGTTATAAACAAAGTATATGTGTTTTATTTATAAATATGGCAATCCACAAAGTAAATGCTTTTTACGAATATAGAAAATAAATTAATGAAAATTATCAATTTTATTATTGCCTCACCTTCTTTGTTGCAACTTATCCAATTCATCATTCCTTGCCGTAGACTCAGAAACAATGAATTGTTGTTCCTCAATCATCACTCTTCTAATTATGGGTATCATTTTCCACTGTCCAGAATGTCGAGACTTGTTAACTCAAAAATTGTCATGAAATTTTCGGTACCAGTCTAAATTTTTAAAATTATTTACGACACTATCAAAATCTTAACTTGACCTTGGCTTTGACTTGAATGTTTTTTCAAATGTATATTTTTGTCCTATTTTTGTCATTGCTTCATTAACATATTATGTACTCGTATGTGCTGTTCTTTCTCTGTTACTCTTTTTTCCCATTTCGTGTAATGCATTTTTTTTGTAATTGGACAATAGTCCGTTAGTATATAAATACATAAATAAGAAAGCAACTAATGGTATGTACTAGCGATGTGACCACTTTGAAAGAACTACTTCTTTTGGCCACAGTTCCTACTTCATTCATTGTTCATTGAACAAATACTTCAATTGAAGTCGGTAGTTCATTTTAGCGTTCATTCATTTCAAATATTTCAATTGAAGCTGGTAGTTCATTTTAGCCTTCATTCATTTCATTGAACAAATACTTCAATTGAAGTCGGTAGTTCATTTTAGCCTTCAATCATTTCATTTCACTGAAAAAAATGCGTCAATTGTAGTCGGTAGTTCATTTCATTAAAAACTACTACTCTATCGACTAACATGTGCTTTTTCGGTGAGGAACCGGTTCCAGTTTCAAAGTGCTATCGTATTAGTACGTGATTTTGTTGGCTAGGAACCAGTTCCAGTTCTTTCCGTTTTCAAATCTCTACCGACTAGTACGTGCGAGGAACCGGTTCCGAAAAGAACTGAACAAATAAGCGGATAAATTAAAATCTCTTTTTTGCGAGTTTGACTTCAATTGAAGTGTTCACTTCGAAGGGTTCATTTCAAAGTACTAACAATTCGTGAAGCATTCACAAAACATTGAAGTTTTTCCCAACGCTAGTATGTACCCTTCACAATGTTTGACAATAAAAAAAAAATCATATGGTATCTAATGGACAGAACACATCGCTCGGAAAATGGACAACCGATGATCGATGTTGTCATTCAGTATTGCCTAAGGGATACGATACTAAATATCTCGCTAATATTCTTTCAACAGTGAATAGACAGTGGCTGGTTATGATGATGATGGCAAGAACTGTAACTTTAGAACCACACTGGGTGGTTTAAAGCAGGTAATGGAAGTAACAATGGCGTATTAGTGTAACTATCATCACTCACCACAGACAAGAACTCCAGCTTGCTTTTATCCTCAGGATCCTCGCAGCAAGAGGCCAGGTAGGCCAGCAGACTGGTGTTGGGGGAGGAGGTGATGTCCAGGAACCTGGTGAACAGCTCCCTGAGGGTGCAGGTCGGAAGGCGTTCGTGTTGCTCCCAGATGCGTTCGACGCCTAGTCAAATTATGAATTTGTATTAGAAAATTGGATTATCATAGTGGAGAGATAAGAATACAAAACATGAAATTTGGGATAATAATGAGATTAAAATGAGATTCAAAAATAAATCATGCCTCGTAAAATCTGATGCATTGATATTAAAAATGTTAATGTTTGAGGTAGGTCTGACGGCCTCCATAGTCGTGTGGTAAGACGCTCGACTGCGAATCCAAAGGTCGCGGGGTCAAACCCGGCGTGCGCCAATAACTTTTATTTAATTAATATGTGTCATAACACATTTAATTCTTACAAAAATAATAAAAAGTATATTTGCGGCACGTTCCAGAGTGGTGGATACTCTAAGTATCGCCCTGGTGAAAGATCACCATTCAGAATCGAAACGTTGCTTGAAATGGCTTTATTAGTCGTGTTTGGTGACCAGATCTGAATAGCCAGGTATACTTCCCAACCTTCCTCTTCCCTATCTCCTTCCCCTCCCCACTACCTTCAGCCTCACAACATACCCTATTTCGGGATGCCATAGTCTCACTGGCTCTAGGCGGTTGGGAGCAGTTGAGACTCTTGTGCGGTATTCATATAGTTATTTTTTTAAAAAGGTACCAATATTAGATTCCCAGCGTATGTAAGCGGGGAATAAGCTATGGTGAAGTGTGTTATTGAAATAAACTGCACTATAACTTATTCATTCGAACAAAACAATTTAGATATTCTGAAATTGTTAAGGTGCAGGAGTTCACAACAGTCTTCCTCGGAATGGAATACTTAAGTTAGATAAAATATGTAGGATTATGACCACTCTTGCTACTAATTGTTCCGACTCACCGATCTTGTTCTCAAACAATCAATCAATGAAAATATTGTTTTTCCCTCACCATTAGAAGTGTGGTTCTCCCTCAGGATCTGCAGTTGCAACGGTTTGTCGGGGTCCTCCACGCCCTGCACGCGGGTCAGCAGCTCGTCGACCATCTCCTGCCGGTTGCAGGGCAGGATGCCCACGTGGTCTCCGGGCAGGTACTGCATGTCGACCTGAGGAAAAAACCCATTCAAAATAATTATTATTTTCTCAGAGCATCACCTTTTCTCGGTCACATTTAAGCTCAGCATTTTACTTATGTTATCCTTTTCTAATCACTTTAATTGGCATGTCTGGGACCTAGGAATCAAAAGGTATTATGTAAAAGGGACATACCAATTTTCTTTCAAATAGATATAGATCACACTTCTAGAATTTGCCTGTTCAGTGCATACAACAAAATCTAGTACAACGAGGATGGTTCTGCAGCTGAGAGTTCCGTTTTAATCTCTCTTTTGAAGAAATTCTATTACATGCATCGTTTGTGAGAAAGGTGGAACTGATGCAACGGAGATACGCCTTTAACTATCAAACAAGATAATCTAACTATCAAACAAACAATCTGTGTGTCTAGAAGCAATAAAAACCCCCGACACGCCATAGCAACTGCAATGCAAAATTAGGTATTTTCTGAGTTAACACAACTATTATCAACTTGGAATGCTATTTCCGTCGTGAGCTTTCAAATATCAATTAGACTTTCAAACAATGTGACAAGCCACGGTTTTAAATAATTTTATGGAGTAATCAAAACATATCGTCGCTGGGAAAGCAAAAGGTCTGCAGCGACACTTTGGTAAAAAAATAAGTTAAATATTCAGTTTTTTTTCTGCATCGAATGCTCTGACTCTCGTTTGATTCTAAAGATTTTTGTAGCCCTTCAGCCATCTAAAATATATTTACCATTTGGGAGAAGGCTTGACTCAAGCGACACAAGTTTGGGACTTTTATTCGCTTTAAGTAACTCAGTGAGAGCATTAAGTTACCTGAGTTAACTTTTTTTTTCAAAATCCAATAAGGTACTGAAGACTTATGAATTTTATTTTAAAACAAAAACAACAAAAAAACAACAAAAAAATCTGGTGTAAGCTTCCCAAAATGGCACTTCAGCCATTTTGCCTTTCCGGCGACGATATTGACGTCATAAGATTCCCACCCGTCTGGAGCCAGTAGGACTGGAGGTTGTGGGGGGAGATGTAGAAGAGGAAGGTTGGAAAGTACCTGGCTATTCAGATCTGGTCACCAAACTCGGCTAAAGCCATTTTTTAAATTTTTATATGAATACCGCACAAGAGTCTCAACTGCTCCCAACCATCTAGAGTCAGTGAGACTATGGCATCCCCAAATAGGGTATGTTGTGAGGCGGAAGGTAGTGGGGAGGGGAAGGAGATTGGGAAGAGGCAGTTTGGGAAGTAACTTGCTATTCAGATCTGGTCATCAAACACGCCTAAAGCCATTTCAAGCAACGTTTTGATTCTGAATGGTGGTCTTTCACCAGGGCGATACTTGGAGTATCTACCACTCTAGAACGTGCTGCAAATATACTTTTTACTATTTTTTTTTATATTAATTAAATATGTTATGACACATATTAATTAAATAAAAGTTATTGGCGCACGCCGGGTTTGAACAAGCGACCTTTGGATTCGTAGTCGAGCGTCTTACCATGACCATTGACCATTGACCGTCAAGCAATGTTTCACCAGGGCGCTACCTTAGACTATCTACCACTCTAGAATGTGCCGTAAATATATAATATTTTATTTCATATTAATCAAATGTGAAATCACACGTATTCATTAAATAAAATTTTTTTGCGCACGCCGGGATTTGAACCCGCGAACTCTGGATTCGTCTTCTATCATCTTAACCACTCGACCACGGGGGCCGTAGTCTTCTTTAAAACTTAGACCAGCTTTAAAAGACGAGTTGGCTAAACACACGTCAAAAGGGACATAGTGAGTAAATCGTGAAGTAGCGTAATCGCAATAAAACTTGAAACTTTTTTACGTATGAGCGAAAATTACCAGTATTAACGAATCATGTAAAGAAGACGGCTTAGCGTATTAATACTGTCAGATTTCTTTTTGTACGCAGCGTAGCTTTCCTAATTAAAAATGTTAAACTCTCTGGTTTTATCGTTATTCCGGGTAATTTTAAACCCTGTGGATTATTTCAGTGATCTTGTCTTTAAAGTAAGTGTGATATATTTAGACAGATTGTATTTAGACTTGGCGAACAAATTAAGGCTGTGCAAGAAAAAAACACCTGAGTTTTACCTTTATTTATTTATGAATGTAATGTGTAACTTTAAAATTGTTACGTTACACAACGATAAATAAAAATAAACTTGCTGTCTAAAAAGAACTTCTACATAATCTGGCAATATACTGTTTTTTCGAAAATAGAATGTCATTTCAATATTGAATTGAAACCCAATTAGAGAGCTTCTTGACACTGGAAGACACTCTCAATATTACCCTATTGTGATAATCACACTGCGGAAAAGAAAAGGGGCTTAAAATGGCTTCAGCTGTGTTTAATGACTAGATCTGAATAGCCAGGTACCTTACAAACATTTTATTTTTCTCCCTTTTTGGCTTTTTTAATCTCAATATTTATCACCATTACCAAAAATGGGGATACCTTAGTTTTACTGACTTAGATACAAAATGTTACTTCAAATGACTTTCGCTATGTGTAATGAGTAGATTTTAATAACCAGATATATTAATGTGAACAGCCCCCATTTGTGTTAAATCCTTTCCCCCTCTACTTCCTGCATCCTCATAACATTTTAACGGCGGCCTCCGTAGTCGAGTGGTAAAACACTCGACTACGAATCCAAAGGTCGCGGGTTCGAATCCGGCGTGCGCGAATAAATTCTATGTGTCATAACACATTTAATTCATACAAAATAGTATATTTGCGGTACGTTCCAGAGTGGTAGATACTTTAAGTATCGCCTTGGTGAAATACTACCATTCAGAATCAAAACGTTGTTTGAAATGGCTTTGGTTTGGCGACCAGATCTGAATAGTCAAGTAATTTCCAACCTTCCTCCTCCCCATCTCCTTCTCTCTCCACTACTTTCAGCCTCACAATATTTACCAATTGGGAATGCCATAGTCTCACTGGCTCTAGAAGGTTGAGAGCAGTTAGGTCTATTGTGCGGTATTCACTTTAATAAAAATAAAATAAAACATGCCATAGAAATGAGGAAGCCATAATAATAGAAAAAGTTTTTTTTTCTCACCCCTGTTTTGAACTCCAGGAACATGGTGGCCCTGCTGGACGACTCGCCGTGCAGGTTCCTGACCTGCGCCACGGGGCACACGTGCACCTTCCTGCTGGTGGTGCCCTTCAGCGTCTCCAGCATGGGCACGCACAGGCAGTCGTCGGGCACGGCGAATCGCACGGTGCTGTCGGACAGCGCCAGCGTGCCCAGCGCGTCGGTCACATCGGACAGGGTGCTCTCGTCATCAAGGCAGAAAGCCTCGCAGGAAACCTACAGGAAAAACAAGGACTGTTAATCAAATTGTTATTTTATCACCGAATCACGACAGCCATAAAGCCATTTAGAAAAAAAAAAAAAACGAACCCACCCGGGTACGAATAATCTGAAAATATTTAAATTCAACCTACTACCATAATTATAAGCCTAAACATTGATGCATTTAGAATGATGAAGGATTAAGAGAAGATTAAGCACTGGACGCCTGGGTGCGAACCTGATGCATTTTTCCACTCGGCTACTAACCGGTCATGCAGGGGTGTCTTGCAATTTCTTCACAAATGGGTCTCCATACAAAAATTGTTCAATATCTGCTATAAAGGCTAAGCTCTAGTGTAACCAGGAGTGGCTCGTGACTTTTTAGTGTGCTAGAGTGCTAAGATTGAAAGAAAACGTCATTATTGATGCTGTTGTACCCAAAAATGATTTTTTTAAATTTGATTTTTGTATGAAGATTTTTCAGAAAGCCGTGTAGTGCACCACCAAAACTGAAAAATCCTGAAAATCTTTATACAAAAAATTAAAATTTCGAACAAAAAAAATACATTTTCGATTACAACAACATCAATAATGTCGTATTTTTCTATCTTAACATTCTACCACACTCAAAAGTTACGAGCCGCCACTGAGTGTAACCTCTCCTATTTTCTCATAAACAACGCACGTATCAAAATAGAGATAGCAACGGAGTTCTTAGCGGCAGAAACATAATATAAAATTCAATTTGTGCAGGCAATACATAAAGTTAGATCAAAGTGATTTATTGAAAACAATTCATTTATAACGATACGTAAATATCCCTAGCAACCTGATTTAATTTACTGATGGTATTCGATGGGGCTAATTTAGTACTGATCTACTCAACCTGATAGACTTTCACAAACCTACTAGAACCACTAGGCAGTATGTCCTTTTTTTATATTGCAGTTACCAAAACAAACTATCAAATGTTTTCTACCATAAATAGAATCCTAGTCCACGGTAATGAGTACTGTGAAATAGTTGACTACTTTAATATGTCCCTGGGTCAAGTAAAAACTAATATATTGAAGCATATTATGTTAAATAAGTGAATAAATTTAATTATAATGTTTTTTCTTACGTTTTGTATTGTAAGTTGCTATCTGCACGCTATTTGCTTTGTTTTGCTGAATTAATCACTGCATCTAATGTGTTTCTAGGATAATGATTGGTGTATATGTACTTATGTTTGTAGATGGTCATTGACCGTAAATAAATAAATGAATTAATCTGTAATCATTAGGGCTATGTTCAAATAGCTAAAACACTAATTGTTTCGGTGGTAATAAATGAATCCCTGAATATTCAAGGCGTAGATCCCCAATCGAGACCCAAAAACACGCTACTGTATAACTTGAATTTATCTTGTCTCATAAATTTTCATTTCCAATAATTCAAAACACATCGCTGGAAAGCAAATGTTTTTTTAATTGAAAAATTATACAGTGGCTTTAGGAAAGTCTTATTGTTGAACTAAAGATTTTCTGAAACCATTGGAACTTATTGTGGTTATTAAAATTATATGCCGAAGCTAACGAATTTAAAAAAACAATGCAATTAATAGTTCTAACGTGCCTAGTACGTATGCGAGAGTGTATTTATTTATTAAAAAATCTGTTCTTATGTAAGTTGCTGTGAGAATTGTACTTTCTCTGGAAAAAAATCTGTTGTGACAGATTCAAGACCAATCTTTCCCTAGTCCAATTCAAACATATTAGCTTGTCTGAGATTATTCAACAAACATTCTGTGGCAAAACAAAATAAAATAACCGTAAGCGTTGCAATGCAGCGTATTGCTTGTACAGTCGAGTACGAGAGCCATGACTCGTAATATTAATACGAAACGTTTAAACGTAATTAATTACTGACGAAATTCGTGTGAGATGATGTTTACGGGATTACTCGGATGAGCTGTACAAAAACAAAGATGCAAGGTTTCGTGCATTACATAAGGTTGGCATCACACTTATTGGAGGGATTTTCGTAAAAGATATAAAAGTTCCACAAATAAGCTGTATAAATTTTCACCACGTTCGGGTTCATGTTACGACTGAACTGCACCGTGAGACTAAAACGGTAAAACGGTACTGTCATATTATTCTTCTACGTGATTGCCTACGCTGGCTTCGAGTCACAGAAAGAGTTCACTTTCATATTTGTCTTATTGTGTATAAGATACTGGACGGGCTCGCACCGTCATACTTGACTAATCTCGGCGCACATGAAAATCCTACTCGGAGGTAACTCACGCACAGGTCGGTCAAGTCTGATGCGGCGAATATACGAAACTGATTTTTAAAACAATCAAAGTAATTTAAAACTCACACTTTTCAGGAAAGACTGCCTACAATAACGAGCGAAAAGCGCCCTTTGGGTGATTGAATCACTGAACGGAGCTATATCGTTGCCTCGAAGGGAAAAGGGCTGAAGCGCCATTTAGGGAAGTTTACAACAGAGCACTTTAAAGTTATTTCTAATTGCTTTCAGAACCCGGCTGGATTTTGAAAATAAAGTTAAATCAGGTAACTCAATGCTCTCACTGAGTTACATAAAGCAACAAAAAGCTAAAAAAAAGTCCTAAACTTGTGTCGCTTGATTCAAGCCTTCTCCCAAAGGGTAAATATATTTTAGATGACTGAAGGGCCAAAGAAGTCTTCAGAATCAAACGAGACTCAAAGCATTCGATACAGAAAAAAAACTGCATATTTAATTAATTTTTAACCAAAGTGTCGCTTAAGCCCCTTTGCCTTTCCAGCGACGATATGAATTTGAAATTTATTATTATTATTGCAATTTGAGCCATTCATTCGAAATATAATTCGTTTTTTTAAATTTTACTAAACTGGACATGTATTAATTTAGCCCAACACTACTAAATTGATATGCCTACCGAATCTAGCAAAAACACAAAGTACGAAAGTGTGCGATTTTAATTTGTAACATGATACTCAGGCTCGGGGCTACGGTTCGCAGATTATATGTAAATCTTTTCCATTTCGTTTATGTAAGCAGTCAGGAGACATCAATCCGAGGTATTCCTTTATAACGTCGCGAATCTGAGGAATTCCCCTCGCGAGTCGTTTTATTACCCATCAAGCCACGAGGCGGAACATCCTCGTAAATATATCTCCACAGCCTTCAGACTTCTGGCGGAATGCCTTCTTGTGTATTTTGTTATAAATTAAGCCGTTACATACGACAAATTGTGGGTTACATATTGTACACATATTACAATCTGTATGACAATGTAATTTACGATTTTCATAACTCATCATGTTTTTTTCACAATAATTTATTGTATTTTTATAATGTCTGTTTTATGATTTTTCTTTTATGTGACTTTAAAATGATTGAAAAATAGCATTTATTTTAATTATACAGCGTTATGATTAACTGTGAGCTGAGCATCCTTGACCACTGTAAGTTTGAATACAAGGAGATGCAGCGCTCTGCTACAAAGGTCATCAATATTATACTATTTTTATACCATATTAAAGTTTTTGTAATCGTGTACGAGGCCTGTTGAAAAGAAAAGGTGAATTTTGAATTTTTGCGGGCTGTGTACATTCGATTATCGATTTTTTTTGTTATGTTGGTACATGTATGTTTATCATATGATAGCATTATCAACCATTTTGGATAAGTGGTTTGTTTTTGACAACTGGAAAGGTTAGTCACGTTTTTGTGTGTTCTTCGATTTTTTACTTTTGAAAAAAAATGGATCAAAGAATAAAATCCTAGATTTGTTCTCCAGGACGCTCATTGTCACTAACATCTTCCCGGCCTTCTGTAAAGCGCTTGTACCACTTATAAATACTTTTTTGAGACAAAGTAGACTCGCCAAATGCCACAGTTAACATTTTAAGTGCGTTGGAGCACTTTATTCCATTTTTAACGCAAAATTTTATACATATTCTTTGATCCATTTTTTTCAAAAGTAAAAAATCGAAGAACACACAAAAACGTGACTAACTTCCAGTTGTCAAAAACAAACCACTAATCCAAAATGGCTGATAATGCTAACATATGATAAACATACGTGTACCAACATAACAAAAAAAATCGATAATCGAATGTACACAGCCCGCGAAAATTCTAAATTCACCTTTTCTTTTGAACAGGCCATGTAGTACGTATTTACGTGTATCTTTTATTTTTTCAACTCGACGCGCGTGTTATGGTGACAGTCTACATAGAAGATATTAGAAGACTAATAAAAATAATTCTAAAAAAGTTATTAGATTACTCAAGTGATGATTTATTTAAAGATTTCAAAGTTTTGGATTTGAATAATATATATTTTTTTATTGTATTGCTTCAAATCTACAAAGATAAATGCAAATTTGATTCAGTGATCATTAGACCAAGAACGTTGAAACTCAATACAATAACAGTCTAACATCATTATTCTTTTTCAGCAATTAAGATTTTTAACGAACTTCCTAAAGACATAATAGATATTAATAACTACGAGATTAAAAAAAAATCAAAATACACTTTTCTTATTTATTTTTGATCATAAAAAATAAGTACCTATAAGTAACCCTAGTACTACCTCTTCAAGCACGAGAATTTTTTCAATTACGGCGGTTATTATCACAAACAAGAAATTATAAGGATTACATTGTAAATCAATTGTATTTAAATATTACCTAGTATTAGTATTAAGTAAAACATGTTTATTATGTACAAAAAATACAATTAAAAAAGGTTCTTCTAATAAACTACTTAAATATTTGACTTACGCGAGGATAGAGAGTTGAAAAATTCTGACGGTGAAATTAAAACATACGAGTATCTTGGCCGAGTGGTCCAAAGGGTCGAGTTCACACTAAGGTGTAGCGAGGTCAATCTTCTGTTACCTAAGTCCTCCGTAATCGCACAAGGAACATTTTCCGCTTACAATGATGGATGTAGGAGGAATTCAAATTTTGTTACGTTAGGTTAGAAGTTAAAGTGCATTCTAAGCACATATTGGAATACGGTCATATTACCAAATATAAAATTAATGATTCACCCCCTTGTAACAATCACTGAGTATACCTAATTTTATAAAATAACAAAAAAATCTAGCAAATTTCGTGCTTTCTAAAAGCCTCTTCACCATTTTGCTTTAATCATATCATCAGGGAAAACAGAATCCAAGTCATTTTCATTATTCTAAATACGCTATTTCTTTTTTCTGTATTTCGGCGAGAAACGTAAAATAATATGTCTGAACCTATCCCAGGGGATGCAAAGTCGTTACAATTATCCTTTCCGTAATTTAAAACAAAGAACGGAGGTTCTTGTTAAAAAATCTTTTTTTTTAAGTTATTCAAACGCTTACATGGATAGTTGTGTTATTATTTAAAAAGCTACCTATTTAAACGGAATTCGCGATATCTTTAAAATATTTGTCTTTATTTGTATATTTGTGCAAATAGAGTTGACCCAAACAACACGCATATTTTGATATGACTGTGTGTGTATTTAACTTCCGACAGTGATGTCCTTGCGAAACGTCACTGAGAAACAGCCTTTTGTCTCGCTTACCCCTACTTATTATTTTGAGCGAAAAGGGACACCGACGTCACACCGGTCAACGTTTGTGGGCAGTTCCGGGTCTCGTTGAAAGTTGTGTTAGCAACCAGTAACGGTATTACGTCATGGTCAAATTCGAACCGTTCAATAATTAGCGATTTTGAAGCGTTTTTAAAATTTATTATACATTTTTTGAAAACATTAAATTTAAAAAAAATAATCTTTATGTTTTACACACGTTTTTTATCAGTAGATTTTTATTATCAAACATAATACATAGTAGATAATATAAAACAGAGATTATACATTATAATGTAAAGTGTCATATTAATATATATTTAATCTAACATTTCATTATCAATTATTATGAAGGTGTACCCTCATAAAAAAGTTGTGCTTGTGTGTATGAGGGGGTGATATTTATTTAGTTACTAATAATTTGCTGTAATGATTTTTCAAAAATATTTATTTTAAGTTTTCAGTGTAGTTTTTAAATTGTATTTTGAATTCTTTGAGATCATCATTAATCAATCTTATTTTTTCCGGTAAACTATTGAAGAATTTTATTCCTATCCCTCAATATATATCAATAGATATCCCTCAATTATGAAAAAACCCACTCTGGGCCGAGTGTAATGATTAAATATTATTTCCAGTGTCATAAAATATGGCCTTTTTTTATTATTAACGATGACGGCTTTTTATCCGGCGTAGAAATTCAACCGTATAGATTACGCAGTGGAAGTGATAACTTTCTTTTAAATTTTATATAGCATTCGTGTTCGGGCTTCTAAAGTCTTGACTTTTTTCAATTCCCGGGACAAAAGCCGTGGCAAGGTTATATTTTCATCTCGTATACCAAAACATCTTACATTTTAATGAATCCAAAACATAAAAAAAACATTTCGTATTTGTAGGTGTATTTGTACGAATAGTATGTGCGAAAAACGTAAACAGAAATAACAATATTTCATAATTTTTTGAATTGAGGAGTATTTTTTCATTTTCTATTTTTTTTTAATCGTCCACAAAACAAGGTATAAATAGGTTTTTATTTATTTATATAGACCTTCCTCTTCCTCGTTTTCCCCTCTCCCCAGCTTATTTTAGCCTCACAACATTCACTAAATGCGTACGCCCAAGTTGAACTGACTCCGGGCAGTTGGATCTCTGGTGTGGTATCACATTAATAAAAGTGACTGGAATATCACTGTCATGAGAATGTACTACATATAGTGTCACGTAACGACCCTCACCGAACGCTGACCACACTGTGATGTACTTCCAACTTATATATTCTGTCAGTAAATGAATGCTTCCAAAGAATAAGGAACCAGTACCGCTGATTAAACGCTCATACACGCCAGCAAAGTATATCCTACCGAAGTACAAAAAGTGGTGACTCCGACATGATAAAAGTATCAAAAGTGTAAATGCTTACCTTGTTAAGGTCCCCTGCCCCCTCCTGGTTGTCATTTACAGTGTTGTCGTTTCTAGATAATTAAATACCTCTACCGCTAACAAATCACTCCTACACACCTACTAAAGTGGTAAATTACAACATGATAAAAGCAACTAAAGGAGAATTGATGCTTACCCAAAACTTCCGTCTCCAGTTCGTAAAGACGTGAAACTGGTTGCACATTTCATATTTTGTCTCCGTAACTTTTCCGTGCAGAAGTGTTGTCATTTATGGAGCATAAGATACTTCTACCACTCATAGTGATGGCCCCAACTTGATTAAATACCTGAAGTGCGTAGTAAGGACACTTACCCTGAACACCTCGCCTGCCCACTTCTTGAAGGCCTGATCCTGGCCGCACATCTCGTCCCCCGTGTCCATGCCCATGAGCCTCTCCCCGCCCAGCTGGCCCAGCAGCGAGTCCACGTCCTTGCCGAACTTGCAGAAGTTGGGGTAGGCGGAGCTGCCGAGCGCGAACACGGCGAAGCGCACGTTGCTGAGGGGGCCGAGGTCGCCCTCCGCGCCGTCGCCCGAGGAGCCGCGCAGGGTGTCCGACCTGGCCAGCCCGCTGTCGAGCATCTCGGTCTGGCTGTTGGCCTTCATGAAGGACTTGGGTGTGTGCATTTGGGAGCTGGAACAAACAACTCTTTTTTAATATGTGAAGTGTGCATCCGCCATACTGGTTTATAAAGTTTTTTTAAACTGTGTAATTTCAATAAAAAATGTTGATATTAAAATTAACCTTTTGAAGCTTTACACTTCATTGTGAAATTAATTATTCAAACAAAAAACAATAAAACTTTTTCAAATGAGTGGTTCCAATTCATATTGTGTGAATTTTCCATTGTTTTTAGTAAAATCTGTTAAAAATGTAGAGACATACAATTAACCAAATTTTATTAATTGATAAAGTTATGCATGCAATTAATAATGATTCACAAAAACAATATGTCGCCAAATTTATCGTATCCGAGTGGTAGATTCTCTCAGTATCGTTCTGGTGAAAGACCACCATTCAGAATCGACTCATTGCTTGAAAGGGCTCTAGCCGTGTTTATTGACCAGATCTGAATAGCTAGGTACTTCCCAGCATTCTTCTTTTCTTTCTCCTTCCCACTCTCTTCAGCCTCACAACATACCCTGATTGCGGATGATATAGCCTCACTGGCTCCGAACAGTGGACTCTGGTACGGTATTAACACAAAAAATGACAGAGAAGCAAATCTGTTTGTTTTTCTCAGAAAAGTTGTGGAACATTTTTTTGCCTAGAGTCTCCAATTTGTAATGCCATCTTCATCATGAGCTACGATTATTTTTAAATATCCATCCAAGTATCAAAAATAACGCAAGATTCCACTTTGTTTGTTCCAACTTTACCTCTACAATTAGTTTTAATATTTTCGAAAATTATTTAAAATCTCAAGAGAAGCTTCTGCCTAATTATCTATTAACAGCTGCGACAGAACCTTTTCCACGATCAAATGAAATATTTATTCGTCAAAACAAATTGATGGGAAGCTACGTTTAAAAATAATAAAATTAACATATTTACAGTTATTCAATACTGTCAAAATAATAAATCTAAATACTCGGTCATGGTTGCGATATTTTTAATGAAATATTTTCATTACTAAGGTTTGTTTCAATCCTTTTAAATAAAACATTTTCAATAATACCGTTTCGAATGATATTTTATTGGGAAATATTTTTAAGACGTTATAATATCTAGCTATATTAAACATTTTCTAGAAACATGAGTCGGACTTATCCTAAGACTAATCTGTGGAGGTATAAACCTAGTTCTTAAAAACTGTATTTTATAGAAGCGTATGAAATTGAATGTGAATTAATTTATTATCTGCACTAGTCATAGTCAGCAAACACAATAAGCATGGATAATACTCTTCTCTGTGACGACAAATAATTGAGATTCGTTCCGAGTATCAAGTTATCAAACAAAACTCAAACGGAGATTTGAGCACTTCATGGATAAGTGTTTTTAATCAAATTTGCAAAAGTGTTACGATTTATGTTTTTTCTATGATAACCTAAAGAAAAAAAAAAGTATTTGTTTAACAAAAAAGAAAATATCATAGATAAAAAAAGACTTTTTACTCTGATGTATTTCGGAGATTACATATTGTTTGGTAACACTTAGCAGTCATCTGTATTTAAAACAGAATATTTTAAATAGGATTGTTCTTGAAATAGAATAGATCTGATGCCATGATTATCATTATTTTGACTGGCTTTATTGTGCAGAACAACGCTGAAAAGTTTTAAAGGTAATTTTTAAGAAAGCTTTATAAAAATATGATGTTTACCGACATATTAACATAACTTAAAAATAGTTTTACCAGCTCAGAAAACCGATAAAAAAATCATGCGAAAATAGATTTTAAATCTGTGATTTCTCTGAGTAAAGAGCCTTAAAATGAACGTCATTGTTTTTTGCTTTGAATGAGTGAAATGTATTTCGTCCATTTTATAAATACTTCCCGTTGACCTCTTCTGACTGATATTTTAAATTTGAACTACGAGCATGATTAGAAACAAGTTTTATGCAGTTTTTTCTAGTAGTGGTTTGCCATAACTTTTTCCGACTTTCGCAATTTTAGAGAAAAAATTGTTTCTCGGTCGTATTTTTGACATCAAAAAGATTTTTGTTTTTGTTTTATCTCTTTCGGAAAGGAGAAAACTCTTTTGAGTCTTAGAAAACTTAAAATTGAAATATATAAAATAGGCTTTTGCTTTTAATGCTATACTATTTGATGGTCGTAATACAACTCTTCGTAAAATATTTTTTTTACTCATTTATGATTTTTATGCATTTCTATCAAACGTATAATTTGTATATACCTATGTTTATGATATAAATATAAAAGGTGTGTAAGAAAATAATAAATTAAGATAGAATTCCTACACTGAAGCTTTCTTCAGTAGGGGAGTGTAGGTATGGGTGAGCTCTTTCGGTTAGTTAGGATCCTCGGATGTTCTTTTCAGAATAAAACACCTGAAAAATAAATAAAAACAGACAAAAAACGTTGCACACGTTTTTATTGCGCACGATTCAGTGTTTCCCATAGAGATAATACGATGAAACTCAAAATTCAACCGTATCACTATTATAAACCCCGTGTATTCATGGAAAAGCAGACACAAGAAAACTAGATAAGGTGATTGATATTCTTTTGATGGCCGGGATATCCACAGTAGCGTAGCGACTCCCCATCTGCTCTCACAGCTTTTGAGAAAGTTGAGCAAAAGTTTCCTATGGCGCGCATAAATCCTATATTTTCTGACTTGCTGGATGCATTTTTCGAAAGCTTTTTACTAGGCGAACGATATTTAAAACTCTGAAAACATGTTTCAATTTTTTTATAATTATTATTTATTACGAATATTCACATCAGTTGTGGGTTAGTTCACAAACAAACAAGGTGATTAGAAAATAAATAAAAAACATTTTCCGCCTGCAAGAAGGATTCATCAGACCTTAGAACTGCAATATTTATGTATATTCGGGTCCAATGAACAGACTTCGTCTCAATTTTCGCGAGGTTTTCAATTGAAATGTCACAATAATAACACACCGGAGAATAATACTTATTACGTGGATTTAAAAATATTGCATAACGCCAATATTCAGCCTAATCCATACATCGTCCTGGGCCGCATAATAAGCCGCATGACGGCCACGGGACGATCCAGATCCGAGAACGACTGCATGAAAGCCAAACGCGTCGGAGTGTCGAGGGAAGACACGTCAGACATGGTGAACAGACTGATGAAAGCCATACGCGTCGGAGTGTCGAGGGAAGACACGTCAGACATGGTGAACAGACTGATGAAAGCCATACGCGTCGGAGTGTCGAGGGAAGACACGTCAGACATGGTGAACAGACTGATGAAAGCCATACGCGTCGGAGTGTCGAGGGAAGACACGTCAGACATGGTGAACAGACTGATGAAAGCCATACGCGTTGGAGTGTCGAGGGAAGACACGTCAGACATGGTGAACAGACTGATGAAAGCCATACGCGTCGGAGTGTCGAGGGAAGACACGTCAGACATGGTGAACAGACTGATGAAAGCCATACGCGTCGGATTGTCGAGGGAAGACACGTCAGACATGGTGAACAGACTGATGAAAGCCATACGCGTCGGAGTGTCGAGGGAAGACACGTCAGACATGGTGAACAGACTGATGAAAGCCATACGCGTCGGAGTGTCGAGGGAAGACACGTCAGACATGGTGAACAGACTGATGAAAGCCATACGCGTCGGGGTGTCGAGGGAAGACACGTCAGACAGGGTGAACAGACTGATGAAAAATGAATATTATTACTACTCAATTACAGAATTTTATATCCCACGGAGGAGACACATTTAATTAATAACCCCCAGACACCACATGTGCGAAATGCGTGGGAAACGAATTGCATTAATATTCGCACATTTATTAAATTGATTTATTACCCCGAGACGGAACTCGCATAAAATGCATCGAGATGCTCACGCGGTGACCATCTGTCGCAGAGTGTGGGAAAGCGCAAAACGAGACGAGTATATAAAGACAAACATCGAAAAGGATAATTCAGTCTATGACGTTGGCGCGTAAAGTGTACAAGTATCATATCGTAACGAGCTGTCCCTTCGCCGGTGCCGTCCCTTCCGTCTGCGGAACGTATGCCGTCTCCCGGAGCCGATCGTCGTTTTCTTCGATTCGATCACGTCTACGGGTACGATGAGTACCGCGGCATGATCGATAGTGCATTTGCGTTTCCCGTTTCCTGTATGACGTCTCTCTTGGGCATCGTCTCTGGTGGTCGTCGTGTTTGCGGACATTGTCCGATGGATGTTGCGGAGATGCCTCAGATCATCCGCAGTACGTCATGGGATACGTCATAGGGAAGATTTCTTCCATTTGCGGTCGACTTCTAATTTTTGTTACCAGTGTTTACGTGCTGTTTTTATTTTTATACCTATCCAACAATATGCTGATGGTGGTTCAGTTTTATTGAATAAATATTTTTAAGTGTTTTTCATTTTGAACCTTGAAATTATAAACTATATTTTTGGAAACTAGAACGAATTTTAGAAAAAAAAAAATTAAATTCGCTCTTCTTTCGTTTTTTTACCCACTAAACTATCCTTATCCACTTGTTGAAATGCTCCAATATTCTGATCTAACCGCCCCTAGCTAAATTTCATCCCCTCCAACCAAAACACCGTCCTTAATTGGTCTACCGGTCCCGTCCGGTTCAGCTGGTTCGGTAGAGGTAGAGGGGCCCCCCAACGAGCCGACCCTAACCTAACCTAACCGATTGACGATGAAAAATATGTTTTAATGTAGTACGATGAGCTGGGTGCACCTTAAATTTGATAGGAGATCTGTAATCTTAAATCCATATCTCTACATAATGGATGCGATTAGCAAGTACACAGTCACATGTCCTACCAAATATTTAGATAAATTTAATGTGTAATTTGCCAAAATCAGAAATCATATCAACATTTTCACGACACAAATGAATACATGCAATAAAATAAAAACTAAGGGCATAAAAAAATAGTTAAGTATGCAAAAAATTGCGTTGCACGTTTAACAAATTTTCTGAATACTTCACTTTTTTTTGGGAGTGGTTTATATTTTATTACGTGTTTTCAAATAGTTAATAGTAATCTGCTGACAAGTTTGCAAACGTTGAATATAATTACCGGTGGGGCACATTTAGTGCTCTCGGTACATTTAAAGATATATTTTATCTACTTTGGTATATTTTGGATAAAATTTGGACCCGATGGGTAGCTACTGCTATCCATCATTACCCAAGAAAAATAAATTATTGTAATAGTCACAGTATAAACATGGTAAAATTAAAAGGTTGTTAAGAAAGCTAGAAGAGAACGAGGCCATCGTATTACTTTTGATAACGTTGTAGGCTTAAATAATTGCAATACACTTACCTGAGAAAACAGTATTATGTATCATCTATTTTTTTAGTATTTCAATTTAATGTATGGAGAGTGGTTTGAACAGATTTCAAAAACCATATGCATGTTTTAATTTAAATGTATTGATACGTTTTAGTGAAAGAAAAATTAATTCAACTGTGAATCGAAATAACATTTTTTATAAATGAAAGAAATGTTATTTATAATTTCCTTGTTTAGTTAAGAATTCTGAATACAATCGCGCAGCAAAGCTTGATAAGGTACTTAAACAACTCAAGCACCGTTCAAAAACTTAAATGTGTTTTCATTTTAACCGTGTTACATCGGGCATGGCTATAAAAAAATACAGGCTTAACTCGTTTTTAAAGCCAGAAATTCATAATGCATTAAATTATGGCAGCCGCAAGTAAAAAATTAATTGCGAAAACGGGTTTTTAACATGAAATTAAAAAGCTCCGGCCTGGTTTCAAATCCGGGGGGAGAATTATTTTACTACAACCTTTTCACGGAAGGGGGACTTTTTGGGGAGCGTTTATGGGGGAAATAGGCCGTTCAATTTGGCTCTACAGATCTTTTGGTAATGGCACCCAAAGTACATAATGGATCAGGGTAATCCAAATATCTTACAAGTTATCTGTGAAATATTTCGCTGAGTGTCGTTTTTATTGCGTGTTCAAGTAAGAACCTACATACATGCTAAAGTTTTATGATGTGCTAACGATTTTCGTGAGACATAAGTACGAGTATTGCTGTTCGAGGCTTTACATATTCCGTAAAATGGATCCTCAAAGAGCTTTAAGGCAAGCTGTTCTTTTTTTCAAAGTGACTAAGACGAGAAAAAACGAAAAAAGTATTCACAGATGTGTTAAATAACTTTAGCACATCCTTATCACAATTGTTTGCTCTAATTGGCTGAGTATACGATACAGTGATTTATAAAGGATATTTTTATTTAAAGCTTTTTATTTAAAGCTTTTTATTATTATGTACTGACTACCTTTCGTTATAGTATAAAGGGGAATTTTTATTATTGTTTATTTTATTAGTAATCAGTTAAATTTGTCCAATATCAGGTATGTTTCCCATAAACTGAATTTCATATTATTCCTTAATTACCTTCTCAGTTAATGTGTTGCCTTTTTTTGTACCCTGATGCTTAGACTACGCGAAACCGGTCGGTTATAATCTTTTTAATAAAATCTGTGGTCTTAAGCAAAGTTGTTGTTTATTTTTTTTTTAATTAAAGGAATTAACTGTAGTCCAACTGGGTCAATTTCTAATTAGAGTGGTAATAAGGGGTTGCATATGAACACTTCTCTAATTAAACCGTAACTTCTCTTCCTACCTATCATCTAATTTATCTGTAGATGCAATTTCGGCTAAGTTCTAAATTTTTAGCAAGTTCTTCGAACCGTTTTTTTTTCTCCCACATTCCTGAATATTATTTCTCCGAAGTCGGCAGTGCTATAATCCCACTGGCACTGCGAAATTTAAATTATTTTATTATCATCAAATAAATAAAAATAAAAAAGCAATTCTTTTCCCATATCCCTGGAACTATTAAAATGACGTACGTTCTGTTCGTGCATTGTTTTTAGCTTTGCGGAATTGTCGGAGGTTTTTCAGGAATTGTTTGTGAGCCGAGCATTTATCCTATATCCGATTCACCTGTCCGCCTCCAGTGGAAAAAAGTTAAGCCGCAAACACGGGGAGGGGAGTGTATAGACTTTGTGGACAAACTGGGACAGGAATCCGCCCTAGTGGGTAGTAGGAAACTGGGCACTGACTTCTAATGGAAACTTTGTCCACGCGCAGCAGACATGTCTGGCATATCGGATGGCGGCTAACGGCATCATGAACAAAGAACACGGCACACGGGGTGCCATATCGCGACATTAGGTTATGCGCTAGCATCAGGGAGTATGGCAGTGGAAATCTGTGACTTTTCGTTATTTCCAAAGAAAAAAAAAAGTTCGTCCCGTAAACGTAGTAGGTTCAAAATTTTTTTTTAAACTCGTCGGTCAAATACATACCAACACCATTTTTTATTGGTTCTGGTGAGAAGATTCTTTTTCTGTGAATTCTAAAGCAAAATGTATTTGTATTTGAACCAGGAAAGACACTCGTCAACTAACGGTGAAATGCCATTAATTTGCACGGCTTGTATGGAATATGTAGGTAAGCTCTTTTTAGCAGACACAGTAAATTCCATCATGAGCTATGGTGCTTTAAAATATACCCATTTTATTTGTCAAAAAATAAGAAAAGACGCCATAATATATTCTTTGTACTATATGTTTTCATAAAAAAAGTATCAAGGTACTTAGTATAGTAAATATTTTGCAACTTTTCAACGGGTTCAAACATTAAAGAAAGTTTTGCCTATGTATTTATTTTGTATCTCGTATTCTGTTTTTCATAAAAAATCTACAAAACGCAATTTGAATTCGATATTCAGAGTTACTCTTGGATTATTTACCGTTTATATTTGTCCTTTAACGTGAGTCACGTAACAATATCAGTTGCATTTATTGTTTTGTTAAGGTGAACTGTTATGAAATATCGTTATCCAGTAAATTTCAGTGATTTCTACAATACAATTTTATCTGTAGTAATTTTAACGGCTTAGTATTTCAAACCACTTTAAGCAAATCAACCTAAAAAGCCTTTTAGCAATGCATCTCAATTTTTTCACAATTTTTACCTACAATTTAAAATATTTAGTTTAAAAAACATATGTGGGTATTGGGATTCTGTTTGATGCTTACTGTTTTAAACTTAACTATTTGTTTAGCTTTTTCAGTGTCGCTGTGTTTGCAATATACCATAGATAGTACATATTATAAATACATACCCGTACCCGTTATAAATTGAAACCTGCCCGGTCTTAATAAAAAAATAGCCGAATTAAGTTTAAAATGTTGTTTTATCAAATCATTCAATTGGAACACCACCACGACTTCGCAGTTTCAAAACTTTGAATACATTTTATGGCTAAAAACACTATTTAAAGTCTCGATGTCTATAGTGTAACATCTAAATATAATAAAACATGATGCTTATTAAAACGGTTTGTTTAGCGTTAAAATATATAACCGTTTTTTTTTAATTATCCATCAAATTTTTGACGGTGTCCATTATTGATGTGTGATTGTTGAGTGGAATAATTTTGTATTCAGAAAAAAACTGTCAAACGAAAAATTGTTGAAAGAAATCTGACAACAGTCATTTTATTTGTGCAAAATATTTTTACCATAGGGGGAGCGTGAAATCTGTCGCTCTGTCAAAACCCTCCAATTGTATTTCATCACAAATATTGTCATTTTGCATATAAGAGAAAAATAAATCTCTTAGAATGAAGGCAGATAAAGACTTAGAAAGAAAATAATGTTCTTATGCTGTTTTCACAATTTGATTCTTTTTAAATTGTGTTCCTTATAACAAATGACGACTCGTGATTTTTTTGTCTGCTAAAGTGCTAAGATTGAAAGAAAACGTCATTATTGATGCTGCTGTAGCCGAAAATAATTTTTACTTTTTTTAATTTCATTTTTTCTATGAAAACGTCGTATTTTTCAATCTCAACACTCTACCACGCTAAAAAGTCACGAGCCGACACTGCTTATAACATAAAAATAAAAGATTTTACAAATTGATGGTGCTCAATTAAATATCAAAAAGCTTTAAGACTGTAATATGGCCATATCAAACGCTGTATAGCTACATATATAATTTAAGCAGGTAATGAAAATTCCGAACAAAACTAAATATACGATTCACATTTTTAATTAAGTTGGATATGGAACTTTTTATTTTTTTTTTCATTTTAAACATTTAGGTTCCACGGCAACCGAACTAGGCACGTTTCCGTATTGCGATGGCTGAAAGTACTAACTGAACGATTTTCTCACTCTTTTAATCTATGTAATTTAAATATTCTGAATATGTTTTTCATGTAATATTTAACCCAGAAAAAATGAAAAACTTTTGTTTGCTAAGGTAAACTAAAAACACCTTTAAATTATCACTTTTTTTAATCGTAAATATATATGACTTCAAAATATCAATTATTACAGAAATATATTGCTTTTAAGCTTTAATAGATAATTTTAAGATTTATAATAATTCTACACTTTGTCATAGGTAATAAAAAACCCTCTCTTTCATCATTGAAAAATGAGCGAAAAACACCCATAACATAAACACCAAAAACTATTTTTTACTTTATAAGAAAGTAACTAACAGCTGCAAAAACTACCAATTCAACTCATTTTTTTTTTTTAAATCAGGCTAAAAGTTTTCCCATGATAGAGTAAGTTATTGCTTGTTTATCACAAGTGCCACAAACTGTATTTTGTAATGAAAATATATCGTATTTAGATCCAGTAGTTTAATTGACCGTCATATTTGACATCGTCACAAATTGGCAATCAGCACCAATTGGAATATTTTGACATTTGAAGGGCCCTCGTAACCGCCAATGTTTAGTTCGTCAACAGTTTGTCAAATGTGATGTTGAGTTTGGTCATCAAAAAATAACCAAACGCCGACAGCCCGGAAATCGGCGGTCGACCCTTCAAATGAAAAAATATTCAAAATGACGATGATCGTAAGAATAGTGACCATGTTAAATATGACCGTCCGAGACGGTCAAAAAATGATCCATAGACTTGTCCAACTGACATTTTACAAAATATGTAGATAAAAAAACCTCAAAAATGTATTTAGAAAAATATGTTGCGAATTTACATATGAACATTTGTAAGTCAGTCAGTGGGCCATATATTCTACGCTACTCCGTATTACGTGTCAACCCACACAGCCTTTAGCTTGTCCCACAAAGTGGTTGTTTGTGGCTTCGCGGGGATTAAAACTAATTGAATACCGCGGAAAGCTTTGTTTTGGAACAAGCTTTTAAACACTATTATTATTCTACCAACGAATTAAAAACATACCCTAATAAAAAGGAAGGGATTATTTTAAATGATGTTCATCTTCATTTCAGTTGAGCCTTTTGACAAAGTGCCGTGACACTTGTCTCGACTATCCGAGGTACTTGGATCGGTGTAGTTGGGCAGTTTAATAGTTTATTTTCACAAAAATTTGTGTTGGCACTATTAATTAAGGACACGATAAGTTTAAGCACATTGTTGTTAGGGTTGAATTCCTTTGATACTCGTATGTTGTGTTCTTGAAAACTTGGTGTTATATAAGGGTTGGGTATCTGTCAAAGGAGTACTATTTACAGTCAATGATTATAAATTTATTTTTGATGAAGTGAAAAACACTGCTCATTTTTATTTATTTTTATGTTGACCGTTTTACTACCTAAAATTAGATAAAATAATAAGTTTGTTCAAAAAGTTACCAATATAACCAGGTTGCTACTTTTTGAAAAATGAAAGATGGCTGGAGAATATTTTCCTAGATTATCCCATTATAGACTTATACTATAGATAAAATGATATTTCAAGAATTTGTAAAAGTAATCGTCTTAAATGTATGTGAGTATAGTTTAAAAAATAATGTTTTATTAATAGAAAAAAATAAACATATATAATTAATGATGTTGCAGACATCATTCTTGAAACCGATATCATCAGAAATCGAGCTTTTAAGACGGCCCAGTGTCAGTATGACATTTCAAAAAAAAAGTTTACGTAAAAGATATCACTTCTTGAAAATACCACGGTACGCCCCTGGGAGATACTTGTGTTAATTTTGCGTAGTTAGCGAGGTATTTGATTGAATTTGGTTGCTGGATTTAACCCATTATTAATATTTTCAATAGATTTCCGAGCAACTTGTCAATCACCGATTAGTATTTACATCGTAACGCCTAGCATGTAAGAAGCTTTGATGTATTATATAAAATTAATCAGAACAAAAGTTAATATATCAGCTGCTTCATAAACGACGCAGTTCTCTTACAATAAGACTTGGTTTAATTCAATAATATATTTTGATGATTTGTAGAGCCGTTTTGGTGTGAAATTACCTCAAAGATCACCAAATTCAAAATTATCATAAAACCTCAATGTGAATGCAAATACAAAATAGCAAATAAAATTGTATCAGGTCGTTTGTATTTTCTTATATTATGGGAAACGCACTGAGTCCTTCGTTTCGTCGTGAAATGATTCTTCAGGTGTTTACGTAAGCTCTTCCTGGGGTTTCCTTCAGTAGGGCACATTTCCGCCCTCGGAGATCTTTTTCGACAAGTGAAAACCAACAGATATAATATCAATATCTACAGAAGGGTTACGTAGGTACTCAAACTAAACTATTTTAGAAACCTTTTATGAATTATTTATAAAAATATGTTATTATTACAGAAGCTTCTAAACTTAGGTATAATTTATGTTAACTATCTGTCGGTACAACTTTAACGAAGAGAATCTTTTTTAATAATTAAATTAATTTACTTTCAAGGATCTAAATTATTCCGGTAAACTATCCCAAAATTTTACATTAATAATTTTTACTCTGTTGTAATAGTTTTGACAAAAAATATGTTTCATGATTAATGAACGTACACTTTTCTATGCGAGATTCTAAATTGAAGAATGATTTTTAAAAAGAAGTATTAAATTACGCCATTGTAGAGAAACAATATTATTTTCGTAAAGGGTCGATAATAACGAAATACAATCTATAATACAAATTTAAAATAGATATTCAATTTTATTCCTTTGTACCTAACCCCACTCAGAAAAATTTAATGTTGTTTTAAATATTTACGGGAAAAGTCATGAAAAAAGTAAGCATTTTAAAAAATAAATAAAAAACCTAATTAATACAAAGTAATTTATTTTACATCAATATTAACATTTATGATGTACTAAATAAACTTATTTAAAAAAAAACTGTGGAGATAAAAGACATTTTTTTTAAATGTATTTTTGAGGAGCTATGTTACAAGTCAGCTGATACATTTTACTTCAGTTTAGCCCCCTGAGGGCTCGTACTTCTGTTGATTTTATTTTCATTCTTTTCCGATGAAACAATACCCTAAGGGTTAGGGGTTGAAGGCAACTAATGTAAGTACCCAGCAATGGCGTACCGTGACTTTTCCCACTTAAGCGGCTTAAAAAAAAAGTTGGGTTTACATTTTTAAGTCAGCGTTTTTATAATTACATCAACGTATCGTTTGGAAAATTTCCTGGAAAGTAATGAAACTTCTTGGAACTATTCTTATGGTATATCGAGGCAACTGAAAAAAAAAATCATGACCTCGTCATTTTAATATCTTAATCACCTAAATCGTTTGCCTCTCGATTTTCAATAATAACAAAATCACTTCAAAACACATCATTTAGAAGTTCTGTTAAAAACATATTTTGTTTCGTTTATTTGTATGCTTTCATACTTAATGACCCCTCTTAGGTTATTCGTATAACGTTTATCAAACCAACCCCGGCCGGAAATGCGTATATAAATATGATATGCATATAAAAACATGATTTTTTAAATGAAAACCGGACGTCCGGACCCAGTGTCAAATTCCCCGGCCTGACATTTTATTTAACTCTACTGTACGCATAAAATATAAACTCTAGAGAAAATAATGGTTTGTTTTTGTAGTTCTGGGGTTTGATTTTGATTAATTAAACTTGTATTAACTACCCGGTTTCGTGTCAAACCTTCTCTTTGAAATATTTGTATAACTAAAAAGTATGGAACAATCAACACAGTCGCTGTAAAGGCAAAAGAGCTTAAGCGACATTTTGGTCAAAAATGAGTTAAATATGCAGTTTTGATCAGTTTTGTTTCTACATCAAATGCATCGTGTGATTCTGAAGACTTTTGTAGCCATCTAAAATATATTTACTGTTTGGGAGAAGGCTACTCAAGCGACACAAGTTTGTGACTTTTTAGCTTTTAGATAACGCAGTGAGAGCATTGAGTTACCAGACTCAACGTTTTTTCTTCAAAATCCAACCAGGTACAAAAGACAAGTATGGATATTACTTTGCGATTATGCGTTGACTATAATAATGTAGAGATGGTTGATATCAGAATTTGGTGTGTTTGAGATTTGAAATCGAAAAGACCTGGAACTGATTCCTCGCCAAAAAAAAATCTCTATGTGGAGGGGTTTCTAGCGAAATTCTGAGAACGAGAAGAACTGGGACCGGTTCTTTTCGCCAGAATGATTTTTCATTAGAAGGGAGGGGGGTAGAGATTTGTATTAGGTAAAGATTTGAAAAGGAAAAGTACTAGCAAATCGACAAAAGTACCTCCCCAAAAAAAGTTCTAGCAAATCAACAAGAAACAAACGGTTCCTTGGACAAATCATTTCAATTTTTATTTGCCAAAAAAAAGGAACCGGTCCCTCAGAGAAATAATATCGACGGTTTCAGTGACCTGCTTGGAACCGGTTCCTTTTAACCGGGACAGGAATATCGACCATCTTTATAATAATGATTTATAAATTTAAAACAAAAAAACGTGTTATTGATTTCATGATTTGTTTTGAAGATTGAAATAGATTTCGAACTTCACAGGCGTCTTAAGAAAATAAACTTAGAAAAAACCCTCCTGTTTCGAAACTGAATATGTCAGATTTGGTATGTTCCTAAAGACTTTTTAACTGTTCTTAGCTGTGAAAGTTCAAGAGCCTTTTTTTGATAGACCAATTTATGCCCATTTTTCGGGTTCATTTTCTACGTAGGAACTAAGCAGTAACTGTTGTTTTAAATTTACGTAAGTTAATCGGAAAACTTTTAAATTTATTCCTAAGAAATATTAAGTTGAATGTTTGGGTTTACAAGAACTTAGAGAAGTTAATTTGCACTTCTTAAGATTATTTAAGAGACTGGGATATTGAGTCGTAATACATATTTTATTCAGATTCCTGAATTCGGTGCATTTCACAATTGGATTTAAATTCTCTCCATTCAGATGTAAAATACTTTCTCAAACATCGTAGTTCTTAGCAGTTCTTATATTTATATCACTAGTTTCGAACTATTTTAGCGTTCCGAATTCAAATTCCGTTTTCATGACGGAAGTCCCGAGAGAAAGAAAAAAGAAAAAGGTCGTCGGAAGAAAAATGACCGCCATCGGAGTAGTGCATCTCCGGTTGTCTCGAATATTTTACATTTTAAAACGTTGACAAGCTTCGGCGGTACATTAAAAAAGTCGACAAGAATGGCGGCGCATTTTGTATGCAAATCCCCTTGAAAATATGTAGATTCCCCACAGAACGGCGGGTGGAAATTGGACAGAAGTGGCCGAAGTTTTAGCACTCGCGAGTGAGATTAGCCTTGGCGGATAAGTGGAGAAATTTTAAAAACCAGTTAAGATACTCGAGATACATCTCTAGCGAAAAAAGCTGTTGTAAGCCTAGTGCCTACGTAATACATAATGCTTTGGTGTTGAAAATTTAAAACTTGTCATTTGAAAAAATGATTTAAAATTGATAATTGTGTGAAATTGTGTAAAATCTTTTTTTTTTAAGATCCCAATATCATAATTATCTATCAATTTTAAAAACAATTAGTTGGTTCGTTAGTTCCTCTTTTAGTCACCTGCAAAACTAACTACATCAAGCTGTATTTAATTTCTCATTATTTTGTTCTACTTCCTTGAATAGCCAGTAAATGTATAACTGTTATTAATAAAAAACAATTAAATATATATATATATATATATATTACTTAATGCAATATATATTTTGTTATAATATTTTTCAATTAAATCAAAACGATTTTTTTTTTCTCCTTTTTCTGGAACATAATAGTAATAAAATTATAGAATTCCATCAGTAAAATGATTTTTAGCGCAAAATGTATTATTTTATGCGTATCATTCGCTGGGTCGGGGATAAATTGGTGGTCGAAAAGAGTACGCATGTTTACCTATATCCCTAGCTATTTTTTTACAAAAATACACTGAGGATAATAATGTTTTCTAGACTCTTATCAACAAGCGTCGATTTTAATAACATTAACTTGTCAGAATTTATTTCCAAAGCAAATACTGAATCAACTTTAGACGGAAAGTTTACTTAGACGCCAAATAATAAATAAATTTGTAAATAAACATCGTTTTTTGTTTTTATTTACAGACGGCATATAACATATATTGCTTTTGCACTTTATGTTAATGTCCTATATACGAAATGAATAACTGACTTACAAAAGAATTATTAAATTTGTATTTTATCTTCTCTTTTTCATAAAGTAATTTCTGAGAACTCTAAAATAAAATCCTCTTTGAGTTTGTGATGCTTTATGGAGAAATTCATTTTAGTATTTGAAAAATAAAAACAACTCCTACCTTTTTCAAATGAGTCCTTTATAGATGCCCACTAAAATACTTATTTTATTTTGAAAATATTACATACACTGATATTTTTAATACCTTTTATAGTAGGTAGATAATCGAATAGAGTCGGAAAAAGTCATTAATGAAAGAATAAATAAATAAAGTGGTAAAAAGAATTGAACTTTTTCAATGAATTTTTTTTCATTCGATGATAACTTTTGCGAAAAACAAAAATTAAGAGCTGGGAAAGTAATTTGGCTCACCTATTTCCATCATCGCCTCCTGAATTTTCTTCAAACCTCATCATATCTCCTAAGTCGTTGGCAAAACCCTGAAAGAAAAGTTATTTGATAATTATTTGTTTAAGTAAAGGTGAACACAATATATTACAGGTAGAACGTTTAACAAGAAAACAACTTATTTTCCTTAGACGGCAATCATATTTACTGCCTTTACCGAAAAATGCCTTAATTGGTTTTCCTAAAAACAAAAATTATTATAAACACATTAAAACCGCCCTTCGTTACAGAGTAAAATATACACCCTAGTTAAAAACTCCCGTTCGTCATAGAAACTTTGCTTGACATTGCTTTAGCCATGTGTTATGACGAGTTCTGAAAAGCCAGGTATTAGCCAACCATTCTCTTCCTCTTCCCTTTCTCTCATCACCCTTCAGCCTTATGAAATCCCCTGAATTGGGCAGGCAGGTTGCCCCTCCGAAAATCTTACCGCGACAGGTTGGTCGTAAACATCTTCGGCCTTTCGTGGGGAGGCATTTTTCTTAATGGGCGATAAACTAGTTGCATGGCGTACAGTTTGGCCACATGTCACAAACGAACAGCTTGCTGTACAGTGACAAACTCCCAGGAAAAACATCGTCTGTATTGGAGTCTCTTGGAAAATCGTATGGGCTGACACACTTCACTTCCACATAATACAATAGGTTCAAAATAAAATATGACCACGTCCAAACGCGCTCAGCAATCCTGAAATTAGTGTTATTACTATCTCTATAGGCGAGACTATAATTAGGTGAATTTCATGTTTTGCTTAGAATCTATTTAAAGTAAAAATGATTTTATGAATCTCTTAAACGGATAGCGAGCCTAGCGTCTTGACATTTGCAAAGGTTTTTCAGTCAGAAGTTATCAGGTCATCGTAACTATTTTAACACTAGGTTTATGGCACCCGTCAAATTGGCGGATTTCCGATTTGCTTTGCCAATTTACTAAACAAACAGTATTTTTTTTACGATTTTTTTTTATAGTTGAATAGTGTAAATATACTTACCGTATTTTTATTTTATTATTACATTTTTAACTTCATATATTAATTTAATCTAGTCGCTATATATCTATCTCTACGGACACCCGTTAAATTTAAACAACGCTTTTGAATTATTCCCATTTGTGAAATTATTACTTCTAAAACAAAATAATCACAGTGTAACAATTTGTGTGAACCAATGAAGAAAGAATGCCATCGGTGTAAAGGATATTTTGCTTCAAACCAAAATTAAAAATAAGCGTTCGTTGCGTAACGCATTCGGCGCATTATGATTTATGGGCTAATAAAAAAGTCTCTTCAAGGGTGTAAGTCTGGTGAAGTAGACCATACGGCTAAATTAGTATAAGTAAATAAATCTTTATTCAGTTATAGAGTTGTAGTCAGTGTGTGGAGACTTGAAGTCTAATTTCAGTTAAATAAAACATTTATAAACAGTATTTGTGTTTATCCGCCAATTTGACGGGTGCCCGTAGAAAAAGATATTTAAAAAATGCCCGTAAACCTAGTGTTAAATACGCAACGTCATACCCATCCTCTATAGTTTGTAATGCTTTCCTTTTGGCAAGAAAAAATATGTATGTACCTGCTCTTGTTTTCATGTTAAACTATTTCGTCCGTATCGATATCAAAAGGGGTCCCGTAAGGGCTATTAATGCATTTATGTTCAAGTCCAATCATAAAAGTCAAATCGAAAATGACCAACCGTATCCACAGATAGATAATAAAGTAAGAACCCTTATTTCAGATATCATCCAGAATAGGTACTAAAATAATGTTTCTTCTGGAGGGGCAAGAATGTCTTTATGCGGATGAATAAATATTATAGATCGATAAAATTATTAAGTATGCAATCTCAGATAAAAGTACTCAATTGCACCACTCCGCATCCACCCTCAAGTGCCCACATTTCTATTTAACGACATTTTACTCTAATTGATGTATCTCAATGACGCAATAATTTACTGAATAATTGTCAATTTGTTGAACTTATACTCTTGTCTATCGACTTATTTTCTTCTCAAGTAGTAAATATTGATTTGTTTATTTAGAACAAAAAAAAACTATCTCTCCATATAATTTTACTCTCACCTCCTTTATTTATTATCTGTATTCTTTCTGATTATTTACTTGCCCTCTTTAAATTTTGAAAACGTGACATCTAGGCCTAAAACTGCAAAACTTTCCACCGTAAAGGCGAGGTCATCAAAATCTATTAATAATACATTTAGCTATAATTGTAATACATATTTTCTGTATTGTTTTGTGCCGAAGAAAAAAAAAGTTATTTTCGCCTATCACATTACGTATCACAATAAAGGAACATAATAATCGAAAGCTTTTCCTTTAGAAACCTACTTGTAGTTGTAATACAAAACAATAAAATATTCCTCGGCATTCATTTTGTCCAAACGGCCCGAGCCCAGCCGATATTAGAAAACATTTTCTCCTTCATTCCCACGCACATTCTCGTGTTTGGGGTTTTGTTTCGTATATAATTCTAAACGCGAAATACTTTGAGTAGGTATTCTCGGGCGTGCGGGGAATATCTGGAATTGTATCTAAATCCTTTGCACTATCGCATCTCTACTATGCCTCTCTATACACATTTTTTTGGTCATTCGAGTCGAAATATTTAAAACCCTGTCGCGGATGTTCTGCGCGTGCTATGAAATCGAACAGGATCTTCAAACGTGTCCTTCTGCGGGGTACAATACGTCCTTCAAGTAGTTTAAACAGGTTCTGTGGAATCGAACAGGCCGAACGTTTAAAGCTTGTCAAACACGTGCTTGTTATGGGATTATTGGCGAGGATTTATTCATAGAGTTGTGGAGTTGTATTTTGGTTTGTAATTTATGCATATAACTTATGGTTTAAGCTCAAATTAAACGGTACGTAGCCTGCTAATAATGTGTGTACATTACAACTGATACATAGGTAATGTACGTTCCGAACTTATTAAATATAAAGTTCGTACAAAAACATGAAAAGTTGCGCGAAAACTTTATTAGACTGAAAATATAATGTTAGAATGATAAACGTATTTACCTGCCACCCCTTTTTAATAATAAATTACCAACTTTTTTTTCCTTTTTTATAAAGAAAGACAAACATTCCCGAGTTACAAATAACCTGATAATATTTGAAAAACTCCTACTACCATCATAATAAGCGGAATTTTTTTCTTGTGTAATGATGGAGGACTTAGCTAGCAGACGAATTGAACCCACTACGCCCGAGTGGGAATCCGACGCGTTAGTTCACTGAGCTACTAACCGGTCAAACAAAAATAAAGTTCATATTTTGAACACGAATTTGGTCGATATTTTTTTATTAACAGGTATCTAACTATAAATTGGCATACTTATCCGTACAGTCGGGGGGCGTCGGCACTGAATTTATGAACTTCCAGTAAAAAAGAAGAAGGTTTGTTATCTTCTCTGTTTGCTATCTGGATAGAAGAATTTGTAGATCTGTTACTTAATTTTTCCGTAAATTTTCCTCAATTTATGATTTTTGATGTTGACATGCGAAAAAACACAGTCACATCCTAAATTTCTAAATAATGTTTACGCCTTTCAGTATTGGTAACTGAAACTTATCGTGAATATCAAATCGTTTTAGTATGACATAAATGAATTAGTAAGATTAGGAATTATGAGACAATTTCCCTCTGGCCCCCGGTTTACTGCCCCCTGTAAATAGGGTGTTATAAACGGAAGCGACCCGGCCCAACGCATCTCCGCCCATATCCTGGCGGTCGACAGTGACACACGATTGAATTGAAATATTCATCGTCTGGAGTGTTCTTGACCATTGACAATAATTAAGAATACATTGTTTAAACCTGTTATTTTAAGATATTTTTTTTGTAAAAAATATTATGTACATATTTACTAAAATACTGTAAAAGGATACGCAAAGAAACGTAAGTAGGGTAGTTTTTACACAACATATTAGGTTAGTGGGCTATTAGTATTACCAGTACCATAAATATTCACATTTTAACGCACGTTACTGTGAATATTGACAGTTTTCTTAACATTTATTATATACATAAAAACTATAGACTCAGCTGCTTATCATTTTTCCGAGCATTTTGTTATTTTTTTTATTTGTTATTATTATTTCAAAAGTTACGTAAATATTTCAATTCAGTCCTGCTATACTGCTGCAATAGCAGTTTTTCAACATCTTGATAAAATAAGTGTCAATTATCTTACGTGACAATATGTGTTTTGAAACAGTAAATAACTTTCGACATAACGATTAAGCTGCTAAAGTAACAACCAAACTCCAGATTAGGTATACTTAATGTAATAAATAAACAGTTTTAATAGGCTGAGATGAACACTGTCAAATTGGCAACACATGTTCATTTCATTAAACGTAGCTCTTCAATATAAATAAAATACAAAAACATTGTTTATAACCATTTTATTATTTAATATTACGTCTACCGGTTTTGGAAGTACCCTTCCATCATCAGGACAATATTAAAATATTAATTTTTAATATTGTCCTGATGATGGAAGGGTACTTCCCAAACCAGTAGACGTAATATTAAATAATAAAGTGGTTATAAACAATGTTTATGTCTTTTATTTATAAATATGGCAAGCCACAAAGTAAATGCTTTTTACGAATATATTGCTCTTCAAATTTACTTGTAAACATTTGCATTTCAAAGATTACCCACTCTTTTTACATTATGTTAAATACTATATACTAAAAGAGATGTGGACTTTAGTGCGTACTCCTTTCTATGAACAAGTTATGCCAAGTGAAAATGTCTGTACTTATACATTTGGGGGTAAATAGATCTTTTCTTTATAACGATAAATATTTTCAACTTCCAATCACAGTAACTGTTATTTTTTTAAGGAAAGATAAACACTTCCGGGTTACGAATAACCTGACAATATTTGAAAAACTCCTACTGCCATCATAATAAGCGAAAGATGTTGCTTGTGCAATGATAGAGGACTTAGCCAGCAAAGGAATTAAACTCACGACGTCCGGGTGGGAATCCGAAGCGTTTGTCCACTCAGCTACCGACCGGTTGGTATTCGAAGAAATCTCAGTAAAATTGCTACGAATCGCTCATTAAAAATATCTCTTACATTTTTCAGATGTATTTAATACAACACATCATAAAATATGAGATTCATTTTTTCGTCTAAATCCATTCGTTAGCTTTACGGAACTTTTTTAATGCCCATAGACTTTAGATATTGAACGTCTTTGATAAAATTATTCCATCATGAAAGCATCAAATCAATCTTTATGATGATCCGTCCGTGACGCTTTTATCACAAGTGATTATTTGAGCCCCCGTAAAGCCTTTAACGATGTTTTTAAAGCTAAATCCCATTCTATTGTTTTCTTTGTGAAGTCTAAATCGGAAGACAAGTGATTTATCTATTATTTATATAAAAACAATATAAATATTGTAGGAATCAATCGAGTTTATTTTTACCTCTCCGTTTTCTGGTGGGTCTCCATTGCCGAAGGTTGATGTCACAATGAGAAGAAGAGCTTCGTGTTCGATGGATGAAACGTCGTAATCTGTCATGGAGTAGACCTGAAAAAAAATCACATTGTCAAAATTATTGAGATGAATAATTTTCTATTTCATATCAATGGTACGTGTTGCATTGCACCACCCCTCAATATCTTCTAGAATAAATAATAGCGTTTTTACTGTAATTCAAAAGCATAATTGTTTTTTTCGCAAAAGGTAATAACTCTCAAATCGTGAGCTTTGGAGTTGTGTAATTTGTACAGCTTTTTCATCTGAAATTTCTAAATCAATGAATGTGTTTCAAGCTCGCAACGTCATTATGCACATCAGCTATAGATATTAAAGTATCTATTTTACCGAAAAAATATCATCCAATTTGTTAGATTAACATTTTTTCCTAATTATTCGACATAAAACAAACATTTCCTTCATGATGTTTAAACTCGAGCAAAGCGGGGTAGTAAAACCAGTAGTTAATTAACTATAATTCAAAAAGGTCTTAAGATTTTTGTTTTGTTTTTTTAACCTGAATGTCTGAAGTATTACTAAGTTTAATTTCTTAAATAAAGAGTCGTTGCTGAAAAACCCGGCCTTTGATGGGTAGTTTCTAAAATAAACTTTTATCTCGTACGTAATCTCAACACGTAAACATTTTAAGTTAACTTTTGACCCTATCAAAAAAAAATCTGGGTGTCTTCTAGTTATTACTTGTTTTATTACAAAACTTAAGTTATATTATTGAATCCTTTTATGGCAACATATTTTAATACAATTCTACGAAAGCTGTAAATTCATTTTTGTAAGGATCAGCAAGCTTTACATTTAACAATACAAGATAAAAACCTATATTTTTGAATTCGAACCCGCAATATCCTTGCTTCAAGAAAATTTTACTGACCATTCTCTCTCTAGTTGATAAGATTGTAATCAATTCATTTTCCAGAAAAGAATCTAAAAGACTTGCATCTGCCAAGGGAAAATGAGATTTAAAAATTCATCAATCTTGTCTTTCATATCTCAGCGGGGCTCTATTCCTTCCAAATAAATCTATTTATCTTACGAATCCTCAGCGAGTGGATGCTAATAGATTGGACACGGAAAATAAAGTAAATACCTTCCTATCCACACTTAATTACAAAAAAAAAAATCTCTACCTAAATACATATCTATGTTTAAAGAACCTATGTGGGTACAAAAAACCTGTAATTAATCATATCACTAGTATTAAGTTAGTAAAAATATGTTTAAAACTTTATATTGTCTGCTTTTTTTAATAAATATAATTTTTTCATCAAACGCTAACTAATTAACATTTACGCCGTTTATCCGCAGGGGTAGGCAGAGAGGACGGACCGCCACATTACTATGTCTTGGCACACACTCCTCGCTTCGTTCACATTCATACATCGTCTTATAAATACTCTCATGTTATTTCGACCCTTCACGTGGCCGAATTCAAGTATTTGATTCACTTGATCGTGCCATGTCTTCCTCGGGCGTCCCCGACTTCTTCTTCCATTCACTTTCACATGGTATATTATTTTCACACTCCTTTCTTTGTTCATTCACTCTACATACCCAAACCATCTAAGCGTCCGTTTTTTGATCCTATTCATTACGCTTACATCAGCCTTGCATTCTTTCCGGATAACCACATTTTTAACACGGTCATACATGGTTTTACCGCACATACGTCTCAGGAATCTCATTTCCACAGCATTCAGTATACTTTCATCCTTCCTCTGCCAGATCCATGCCTTACTGCCATACATCAGGGTTGGAATAAGCACTCGTCAAACGTTCCTTCATTATTTTTTAATATATAAGTTGGTAAGCCTTATACATGTAGGTACATATTAGAATGCTCATGTTTTATGTATTATTCACGATTGTCAATGTTTATCACTGTCAATTTGTAACGTTAACAAGTCAATAGAAAACTTGTCTTACTCTCATTACAAATTGAATTATTCCGTTTTCGACGATTCACTCATTCTAAGCGAATAGCTATTCAGAACTTCATTTCCCCGAGAGGGATAACATCGCTTAAATATTTATTTTAACTATTCAAATAATACGTTAATAATGTATGTGGTAAACAGATTAATACAACTGAACAGACAAACCGATAGAAGCGTGTTGTTGTCGTGTCCCGAGTGCCCGAAGTAAGGTCAATTTTTCCTTACTTCCGGTGAAATCGATCATACTCGAAATTCTGTTTTGAGCAGATATTATTTTTTTTGGCTTTTCTAAGACCTAGGACTTGAAAGATCGTACATAAACTGGCCACATCAGTTTTATTTTATTTTTAAAGTGATATAATTCACAATTCTAGATATAACATGATATTATCTGTTCAGTGATTACCATCTAGCTTCCTTTCAGAATGCATCGCTCGTAAAATTTCTTCGCCTAATTTGACGAAGGTTTAATTCAATGAAATCAAATAACTCACATTAGGCGATTCTTTTTATGATTCGATTGATAAAAAAATTACAGTATTTTTTTTTACAATTGCAATAAATGACAAGTTTTCAAATTAAAAATCAGTTTGTAGTTTCCGATAAAAAAAATTGAAAAGGAAAATAGTTGATTTTATCTAAAAAAAAAATCGGTAAAATTTCTTTAGAATATTATGTTTACAAGTTTTAAGTGGGACTATTATTCTGAAGAATACAATAATATTTGGATAATTTGTATGGCGCCGTTTTCGTGAAAAATCACCTCAAGGGCGCTGTGTAAACTCATATATAGAGTAAACGTATGTATAATATTATTTTTAAATAGCCAGCTAACATATTCTTAATTAAATAACAAGGTATTTCTTTGTGTATTTTTAAAATCTCAAACTAACAGTTTCAAAATAAATTAGAACTTAAAACGACAGGGCATTCTACAAGTATACACCGACATAAAATGTACATTCAGCGATAGTTTTATCAATACCCATACATTCTAATACTCGGCTGTAAGTCTAAGTCACTATCAAAGGTACGTTATTTGCAGTGAACATGTCTCAGACGACTGTAAGGGAAGCCAATTGTAAAGTTTGGTCTAACTACGAGTTCGCAAGGACTTGGAGCTATTTTCAGTCAATCCGAAGCGCGTTTGCTCAACAGTTAGAGAATCTCCGCCTGCAAGAGGGAAGTTAAATGCACTATAAAGTGATCGGTAAACCCCCAAGATAAGTCTACGAGTCGCGCGGGAAGGAAAACCCCCCCTGACGTGACATGTTTAAAGCACAATTTACCCTGCCGGGATTCTACATAAAAGACCTTCTGCGAATGGAACGAACCCCGTCAAGTTTCGTTTAAGGAAACTGGATATTTATGTAACAGATGTGATAGCGGATAGACGAAGACATAATATGTGAATTATTGTAGAAGTTGTCCGGAAGAAATCTTTTCTTGAACAAGAAAATAAAAGTTCTGGAAACGAGCTGTGTATTCTTGATGAGCACTGAAAGCTTGAGTGGATGATTGTATTTTAATTAGAAGTGATCGTTTGATGAAATAACTTACGCTTTCTCAAAGGTGTGTTCTCCGTATGGAAATAATAATAATTGGAATAATTTTAAGCTTTGTTACACTTTTATTAGTAGACCGCACCGGTTTCAGCCTGTTGCGGCCATTTTCTGACTGGCATGTGTATTACGCATGCTGGGGTGTTGCATACAAACATATTGTTGCTGGAGAGGCAAAAGGGCTGAAGCGTCATTTTGTGAAGTTTACGGCTGAGCACTTTAAAGTTTTTTGTTGTCTTACAATAAAATGTTCAATATAGTCTTTAGCACCTAATTAGATTTAAAAAAAAAAATAACTCAAGTAACTCAATGCGCTCACTGAATTTTATGAAGCGACAAAAATCTAAAAAAGTTCCAAACTTCAGTCAAGCCTTCTCCCAAATCGTTAATATATTTTAGATGGCATAATCAAACGAGAGTCAGAGCATTCGATGCAGGACAAAAAACTGATCAAGCCTGCATATTTGACTAATTTTCGACCAAATTGTCGCTTAAGTTTTTTTGCTTTTCCAGCGACGATTTGCAGTTTTTAAAATTCTGGATTAAAAACCATTTAAAAACGCTTGGCAAAATAAAAATAAAAACTGCTTTTTGACGAATTTTATTTTTAGTGCACTACGCAAGCCAATAAAATGTTGATATCATTGGAGAATAAAGTGTCTGTGTATTGAACACATGCCCTAATACGACCCTCGCTTCTTGTCATACTGCACAAACTTGCCTGTATCCGTAGCGTACAGCTTGACAAGCCGGGACAGCGATTCTGTGAATAGCCAGAAGGGGGACGCTCAGAGCGTACAAAGTTCGAAAGGGAAATTGTTGAAGTTGTAAAATTTGGTTACCTGTGCATTGAACGCATGGCCGAATATGATGCCCAGCTTCTTGGCGTACTGCTCGGACTTGCCTGTATCCGTAGCGTACAGCTTGACAAGCCGGGACAGCGATTCTGTGAATAGCTAGAAGGGGGACGCTCAGAGCGTACAAAGCTCGAAAGGGAAATTGTGGAAGTTGTAAAGTTTGGTTACCTGTGCATTGAACGCATGGCCGAATATGATGCCCAGCTTCTTGGCGTACTGCTTGGACTTGCCTGTATCCGTAGCGTACAGATTGACAAGCCGGGACAGCGATTCTGTGAATAGCTAGAAGGGGGACGCTCAGAGCGTACAAAGCTCGAAAGGGAAATTGTTGAAGTTGTAAAGTTTGGTTACCTGTGCATTGAACGCATGGCCGAATATGATGCCCAGCTTCTTGGCGTACTGCTCGGACTTGCCGGTCTCCGTGGCGTACAGCACGGTGGCCTTGATGCGGCGGGACAGCGCCTTGCCGAACAGCTTGGAGGTGAACTTGACGGCGCGCGCGATCTGCTTGAAGTGGAACTTCCTCCGCGGCTTCTTGGACACGGAGGAGCGGTCGTCCTCGCGGCCCTTGCGGAACTTGTGCGTCTTCCAGGCTGGGTCCTGTGGGAAAACAAAAATACAACAATCAGGATAAATTTTCACGAATTCGTCTTCTACTGTCACGACAAACTCGTACATTAAGTCAAACAGAAATTCTCCACCCAGAATTTAGTCTTCTCATTAATGATTAAATAAAATCAATTTTTTAACTTTATTCCACTTTTTTTAATTTTTTGACTGGACCGATTTCAGCCTATAACAGCCATCTACAGACTAGTCTGAAGATGGCCGTTATAGGGTGAAACCGGTCCAGTCAAAAAGTGGGAATAAAGTTAAAAAATTGTTTTTATTTAATCATTAAAATGGAATTCCACCATGAATTAACAGTTACAAAATTAGAAATAATAATTAGTCATCTTATTTATTTACTTGGATTTTGTAATTTCCGCATCACCTTCGATGTGTATTTTTTTGGATTCGAAGTTCATTTTTGCTGTTCTAGTTGCCACAACCCTTAGGAATTGAAACATTGGGTTACCTTAAATATATTTAACTATTTTTTATAATACAACACATAATTTAGCCTTCTACAACATAAACTCATTGGGAAAAATAGTAAACCACAATAAAATTTAGCAAACTCTGGAGTGTACGTAATTAATTGTAACGACTGCTCATCATATTATATAAGTCAAACGGGTAGAGCCTTTCACACTGGGATAAAGGAACATTTTTCAAGTTGAGTCAATAGCAAAGGTGAATTTTCCAACGCAGCCACTCACTTATTAGACAATCAACACCCATTTCCTTGGTAATTAGATCTAAATTTTTAGGTATTTCCCAACTTTCTTCTTTCTCCTTCATCATCATCTTCCCGATTTTTAATTCTAGTAATCGTGAATACCTCAAAGCCCCAACTAGTAACTTTTTTTTCATTATAGAAAAACGGGGTTTCATAAAATTAATTTTTCCGCATTAACGTTTTTCTGGAGAATCGTAAAAGCTATCTGAATTAAAGTATAAATATATAAATTATATATCTAAAGCTATAAGTACCGTTACGCTGTACACTACACATTGCAGTACACCTTAAGACATCTATTGTTTCTTTGAACTGCTATTACAGTTGGCAGCAGTCCAGAGGTTGGCGTCAGATTGTTTCGGAAACAATAGTGTCTTATTATTTTATATTTTCTTTATTCGTGTTTCTTGTTTAGCTGTTATGCTACCATTACGATATGGCGTGGTTGCATCCCAAACATTGGATATATATAAAAATAATTCGATTCATAAATTCATGTTATTTTTTATTCAACTTAAAATATATCAACATAGCCTAGATTTATGTTTGAATTTTCAAGAATAATTTAAGACTTACCAACGAGAGTAAAACAAAGTTCTCTACAGAATAAAAAATGATTTGCAGCTAGAGTACTTTACGTCAATAATATCTGATTCCTCGCTTCAATCCCAAGAAAGCATTTAAATATAATGTATATTTTAAATCGTTTATTACAAAGCTTGAACAGGTATTCGGAGAAAAAACCATTACAAAATACACCGATAATACTCATTTTCAATTTGTTGATACCTCTGAAATTTATATATTTTATATGGTGATTTTCTCGCAGTTGGAGTAAGATGATAACGTCTTTCTCGGAAGGAAGAATGGAATAGCCAGCGGCGTAACGTTATTTCTACGAAATTACTGGGGGAAATGGAAATCGAAGTATTGTCGTTCTATTTATCAACAGAATTAATAATTTCCTGCGTCATATTTAACCTTTCGTGTTAAATTTACAAGGTAAACCATATACTCGTATATTAAAACACAGCGTTATTTGTGGAAAAAAATCATTTTCAAAACTTTCATATCCTTTTTAAGCTTCGAAACTATCTTCTTTTAAAATATATAGTTTATCTACTAGACCTAGAATGATCAGATATGAAATGAGTCTTCCGCCTGGGTGTGTATCTACAACTTAAGAGGATACAATACTAAAAAAGGGGTTAGCCCGAGACCTACATTTCGTAAATTATGATGAATCTGTAACCATAACACGAAACGTTTTCAACTGAAGCACTCGGGATATAAGTAATTTATATTAATTAAAACTTACGCGTACCATTCACATTCTTGTCGTAAAATGATTTGTTTTTCAGTCATAATATTAGCGGTGAGAATCAAATTTTATTTTTCTATGCGATGAATCAATTACTTTTTAATTATAATTAATTAAAATTCACACGTAAGGTAGTTTGCTTTCTAAACTTACTACGGTAAACTCAACCCAAATGCCCATTGTTAATGTCGTACGTAAATCACCATTTGTTGTTTCAAGTTACTTTTTACTTAATTTGCGGCTCAACAGACCTAGCCGGTGTGGACGTGAGCTCTGCGGCTAACGTCACGATACATTTTTGATTTATTCTAACGAATACTTGGTGAAACCTTTAATATTTTGACTTCACCTACCTGTAAATGAGATGTTATTATATCTTCGCTGGAAAAGCAAAAGGCTGAAGCAAAACTTTGGTCTAAAATGAGTTAAATATGAAGTTTAAATAAGTTTGTTTTCTGCATCGAATGCTCCAACTCTGGTTTAATTCTGAAGACTTTTGTGGCTCTTCAACCATTTAAAATATATTTACCATTTGAGAGAAGGCTTGACTCAAGCGACACAAGTTTGGGACGTTTTTAAAGCTATTTGTCGCATCAGGTAACTCAGTGAGAGCATTGAGTTTCTGTTTTTTTTTTCAAAATCCAAGCAGGTATTGAGGTCGTATGAATTTTATGTGTGTAAATTTCTCAAAATGGCGCGTCAGCCTTTTTGCCTTTCCGGCGACGTTTTTTTTGTTCTATTTTTATTTCTTGTAAGCCATTTTTTGGGAATGCCTCTCAACGATTTATTTCTAGGGTACTATGTATTAGTAACTAATTTAAAAATATGATGTCACTCCGAGCCGCTGTAGAAGAGCTCCCAGTATGCTATGATAATGGGACAGGCCAGAATACTCATTGTATAACCTTACAGTTCATAGTTCCCGACTGCAATGGTACATTTTGTAGTCACGTCGGGCCGCCGTGTAATGAGATTGAAATGCTGGAATTAGTTGGAAAACTTTTGTAAGCTTGCGGCCAAGAAACACGAGGATAATCAAATGTGTAGGACCTATTTAATAGAGCTTTGTTCCCCTTGGAACTGTTTCCGGGACATTTTTGTTGTTGTTGTTAATAATGTTTTCTTTTTATATTATGTTTCGTTAAAACTTTTAATTTTCATTGGTCTCTTGACATTGTTGGTTCATCATGAAAAAAAAACACTTTTTTACTGGCATATTTTTTTGAAGCTACTTTATTCGTTTTATGTGTGTGTGCTTTTTTTTAAATCGCGTTGTGGCACTCTTTTATTATATTAACATTTGACTAAAATTAAAATAATATCACATTTATTTTTATTTTTATAAAACTAACTGTATCAAAATAATTACCACGCAGTGATGATGTTTTGTAGAATTTTTTTGAGTGAAGTTATTATTAAAGATTTATTTATTATGGATTTACGCATACTAACAAAATGACAATGGATATAATATATATATATATATATATATATATATATATATATATATATATATATATATATATATATATATATATATATATATAAAAAATCGGACTAAATAAATTTATATTAAATATATTACAATACTATTACTGTAAGTAAACAACCAGTGTAAAACTAATCATAATCTGAAAATGTAATTAACAAATGGAAATGAACAATAGTACATTTGAAAAAATGACAATTACTGTATTTATATTGACAAAATGACAACTACTGTAGATTTATACCAAGTTAATTTGACAACAACACACTTAGTATAGATTTACATCTAGTTAATTTGATAACTTAACACTAACCGCAAATTTACAATTAGATAAAAATGATCTTATCTGTTCAGGTTATTTTGACCAAATGACATTGGATGCGTATTAATTTGACAACAAGACATTAACCGCAAATTTATGCGGAGGAAATTTGATTAACACCTAGTTAATTTGACAACATAACACTAATTGCAGATTTATACCTAGTTATTTTGATAACATAACACTAACTGTAGATTCACACTTAGTAAATTTGATAACATAATACTAACTGCAAATTTACGCCTAGTTCATTTGACAACATAACATTTAGGTAGTTTGACAAAAATAACAAAAACTACAGATTATTTTCTAGTTAATTAGATATCGACTGTAGATGTTATACATAAAAACTAAAAAGATTCTAAGTAAGTTTATAACAGCTGTAGAAAAGGGTTTGAATTGATGAAGTTTCAGAACTTGTATTATTTGAACAACTGCAGTCATCATTTTTACTCTAAACGCGAATGTAAAATCCTCGGTACAAACTGATGTAAATACGCTGTTTTAAATGTATTATACTATTTTCTCCGTTGAGTAATTAGTTTAGTTTGAAGTTGTTAGGACGGACGGTAGACTGTGAAAGTACATTTTTAATTTTCGTGCATTTGTCATGAAAAAAAAAACCGTTCTTGGGAAAACGTACACGAGAAAAAATGTTTCTACGAATAAAATAATTAGTTTTGTGATATTTTCTCGCTTGAATTTTGTTGAAAACTATAATAACATGTACATAAATGTATTCTTCTTCCACTTGTCCTAATCGAGTCGGAGACCTATCGCTTTGAAAAGGTTCCTCCTGGCGTCCCTGTCTTACACTACTTCGGTAGGCCCAACCTTACCTTTCACCCTGGAATTGTACTTAAGGTATGCGTATAAATTCAATTAAAACCTTTGTTTTCGCAAAATATTAAAATTAAATCTTAAGCGCTCAAAGCTTAAAGCTTAAGCGACACATTGGTCAAAAATGAGTTAAAGACGCAGTTTTGATCTGTTATTTTTTCTGCATCGAATGCTCTGACACTCGTTTGATTCTGAAGATTTGTGTGGCCCTTCAGCCATCTAAAATATGTTTACCATTTGGGAGAAGGCTTGACCCGAGCGACGCAAGTTCGGAACTTTTTTAGCTTTTTTCTCTCTTTAGGTAACTCAGTGAGAGTATTGAGTTACCTGAATTAACTTTTTTTTTTCAAAATCCAACTAGGTACTGAAGACTTATGTATTTTATTGTTAAACAAAAAAAAAACTTTAAGCAACTCTAGTGTAAGTTTCACAAGATGGCGTTCAAGCCCTCTCTGGCGACAATATATGACGAAATGCGTATTCCACTTGTGTATTTCCTATGTTTTTAAGACTAACAAACAACTTTTCAATAATTAGACCGGAAAACTTGAGAAACTTTTGAGCATGAAATGAGCTTTGTCTTATCGGTTACGTAGTCTGATTAATGACAGCTGCCATCACCCCTTTCTCCAAACAAAAGGAGAAGAAAAAAAATTTTAAAAAAACCTTATTGTTGCACAAAAAAGTATTTGGTTGGAAGGAGTTGCGGGTAATCGCGATAGATACGAACGACAAAAACAGCTGTAATTTCAAAAACATGCTTGAGAAATGTCGACCCGTTTTAATAATTCTAATCAAATTCAAGTTGTGATTCCGCCGGAAGCATTTTAAAAGTTTTTCTGCTTTTTGCCTGCAGCATACCCCCTCCCCCACCACACCCACACCCCCACACTACCCACCCTCCGCTGCCACAACCCTTCAGCAACAAGTAGCTATTCTAAAAGAGGGAGGGGAGGGATGGGGAAGAGGGAGGGGGAGGACTTGAATTAACGGAAAACACTTCGACCCATTGTACAAATTTTTGATTAAATCATTCCCAAACGTTGAAATGTTTTTTAATCCCAGTTTTATTGAATATGCAGTTGATATTCTTTGTTTCACAAAGCTCGTGTTCGTTTGAAGGATTGGAAGCTCGTTTGTGTTATCGAAGTGCTTGTACCTGAAACAATAATACTTTGAGTGCATTCGTTCCAGAGTAGATACTATCAGTATGGTGATCGTAGTTTTTTTTCGATTATGCGTAATTTGATTTGACCTTAACAACATAAAAATTGAATTGTGTGTATAGGTGTGTGTGTATACATTTTCAACAAACACTCAATGATAAATTTCGTTTTTCTTGCTTCGCCTACTTTCTACGACATAAGTTTCTACATTTATTCGAAAGTTTTACGGAGCGTTCTTTTCATTATATTAAAAGTGAACTTTCTTTCACCCTCACGGAAGCTTTTTTTTTCGAAGTCCTCTAATTAAATAATTTGAAACGTGTTGTATGCAATCAATGCATCTGTGTGAGTTTTGTTCTTAACTCAACATTCGTTGCGATACTTACGATATTAATAGTAGTGACTACCCAGCTCCTTAATAATATTTTTAGCCCAACTTAATAGTTTTTTTTTGCATTATTGTAAAACATGAAACATAAAAATATATTGCATCGTATCTTATTTCTTTACAGCTAAATGGATATTTCAAATCTCCATAGTTCATTATATAAATTGTGCTGCGAACTGAAACGAGTTTGGTTAATCAAAATATATATGTAAATTTTATGACGCCAAAGCTTACCATTAACTTTTTTTTATTGAATACATAAACACTAAACATAATCATGTCAAATATTCATTGTTATTATTAATAGTATGAAAACACCATCAGATATCCACGTTAATATGGATTTCAACATCATCACTAGTTAATTTAATTATTTAATAATTTAAATATTATAAAATACCCCACTTTATTTTAATAACCATTCGTTTCTAAAATAAAAGTAACTAAGCCTGCCAAAATTACCTAGTGTCAATTTAACGTGACTCCTTCGTAAATAAGCAGTGGCGGCCTCGAGGTTATCCCCGGGGGGCGCTAAATAAATCCAGTCAAGCTGCCCCGGGTCTCAGAACAAACAAAAGACAGGAACACGTATAATTATAACTGTTGTTATATTATATGACCTACTGAACAAAGGACTCTGATTACATTTGTGTAATAGAGAACGTCACCCTAAAGTCTTATTCGTTCAACGTGCCTTCTGAATTTCGGTCATGTTATCAATCAATTCACGCACTGATGGTCAAGCTTGTGTTGGGTACTTCGTTCCATAATAACTAATATTCTAACGCCCGAGGTTGTTCCCATTTTTTTTTCAGCCGCTGCTATGATATGGCTAAGTTAGGCATAAAATGATGTTCGAAGCTTTAGCTTAAATGACTCAGCCACTACACCCAATTGCTTTGCAACCACCCTCTGAAACCCAAAGACAAAAAATGACTTCAAGTGTAAATATTTGTAATGTATAATAATTATAATTAACATGAACCAAATACAATTGCTTTCATAATGAACAAATTGTTTGTTTTGACCAAAGATTTGAAAATAATTTAACTGTTTGAACTCAGTTGTTTCTTGACTTTGAAATTCAATTTACCCGAAAATATGTAAACGGACATTTGGGAACGGTTAATTTTCTGTATTCTGAAGCTGTCTTTTGCTATTTATTTTCTTTCATTGGATTTCCTTTTTTCATTTGCATTATTTATTAAATATTTAAATCCTATTCTCCATATATTATTATCTGTGATTATTTCAATAAATATCTACAAAATCAAATTTTATGTAAAGGTCACCTCAAATATCAAAATTAGTCGGTTTGGTTTGGTTTAGCTGTTTTATTGCCATAAGTAAGGCTAGGTTGCATGAGAAAGTGTAAAATAGTCCATTAGAGCGTGTTTTGGGCCAAATTAAGTGGGTGAGTATCTCCCTAGTGAGACACTCTAAGTCCGGAAAAGCAAAAAAAAAAGTTTAAAAAAAAAATGGATTTGACAATTCTAATGAATTCGAATCATAAAAACCATTCTTAAAGTACCCATAAGAACACCTTCGATAGAAATCTTTAAAAGTTTTGATGTACCCAATGTACTACAAATATATGCCAAAAATATACTATTAAAACTATTCAAAAATAAGGAACCCCTCACTGGACCACGCATCCATGACACTAGATCAAATCAAAACGATATAAAAAACATACCATATTATAAAACCGCATTCGGACAAAGAAACTGTACATATTTAGCAACAAAACTCCACAATATCCTTCCTCCGGATATAAAACAAATAGAAAAACTAAACGAGTACAAATCAAGAATTAAAGTCTGGCTGAAAGAAGTCAATGAGATAACATTAAAAGCAGCACTAAAAACGACATAGAAGACGCACCAAATTAGATGACATGAAATTACATAACTCTAGTCCGCCTCAGCACAGGACCCCCTAGTGAGGAGGACTAAGAAGAAAAAAAAAAAAAAGAAAAAAAAAAAAAAAACGATAATAACAAAGAGTGTTACAATTATAATAATTAATGTACCTAATTTATCTTTACTGCTATCTCTGTTAACATTTTTACACATAAATCATATTTTCTATTTGCATTTTTTTCTCATTTATAAAGATGCTAAATAAAAAAAAAAATAAAAAAATAAAAAATGTGCATGTGATATGCCTATATCTTATATTTCGTACCTCGCCAAGATAAGGGTTAAACAGAATCGAAACATTGCATAAAATTACTTTTAGTTCAGTAACTAGATTCGAATAAGCAGATTCTTGCCAATCTTCCTTCCTGTTTTCCCACTTTTCTCTTGGGTAATGTCACAAACAAACATTAAAAAAGGACATTTACCTGATAATCGTAAGAAGGTTTCAGGTAATACAGCGCCATCTCTTGGTGGAAAACTGGAGTAATGGAAGCAGACATAGGAGGAATAATCCAAACCCAGTCAGAAGGACAACCAGACCTATAAATCAAATAAAAAACATCTTTGTAGAAAGCAATTACTTTGTGGTTTGACATATTTAATGAAATTAAAATACAACTTTGTATAAGATCACAAGAATTATTTTAGATTTCATTTCAGTTTAATTTTTTACCCTGATGATGCGTAGGGTAAGCAAAACCGGTCGGTCATAAAAAATAAAATTAAATTTCGGATCTAATGCAAAGTATTTTTTTCATTTCATTGAACAAAATATTATTGATTATGATATTATTGAAAGGGTGATTTTAGGAATAAAGCACAATTGCCAACACTATTTAAGAGATAATTTTGAAAAACGCTATAGAATAAAATGATTTTTGTCGTCACCCAGATATTTGCTAACTTGGCGACTGTTCTAAACCCCAGAGCTACCTAATTTATTTTGAGTGTTTTGCGCTAGAGACTAAATAACACGAAAATCAAAAAAAAAAGATTGTACATAAATTTTCATTGAGAATAATAATTTTAATATTATTTGAAAATAAAAAAGACACCTCATTCAGATGCTGATTTTTATTGAATACAAATAAAATGCTATCGATTATAATGATTTTGCTTACATTGGAAGGAATTCCATGATTTCGTTAGACGTCCGCCGCGACGCAAATATCGAAACCAGAACAAAAACCAATTTTTTTAAATCCGAGCATTTCATAATATTTCAAATGCGACATAAAAACCTTGAAACACGTCATGGCTTACACTCGAAATAGGAATATAAAGATTATTCTTACGTTATTAATAATACTTTCCTAAAAATGGAATATTCCATAAGAGATCTAAGAAGAGCTCTTGATTCTAAATTTATAATATATTTGATGCACACATTAACAAAATTACGTGTAAATCATTAAAATGATTTATTCATAGAATACGTAAGCCATTCAAGGATCTTCAATCAATTTTAATCCTTTACAACGCAGTAATTAGAAGTAAAGTGGAATACGGAAGTACTATTTGGAATCCACATTATTGCAAATATGAAAACATTGTTAAATCTGTTCTTTTTCAAGTGTGGTCTACATGAATATCTAAAATCATCGGCACAACGTGTTGAATATTTCAACAAGAATACACTTAATATAAGAAAACGATTAATTGATTTTAAATGTCTACACAGTATCTTCAAATTTGCTTACATTCTCTTCTTCTATTTTCTAATATTCTCTCCTGATTGCTTGTATTATATTTATCTCTCATATTTTTTGTATTATTCATCTATGTATTTCCACATTTATTTCCTTTTTATAACTCTTTCGCATCTCTTTTGTATTATGTATCTATTAACTTAGTAATATGAGTATTCTCACTCACGTGTGAACTATTTATAAATCAACATAGGACAATAAGTAAAATGACTACCCCGGTGATGGACACTGTAAGACTATTAAAAACGTTGATTCAAGAAAATAGAGAAAGTAATAGCATAAGTATATTTTTTCCCTCTTGAAGAGGGTAGGTTATAACATACCTCAGCTTAGATTCGTTGTCTAGATGCTTCATGAAGGACTCCGAAGCGGTGTGATGGTCCACGATGGTGACTAGTCTCTGCTGGAAGCTGTGGAGAACAGCCAGATTTATCTCCACGAGAGCCCTGTCCTTCCACAAGGACACGGAGGTGCTGGTGTCGAGACCCATCCTGATCGCAACTTTCTACAAAAAAACGTCAAAATTCTTTCATTATTTTGGTCTTGATATAATTATAAATTTATACTACAAACAGGCTTTTGGACGGTAAAACGAGATTTAATGTAGAAATTTTGATTAAATTTACATAAACTAGATAGCAGTGAAAATGTCGGTTTTAATGCAAAAAATAATTAAGCCGGGAGGGGGGGCTGTAAAAATTTATTAACCTTTTGAAAAAAAGACAAGGGAATAAAACGTCACTACAGGTGGATAAGACTAATGAACTTGGGTTAGGAAATACCATAAAGATGTTATCAAGACGAAATACACTAGATCTGATAAGCCAGGTGGGTACTCCTATCAGTCATCTCAACCCCTCTTCCAGAGGCGTGCTGTGATTTTTTCCCAACTTGTGGCTTTAAATTTATATTTATTTTATAATTTTTTGCTTGATATCAAATTTATTATTAGAATCTCCTCCTTAAAAAAGTATTCTCCAGGCTAGATTAAATGCTGATTAAATAATAGAAGCATAATTTGGAAATATATAAAACATCCCTACGGGTATAAAAATAGCAACTAGAAAGTGTTTTTTTGAAAATCACCAAATTATATGTAAATAGTGACGCACTGCAGATCTATCCTTTCCTATATCTCCCTATTTAAGTTATTTTAATTCCTAAAGTTTCCACTAGTTTTGGGAGGAATATAAAACAACAGTTTTAATTCGTTAATTCCGTGAAATACATCGATGGACGAAAAGCTTTTTAATATGTGTGTTTTAACTGGTATCCAAATACGGTAGAATCTTTGGAAATATTTTTCAAGACGTTTCAATCAAATTGAAAACTAAGACGTGAACAAAATTTGATCACGTAACGAAAATGAATGTAAAGACAAAGTATCATCACGTTGCGGCCAATTCGGCGATACAGCGGGCCTGCATTAAATGACACAGAGCTGGTCGAAGTAATCTTTGCCTCGTGCAAACCGCAGGAGGATTCCACTTTGACAAACTGATGGGCCGCCTATTCCTTACTGCTCCCTTGGGAGGTATATTGCAGAAAGCTCCATAACTCCGTGAAGCTTATTCTACGTGGCAGTAATAAAAGCCTTCATACCATGTCAATAGATTGTACTAGATGAGACTAAGAAAATAATAATGCAACAAAACATTGACGACCTCCGGAGCGGAGCAGTAAGCTCTTCAGCTGTGGAACCAGAGGTCATGGGATCGAAATAAGCCATGTGAGCAAATAAAATGATTGGGTTATTTCGAATATAGCCCTGGTAAAATACAAGCATTCAAAATCGAAACGTTGAATTAATTTAGAATGTCCCATCATTTCCCAACTGTCCGTGAGTTCTCAATCGGGGTATTTTGTGAGGTTTGAGGGAGTGAGGAGGATAAGGACACGAAGAATGTTTGTAAATACCTGGCTATTCAGATCTGGTCCATTACACGGCTATTGCGATTTCAAGCAATGTTTCGATTCTGTGATCAGATTTGAAAAACCAGGACAGGTTCTTTCCAATATTATTTTTCCGGAACACCTTCTGTCAGCCTCGTAACATTCCCAGAATTAAGGATACCATAGTCCCACTGACTCCGGAACTGACAGTTGGAACTCTTGTGCGTAAATTACCTTTAAAAATTAGAAGAGCAAACGCAGTTTGAAGAGGCTTTCAGTTTAAAGGAATACACAATATTGCGTCATGCCTTTGACGGTTAAATGACAAAAAGCTGTTCAATTTTCATGGCGCCAGGGGTTTGTGTTCGCGACTTTTTGTTGTTTCAGAAAACATATTTCGTTTGTGGTGCCATAGAAGCCTACATGTCATATTTCAATGCTTCATAACGTCATACGTTCATTGTGGGACGTCGAGTCCGTAAAATTGTAGGTCCGGGGATCCTCTTTGATAACAGAAATAATTTGACGGAACCTTTAACAGGTTTAGGCGGAATAACTTTATTTAGTTTGAATATTCATAGTTTTCTCTGGTTTGAAATTATTTTGTTTAATTTATTGCGTGGTTAATGTTCCCCACACGAATAAAATACAGGATGAGAACACTTTCACTTTGCATGTCATCAAGCAAATAATTAATTTATTAAAACACAATTTAATTTTTACGTGTGTCCATATTTTTTACTTTACAAATCTACCTCGAAACTAATTTCATAAAATAATTTTGCTAAATGTTGCCACGGCTTCAAAAGTTTTTTTTTCTTAAAATAATATTTTTATAAAAGAGAAAAACGTCAAAGCAATGTTAAAAATTTCTCAAACTTTATAGTTTCGAATGTAGAGCATGTACAAAAATTACATTAAAATTATTTCAATATTTAATAAAACAAAATAATTTGCCTAGCAAATTTGATATTCACCGTAATTAATTATTTTTTAATTAATTTTTTTAAATTAGAGCATCAACATTAAAATGGTTAAATTCGTTACGAAACTAATTGCTTTTGGTAAATATGTTTATACTTTTTCTCGAATATCAAGCGTTTCTGGAAACTGAACACGGCCGTTTCAAGACCCTCATAGGCCCCAGGCGTTAGGTGCTAGGCCGGCGGTTCTATGTCGGAGTTACGCGTAATATCTTGTATTCTGTGAGCTTGTTACAAGTGCTCCGCGAAATAATATTACATGTAAGCAGCTTACTTGCTCACAATGCACACAAGTTGCAAAGTGTATGTAAAACACACACTTTTGTTACGTAATATAATCTGCAATTCCGAAAGGAATTTATGTTCATGCTTTCTTTATGACCTTAATGAATGTGAAGTGTTCCGTGACTTCGAAAATATGGTGTCATCCACAATTTGTAATAAAGGCTGGATCTGATATTCATAAAACACCAAATGTGTTTTCAGCTTCAGATGAATTTGGAAAATAGTAGACTGTAAAACGATGAACTATACTACTTGATGGAAGTGTCTAATTATGGATGTGGAAAGATTTTGGAATGAAAGGAAAAAGGGGAAACCATTCACTCACTGATGAAGTTGAAGTTATAAGTTCTTGAAATTTTCTTGAACAATTGTATTATTGACAAAGACGAATATATCACACTGATTTAAGTATTCTTAATTCACAAAACCACATTTATTAAATATGTTATTTTGAGAACAACAACAAAACCGACGAACGAGCGAAAAACCAACGAGCAACACGTTTTTTCGCACAAAACTCTTCCGTTTGATTGTCAATTGTTTCGAATGCGGTGTTAATGAATACAGAAATGGAGTATTGCGAAATGGTTTGATAGGTAACTGGATAAAAAACATGAAGGTAAGAACCCATCAAATTATCACTTTGAAATCCAACAACGGCTTTCCAACAAAATATCTTCTTGTGCATGCCCTTCAAATTCACGTTACATATTCACGGGCTACATATTTACAACGAAATATATATTTTTTAAAGTACACATCAGTAATATTTGAGAAACATGTTGCCGGCAAGCGAAAGTTTTCTATTTTTGTTTTTATTTTATTACTAATGAAGTTACATCCCGTGAAAAATCACAGGATGCGAATTAACTTACCAAATTAAAACTGATAAAAAAGAAAAACACATTTTATATTAACATAACATAATAATATTTTTCTCTCTAGTAAAGTATGTACTTTATAGCTTGTCTGGATTTGAAAAGATTATTTTCATAACTTTTTCAACACATCCATCAGGTCTAATTTTGAAAAGTGCACACTCGTTAGTATGTACGTACGTACTCATAAAGGCAATTATTTATATTTAGTTTCAACGTAATATGAAAACATTTAACAACGAGCTTCCATAAATTGGAAACCCGCTGGATAATATTACAATTCCTAAGCATTTATCTTTCTACAGTACAAAACTCATATGTTCATTTAATTTTCCTTATTTATCAGAAAAAAAACTTATGATTTTATGTACCTTTAATATATTTAGATGAAGGTAATGTTGTAGGTTCGTATGTAGGCCGAAAGCTTTGTATCTCTACGATATACGAGTATATAATATACAAGGATAAACCAAAACCTTCCTTAATAAATGCCTACACTCTCACAGAGCCATCTAGCGGCAGATGAATGTTCAAGTTCGTGCATTTGCATTTCATCACATTTTTTCGACAATTGTATATGTAATTTCGTTTCCGGAATTTCACCTTTGACAGTGCCGCTGGCGGTAGAAGCAAATATGAATTCTTCAAATTCATACTTTTGTAATAATTTGATTCATTTGAAATTTTTCGTTGCGCAATTTTTAATTGTAATTATTAAAATTCGTTTTCCGAATTTTCGTAATTATTTGAAATGTTATTAGGGATTAGATATTCCGTAAATAAGAAAATATACACCATTTAAGAATTATGCTTGAACAAGATTGGCGGCTATCTTAGCTGTCAGTATCGGCATTTATTTAGGAATGTGTTGGATTAAGCGATTGTTGGTATATAATGCTAAATCTACACAGGTACTTCACTCTCATCGTGTACATTATGTATATCTTGTGAATATTGTTATAACTGAACGGTATCATGCTGTAAGTATTTTTCGCAGAGTGGTGATTATCTTTTCTTCACCCAATAGGAATTCACTAAAATGAAATGATTACACCCGTTATTGTGGAAAAACAAACCCTTGTTCTAATTCTGAGTGATGGCTCAGTTTAACATTTGATTGATATTATAAGATATGAGATCTGAGATCGTATGAAGAATTAATATGTAATTTAATAACTGTCTCATTTATTTTTTCATGTTGTTTTATGAAAGCGAGTTAAGTATCTAACTCCGTTTATGGACAAATTGTTTTGATGATACGGAATGTATAAGACATAGATATGTAAAATAAATACTATGCTCTCAAATATACGGTTCTTTTTAAATATTATCTCAACGTTTATTAGCATAGTAATTCAGCGTAAATAAAATATTACCTGAATAAAACATTATTTTACAAACAATAAACATTGAATTTAATGATACCAAGAGAGTGCTTTAAATTAAACGATTTTTTAAGTGAAACCAATTATTAAAATAAAACAAACAATTAACTTAAAATAATTTCTTGAACTTTTTAAATTTAAAACTCACGGACGTGTAAAAAAATAATCTTTTCATAACCCTACCACCTACCTATAGTGTATTTTTGCACAAGTTATTCTTTATTTGAAATGGGTAGATTAAAGTACCAACAAAAAAATCTTGGCACGTGGCACATCCCGTGATTTTTCACGGGTAACATAAATATAGTGTATTAAATATAAACAAGCTTTTGTAAGATGCTTAATTTACATTTATTTCAAGATTGACACTAAATTTTTGTTTTTTATTGTACTATTTTATGTTATCATGTCTAAAACTATATATTTTTAATGTTATTTCTTAGTACTATTTTTGTAGTTTTATATGGGAGACAGAGTATTGTACCCACCGCTCTGTTCCGCTGAAATATACAATATTATTACAATATAAAGTGATATCGCTAATGGAATATTTCATTTTAAATACATATATTTTTAACTTACAGCTAACGATGAATTTCTGTGAAAATAGAAAGCGGCGTTGCAAAAACTACAGAAATAAGAAACGAATTTAAAGTAAACTAACCGTGTGAAAAGAAATAAAACTAATTTAATTATTAAATAACTTACTAATGGTTGACTAACATATTTGTGAATTTAATTGTATATATTCAGGTGATGACGATGGAATACTAATGTGGAGTCGATTGAAAATAACCGTGTAAACTGGTAATATATTAATCATTTATGTAAGTATTGAGAGAAGATATTGTAATTTGTAATTTCATCGCAGTATGCTATAAATGCAATGATACTATCTGACTCTAATTTCTAATTATTCAAAGATAATAATCAGTTTTAATACATTAAGACATGAAATAGTAGTATAAAATACTGAAAATATGGGAATAAAATATAATTTATAAGCAAAAAATAAGAAAATAACATGTTGGTTAGATGACATGGTCGATAATATTAAAAACATTATATTACAAAAGTTTTATTTGGTAAAGTAATTAAATCAGATAGTACCATATATATGAGGGGTAAAGAATCAAAACTCACAAACTCAATGATTTTCAAAAAAGGTTTTTGTTTTTTTTTTTTTAATTTTCTTTGGCACATAACCTACCTACTGACGAATCAAAAATCTAAAAAAAACTTACGGAATCCATCGTAAAATCAATTTAAAAATGACTCACAATGTCCAAGTACCGGTGAGTAGAAAAACTAACATTCTTCAGTTCAGCCAACGTGACGTCATCTATTATCCTTATTTTAGAAATTATGTCTGCTGATGACATTAATTTTATATATTCTTCTCATTAAAAAACAAAACTTACAAAATCCAGAAAATTGGTAGCAAAGTGGTGGCAAAACTAACAATAAAAAAATGATTTGCTCTATGTAAAGCAATAAATACCATAAAACAAAGAAAGATAAATAAATTGTGAAAAGCGATGAGAAACGATTTTATTTCAGTTTCCCACAATTTCTTTATGGTGGAAGTGAGTGAGTTTTGATTCTCTCCCCCTCATAAGTGGTAGCGGATGTCCACTGTGAACGCAAGCGGAATAATGAAAAATAATAACCTCGAGCATGTTGAGGCGGTTGGGGTCGCAGATGGTCCGGCAGCCGATCTCCGTGGCCATGTACCAGCCGTTGAAGGCGCAGGCGGTGAACTCCAGCCCGCCGCAGTCGAAGCGCATGTTGGACACCGCGGGCAGCTCGTACCAGCGCAGCTTCAGCTCTTCGAACCAGGAGAAGCTGGGGACAATTGATTGCCATCAACATGAACATCGTGCTTAACGTAAGACATTCAAGTTTTTTTTTACTAAAATGGTGAGTGAACTTTGTCGTAAATACGCAAGCACAAAACAATAAACAGTTCTTGATGAAAATTATGTATTATTACTAATTATTTAAACAGTAATTATTCATGAATACTAAAGTATAGTTTTTTTTTTAAATAATTATAAAAATGGTCATGGCAACAGATTAAATAATTTAGAAGCACTAGAAATAAAGAAAGTCACTAAAAATAATTGTCATATTCTTAATAATCAGTTAAATTTGTCCAGTAGTCAGATATTAAGTAATTTCTCTTAAATTGAGTTTTTTTTTCTCTTTCTTTCTGTTCCTTTGATATAACTTCAATGTTATTCTATTTTTTTTCTCATTGTTCTCTTATTTTGTGTTCTGTATGTTTATATAACCGCACACTTTGTATTTTTTATTTGTATCCTGATGATGCTTAGCGAAGCCGGTCGGTCATAAAAAATAAAATTAAATCTGTAGTCTTATACGAAGTTATTATTTTATTTTCACTAAAGCACAGAGTGCGTTTACATTATATTATATACTCGTACATTTCATTGTCAATAAATTATTTCTAATCACATATTTCTTTATTGGTAATCATCGGAATCTTGAAAAGGCGCGTATTTATCATTTTAACGCGTTATAGGTTAGCTTACTATTATAAATGATAATCTGTTACACTATGACCCAATGAACAGAATAAAATCTTACACATTAGAAAATTTCATGCCTTCGATTATTTTCACATAAGAATACTGTAACAGTTGAATATAATAATATTTGAATTTCTAAGAGAATGAGAAGAAAAAAGTGTTACACAATTTTGAAAAGATAACAAAAGTCTATTGAATCTTCACAAAGCTTTTAAACAAATATTTTTTCGCCGGAAGACTCAATTTCGTGCTACAAAAGCTCTGAATCACTCGAATCACAATCGGGATGGCTTAAAAAGTTCTTAAACACACAACGAATCATCAAAACAATTAAAGACCCCTTATAAAAAGGGGCTGTCATCTTCCATCAGCGTGACGCGAAAGCTTTCCGGATATCACGAAGTTCAGACTTATCCCAAACTCTGGAAATATCGCGAATATTTTTCTTTTCGTAAAGTTTCGCTTATTCAACAACGATCGGAGACGTTTTCAATAACGGACCGAGGATTAACAACTTTGTATCTTACCTGAATTTGTGAAGAAGTATTTCTTGTCTACTATTATTTTGATTGCTTTCGCGACGGCTCAAAGCCTTTCATGGAAGAGTAAATTTCTGAGAAAAGTTTTCTGTATTTTTCACATATTTGCCATGAACGGTTGGGACGGAAACGCGGAGCGTGATTTCTCCGGGAAAAGTTCATTTGTTCATTTGCGATTAAAGTAAAACGCGCCAACGCATTGCCAAAAATATTGAAACAAAATACAGAAAAGGAAAGATGTTTTAATCATCTGCGGTTTGAAACGTCAAAACAAGAAATATTATTCAAATCAAACAACCGTTTCAGAGTTTGAATTCAATTTATAATATTTAACCAAAGTTTAACTTTTTTTATATAGGCATATTCGAACTGTTATGATTACGGTGGCGCCATTTACCCTCAGTGGTGGGAAGTGAGGATGGATCGCCATACAGTTCTGTCTTGACACACACTCCTTGCCTTTTGTATATTCATACACGCTCTTCTTTATAATAACTCTTTACACGATTTGACTCATTCATTTAATTAACTTGATGGTGCCATGTCTTCATAGGAAATATCCGACTTCTTCTTCTCTTCCCTTGCGCGTCATATATTCTCCCGAAACTCTTTTCTACTATATTGTTAGGATTAAAAAATGTTTTTTTTTTTTGTTTTGTTTACTTATTTAAGATTTGACCGGTTTCACCACGCTACGGGCATCTTCATATCACTACATTAAAAAATATTCAATAATTGTGAAGCTTTTTTTAAATTTCTCATTTTCATTTTTTTTTGTATATTCGTACCTTCGAAATTTACCTGTCGGTATTACAGGTATTAAAGGCATTCAATAAACTCCTTTAAATAATTGTATTACAACATTTATTCCAAAAATTCAATAAAACTCAGAATTTTTTAGTATATCAAATCTTTATTAATAAATTTCCATCATCGTGACGTTTCAGGTCGACATTTATAAAACGACTCGTTTATTGTTTTAATAAGAAGAAGATTATATTTACTTAGGTAAAAAAAATAAATTAAAGTGACTAGCGGAGATTTGCGTTTGCTCTAGAATGAAATTAAAATGTCAATCTGCCTATATAAAAATTGTAAACAACCGGAAAAAAAACGCTTCGACAAAATAAAGGAATCTACCTTGCAAGTATTATTTTTCGTGTTGTAACAGAAAATGTTGAATCAACGAAACCATAATATTGAACTTCATTTATAAATCTAAGGTCTTCTTTCTTCTCAAAGTCCACCCCTTTTTCTTAGCCGATTTTTCAATTTGATGAAAAAAAGTCCAAACACGTATATTGTTATTGTGAATAGATTTTCCGTCATATTAAATAACACGGGAAAACGTAGTTTTCTTTGTATTAAGGCAATGGGTACATTTGTGTGGTTTTGCTCTACTAATAACTATGCAAAATGTTGACAACTTAAACTGCGAGTAATACTTAAAAGCTAAGCATTGTCAAAACGACGGAATTCAAACCCGACTTGAAACAGTTGGAAGTGTTGAATAAAAATATTATTTGCTAATTTATTGTAGTCGATAATAATAATATTGGGATGATTTGTATAGCGCCGTTTTTGTAAAAAATCACCTAGTCTATTCATGGCGTCGAGTCATACGATGATCTCATTAAATAGACAAATGTGTGTATTTCTATATACTGCGTTGAGTCCTTAAGGGGGAGCGAAATGGCAAATGACTGGTTAGACTTTATTACCGCTGTTGGTATTTTGGGAGTTGCTTATGCGGGATAATGTAACAACGCTTGCCAATGTTACTGTGCGTGAAATTAACAGAATGCGAATTGTGAGCGGAAGCAAAAGGCCGTCATTTGCCAAAGCTGGCAGAGCTTATTGGATATCATGTGTAAACGGGAGGCGGGGAAACAACACCTGTTCACGCATTTTGTGCTTTTAAAAAGAGATTTATAAAACATGATCTACAATAATATACATGATAATTTTATATTTCTATGCCCGCAGCTCTTTTGTTTTTAAAATGTTGATGTGTATCAGCATTTTTATTTACCCTTTTTATTGCTGTTGAACAATTTATAAATACTTCCGAAACTAGATTGTCGTAAGTAAAAAACCAGGTGTTTTGAGTTAAGTACTAAATATATATTTTTAAAAGTATATCTTTGAAAGACAACCCTGTAAAAATGCCACATATCAAATTAACATAGATAATAAAGAAACTCACGTCCTTTTAAAACATTTTTTTATCTATGTTTATTTACATGGTCAAGATCCAATACTTCAAATTCTACGATGCACCTCAGTTTGGCATATTTGACAGGCTGCAATATAACGAAAGTTAAAACTACCGGCTTTGAATGGATAAGATTCGCCAAAAATTGACAGAAGAGGAAACATTTATGGGTAGCCTGTCTATATAATTACAAGTCAGACGACTGATAAATAATATAGAAAAGGCCATTGTTATTATCTTCAAAAACATAGGATTAGGGGAATGAAAAGCAAGACAGAGTGAACTTCATTCCACAGACAGACCAGATCATTATCGCAACAGGCACTTCTGTGGTTACAGCTGTCAGCCCCTAGCAGCATGGTGCCTGTAGAAATACTGTCTACAGTGGTACAGTGTGTATTCAATTTAGTCCATGGATGATGACTACAATCATCAGTTATGAGGTAATAACATAGAAAGATTATCAAGCTACATAAGTTAGTATATATATAAATTAGAATTTACATATTGTCGCTGGAAAAGAAAAAAAGGCTTAAGCGACACGTCAAAAATGAGTAAAATATGCAGTTTTGATCTGTAGTTTTTTTTGCATCGAATGCCCCGACTTTCGTTTGATTCTGAAGACTTTTGTGGTTCTTGGGCATCTAAAATATATTTAATCTTTGGGAGAATGCTTGACTTAAGCGACACAAGTTTGGGACCTTTTTTAACTTTTTGTCTATAGCATTGAGTTACCTTTTTTTAAAATTCAACAAGGTACTGAAGACCTATGAATATTTCTGTAAAAAAAAATTAAGTTCTCTGGTGTAAACTTCCCAAAATAGTGTATCAGCCCTTTTGCCTTTCCGTCGACGATATTAAACCCTAATTCCGGGCACGATTAAACTGAACCCAACCAAGAATCAAAGTAGGCACTTCTAATTCATTCTGTAGATAACTTCGATCAAGATTATTTCATTTTCACTATTGTTAGTACAGTTTTTAAAATTATGAACTATTAAAGCTTGTTTGCAGGTTGGACTTTCACAAACCAAAGCTCAAATATCGGGGCTGCTATTTGGGTTTATGTTGGTATTCCATTCTATAACAAATTTGATAACCCCTAACCAATGAAACACAAAAGCTTACAAATTCAGTATTTCGTAGAAAATACAATTTCCTCATGTTTACATTCGGGTTACTTTTGAAATACGAATAGAACCCGAGATACCTGCGAATAGCCTATTTTAATTGAATTGTGTATATTAATTTAATATCCGCACCTACCTGATGTGAAAAATATTTGAGCTGGTTATCTGATCTAAAAAAAAAAAAATGCTTAAATCGTACTTCTTTATTCTTCAGAGAAGATTAAGCTTCTTTTCAAAATTAAGCTTCAAGACAATATTAATCCGGAAATACTATCTGATATAGCCTTTGTAAGGTAATTTTTAAATAATATACCCATTTTACTTTATAATTTTTCTGCGGTTATTTAAAATTTTCATTCTTGTCTTCGAGCCAGTAACCTCTGTAAATCTGTAATTTTGTAACAAATTTTGGTTTGTAAAATAATTTATTATTTTTAAGGTCATTTGGTTTTGGTTTTGAAATAGTTTCTATATATTAAAACGCCCTTGCGGTTGTATTAAAATTAACTTGATAATGATATTATTTTAAAGGCTGTTGGCTTTTTTTTTCATAAAAATATGTATTTCTTATATACAGCATGTTTCAAACTTGTTATTCAACTCACTAGAAATAAAAATTCCGATGAAATTGAAAACAAATATGAAAATAATTAGAACACACTGTAAAATAATTCAAATAACTGCAAAAAAACGAATATTCAATTCAACGTGTATACGTACGTGTATTTCGCAAGAACATCACTGTCAGAAGTGTATACATATGCACAAATACACATAATCCTAAGTTCGTGTTGGCCCGACACGTACCTACGCCCGGTGCCCGAAACACGTCTACGCACAGGAGTAGGCAGAAAATTTACTATATTTAATACACCCGTCTCACTCATTAGATTTTTACGCGCCGACTTAGCGTTGGTTTAGTTACACCGGACGTAGGCCATTAAATTAGACAGATAAGCCGTGGTTTTAAATCAAGTTTATCGCTATTCCGACCTTATAACAGGCGTAACATTTCCACCTCGTTTATAAGTAAGGGAGATTGTGGTTGAAATCGTTTGAAGTATATTACCGGGAAGGCGAAACAGCTGTAACCCGTCATAATCATTTTAGCGAAACTTAAAAAATCCAATTGAATTTTATTTAAGACAACATATTTACTCGTATATTCATGAACTGATTTGATTGTGACGAATAATAAGCAGCCCTCCTCAGTTACGAAGTTTAAAGGCTGTTGCGGAATGAAATGTCATTATTCATTTTCACCCTGACCATGATGGTGGATGAGGAAATTTGCAACAGCAAGTGTGCGGTTGGAATACAGATTAATCCTACCAAATTGTGTGCAGAGCATCTGGCCTTATCACACCAGTGACAGACTCATATTCTCATCGACGTAGACGGTGAGACGGAGCATATTTCTATGGAGGGGTATCGATCTCACTCAAAGCATTCCACATGCATAGGGAATATTTACATTGTTTTAAAATCATTGTGAGTGTTTTTTTATTATTATTAATGTTTTCATAACAAGGGGGGAATAACCAATGTTCTGGGAGTTCTTAAGAGTTATCTGGAATTTTATTTAATACGAAATTAAAAATTCTTCAGAAAATATGATGCTGTTACGGATAAGTTGTTTTTATTTCAAACTTTTGTTTGCATAGCTTAAGAAAAACTTTTTTGCTTTACTTCAAAGAATCAAAAACTTTTTCTCTAATATTATAGGTACCTACGCCTTATGTTATGTCCTTCTAACACTATTCCGCCCGAAGACGAAAACCACAAGTTTTTTTTTTCATTTTCATTGCGTTACATGTGCGTCATATACGAGTACATTGCATAAATTCACTATTTTATTTATACAGTGATTTAAATCGTTAAGCGCGATGTGTTTCTTCAAACATTAAATAAGTTAGTAGGCGGATGGCTTGAAGCGTCGGGATCCCTCAGTTGCATTACATCATTGCACAAACAACGTTTTCCAATGATAGAGGTAGAGCATGCATATTTCAAATAATGTAAGGTTACTTGTAACCCGGAAACCGTTAAAGTAGTTTTTTTTTAAATAACTCTCTTATTCAAAAACAGGAAACGGATATTTGTCGTTGAGCTAGCATAAGAATTTCTCTATAATAATAAGAATTGCCTACCTTGCATAAAAGTGAATTAAACATCAGTTGTACATTGTTAATTCTTTTTCAATTTTTAGGATAAACATGCATGTGGTTCGTAAAAACAATGATGTTGTTACCGCCACTATCTATAACCTCACTTGGACGGTTTATTGTATTATACATTATAATCCAACGTTTTTGAAACATAAATATGAAAATATGAAAGTTCGTTTAAGAAATAAAAGTAGACAATGAATTCTTTAAAATCAAAAAATTTGTATAGGATAATATAGTTGAGTGCGTTGTTCGTCTATGCGTGGGAAGTACTAGAAGTTGGCTCGTTTATTTGTTGTATTGTGAAACTTTCCAGAGAAACTTTACGTTTTCAAGTGAGTTTTATAGCGTTTTTTTACAAAATTTAAGGAAAACTATCTTGAATCTACATAAGTGCAGAAGTCTCGAGCCGATGAATCACTATAATGGCAACCCTAAGCCTACCCGAAACCCATAACCAAGTTGAAGAAGAATTTAGAATCTTACGAAAATACGTTATCTTGTGAAGCTTTCCTAACTTTACAGATTTCAAATCATATCGCATTTAAGCTTGGGGAGCTCATTGCAAGGAACTAGGCTCCTTATTTATGTTTTTATAAACTCCCCCGAGGCAATAGAGCGTTATTTCAAGTATGAACAACTCAATTAAAGAAACTTGGGGGAACAAATACATTCATTGGGATTTGCTCTAAACTGCAAAGCGAACTCGGCGAAAAATGTATGTTTCGTGCAAATATATAAAACAATTTCAAATGCAAGAAAGCATGTGTTTGGAAGATACCGAAGAGTTAAATAAATACCTACGTGTTATTCGGTACGAAAGGTTTCAGGGAAACTTCTGAACTCCTGTTTCAATAAGTAGTTCAAAGGTACGATCTAAAAAAGTTGATTTTTTCTATTCGTGGAAATTGTTTGCGTTCGCACATAAAATATTTTTTTAATAATATAAATTATAAAATCGGTCGGTTGTCATGTTAAAAAATAAAGCACGTTAATAGGTATAACTCAATACGAAATCCTTTCCACAATAGTCATTCGAATTCCATAGAGAGAATCCAACGTAAATTATCTCAGAACAATTAATTTCAAATTAGAAATTCCCGCTGAAGATATTTATTATAATTCTCTAATGCAATCAATAGGTCTCTCGTTGAAAGATTAAAAAAAAACTCACTGACTCATTTTTTATTCAAAATAATTATCAACAGGTTTGACTTCCCTGAATTAGTTTTGTTAATAAACTACCTACTTATCACACACCTAAAAAGTCAACTAGACTCAAGTCACCTTATTATTGCAACAATACGGGCACTAACGCAGAGCGAAATTCAATAATTCATCGCCGGCATCGATTAGGGAATGAATATAATCTTGTCAATGGAACTACGGTCTGCGGTAGTTTATTTTCATACAAAAGTAGAATTAAACAAATCTTTACCGCGCAATTTATTTTTACTTTATATGAATCTTTTTTAATACTTATAATGTATTTCATTGAGATTATGTCATTAATTCCACGAGATTGTATACAATGTGACTGGTAGTTCACCATCATTTTTTTTATGTTTTGCTTCTACTCAGTGGTACTTGAATTTCGTATTTTATTATTCTTTTTATAACTTTTTTTTTTATATATTTAAGACAAAACATAAAATGATAATTACTGTGACAGTGCACGAATATCGGTATACCTAGTATGGAAGATTCAGCGCCCTCTTGGGTAGATATCACCCGCTTTAGGAATCACCGATTTAGGACGAAGGACGTCTGATCAAGTTGCGGGTTTGCGACAGACGGACGCTGTGTGTCGGGGGGACGATGACTTACTTGGGGTGTGAGAAGTGTATTTCCATGACCAGATCGCTGGGGATCTCGAAGAAGTCGGGATCCTTTCCGTTGGCGGACAGCACCAGCGGCAGGACGTCCCAGGCCGTCTTGGCGGGCTTCCACCCGAGGCTCATGCAGAGCTGGGGGAAAAACAATGGGCATTTAATCGGAGCTCAGGCTTATTTTCACGTGTACCTAATAACAAAACTGTCGTTTTTAAAAAAACAGAACACAAATATTGCATGGTATTTTTACTAGTGGTTCATTTAGGGTTCCAATAAATTTTAACTTAAAAAAATAACAATAGACGCAGCAACGAATACTTATATTATAGTACCGACAAACTTACCTTTGCCATTATAGACTAGTATTGCACAAGTATCCAGTCTGGCAATGAATCTGTAATCTTTTCTGAGCAACCAATTTACGAACATGAATCTTATCTCATTTTGTTTGTTTCCTAATCAATTATTCTGTAAATTTTCCTTTTCTCCCTTCTTCTTTCGACAGTGAATACAACAATCTTTTCATACTTTTGATAGTTACAATAAGTCAAGTACGTCTTTGATATAAGCAAGATTTTTGCTTTTATCTCTGCGGAACAGGTAATCGAGAAAGATCCCATCTTTTTTCCCTATTGGTAGTAAATTAGCGACATTTTCTAGAGTAATAGAAGAGCCAGGTACTCCCCAACCTTCCTGTTCCTCATCTCCTTCCTTTCTTCACTTCCTCCGGCCTCACAACATACCTTAATTGGAGATACCACAGTCCTACTATCTCTGGACAGTTAGGACTATTGTGTAGTTGGTGTAACGAAATAATTTAAATTTTACTCACGCTCAGAAAAGCCTTGAGTTTGTGTGATTTTAAAGTGGTGCCTTTACGTTGATTTTCTCATATTGTGTGTTTTTTGTTTTAGCTCGTCTAGCCCTGGGAGACATGTTCAGAAGCTGAACTGGACACCAGTGGCAGACATTGCTTGTCCTGTTCGTTCACTCAGTAATTCATGGCTGTAAATGTTGCGCTGAGTCACGTTTTTGTTGACCGATAGTATATTGTGTGAGTGGACAAAACCATTAATAATAATTATTATTTCAGAAGGTATGCAGGAGTAGTAAAATGCAATACCTTCCATAATTGATATTAATACATAGTATTAAAACCGCCCGTGTGGCCTAGTAAAAAATAGATGTTAAAAATGCTATTTCTATATTAAAACGCAATAACTCCGTTAAGATTTCCTTTACACGTTCGGCGACTTTTATTATATCATAATTTACTTGAATAACTGTCACTCTGATAAGTGACAACCAGTCTGATAAGTTGTGAATTTCCCCATATATCCTTATCATCCTATTACGTGTATTTAATGAAGGAGTACTGTAATCAATGGGGAGTACCTACAACATAAACATGAAAAGCATACGAGTGTGTCCAATGATTTTTTATTATCCTTGTTGTTGACGCAATTTAATCGGGAAAAGTGCAAACTTTCAAAAATTTAATGAAGGCGATAAACTTAAGCTGCTTCATATAATGTTTTACACCTTATTTTATAACCTACTATTAACTATATTTAATAACCTTGCCTCGAGGCATGTTGCAATTATATTCTCAAACCTTTTAAATATTTTTGTCTCTTATTAGTAGGAAGGTATTTTTCCATTCCGACCTTTCGCAATTTGCTTTTACTTCGATGATTTTATTTTTGAAAATGTTGCACAAGAAATTCTTCGGATAAAAGACCCTACATACAACCTTTCTTCAGTCAATATTTGTCGCTCAATATATAAAATTGTTTCATCTGTACTGTTGAACGTGATAGATTGGACGATGCAAAGCCTAGATAACATTGAATTCATTTTCCACCCCATTCTTCTCGCGATTCCATTCACCTCTTCTGGCTTCTTCCATTCGTATTCAAATCTTATAAAACAGATGTCTTTAATCTAATCGAAATCCGCGAGGCTCCGCAAATTGTGTTCGACAAATTGAATATGCGCAATAAAGTAAAAGAAATCTAGGGAATGGAAGACATTGTTGGTAATCGCGATATAATATTGTTTACGACTCAGCAGACACTTTTATCAATTTCTTTGCAATTGAGCGATAAATCTATGTGCTTTTCATTACTTAAAGCATTTTTTTTTTGATTTTATATATATAATAACGATAATCTTCATTAAATGTAAAAAATCATGATCAAATTGTTATTTTTAAATTACTTTCATTATTGAAACACATTTGACTATAAACCTGGATTTAAACGCCGAGGTTTAACGCAACAACCTCCAAAGCCGCTTTGTTTATCCAATATGTTAGGTATTTTAATATATAATTATTGGCATTTTTTTTTTTCTAATTCTCTGGATGTATTTATCCGCCTTTGTTTATTTAACAAACATGATTGAAACGCGAAATCAATTACACCCTGCAGTGGGTTTTTCATAATTCTGTTTTACGGTATTATTATGGTCTAGTGGGTATTTTAGTCCACTTTTTTGTTATTACCTTTCTTGAAAAAAAATTAAAAACTTTTCTATCAAGCCTTATCTACAATTGCCTCCCGCCATTTTTATTTTACTTTATTTAGGAAAACATACAGCTGTATAAACATGTTGACATATAAGGTGATTAATTTGTTGCATTAACCAGTGAAGTTTCCGCCATTTAGCCTTCCATCTCTTCTTTGTCTACTCCACTTCAATTTTCTATTTTTTTTTATATTTTCCTATTTAATATTTAAGTACAAGTTTACTTTACTTTTATCCATCTGTTGGAATCTATTGACAAGAACACCCTTAAAGATAAAACGCTATATACCTTTGAATTTTTGGATATTTTATACTGTTTAATTATTAAATATCATCAAATGGCGCACTATGCCTATCTTTTCATATTAAATAATTAAAAGAATTTTTCGAAAACAATTTTAGTGGAGAATGTCGTGGGTTCGTAAATAACTTCACGAATCAAGTACTGACGCTTCTGCGTTTAACTAAATATTTCATGCCAGCGTAATAGGGCTGGAATTTTATAGTGAAATGCCAAGTACAGAGGATTTAAGATTGACCAATCTCCGGGCTGTTAAATGGCTTCCTTCGTATTGCTGCAGTTCCAAATACCAGTTTCAGAATCCTTTCAGTCTGATCATTCGAGATTGCCAAACGTCAAAAGCTCCGGAGGATCACAAGATCCCCGATACTGTCTTTGATCAGATAAACAAACTGGGCAGAGGGCGTCAGAACTAAATTGGTTCTGGCGTTTTGAATACAAACACTATTCACGTTGTAACGGAGAGCATTAAAATGTTTATCTCGGAGCTTAAAGAAAGGCTTTTGTGCCGGAACTTGAATGGAATCCTACTGTGAATCACTTTTCCAACAGCGGGGAACAGAAAAGCCCTTTTTAAACTGTTTTCATTCAGAATTGAGTGCAATATTATCGCTGCGTGCAAAATATAAATACTTAAAAAAACGTTTTTCAGGGGAGGCTAAGGCAAAAGTTTTGATTTTTGATTTCTTGAGGTTTTCCATATTTTGAAAATGATTTTATAATTTTTTCCTTATATTAAAAGCTTATATATATTGCAATGCCGCAATTAAAATGCCGTAAGTCGCAATACTCGTATGTCAAACGATAACCGACTTAAAAAGTCATTTAAGACACCTTAGTCTAGTTGTTTGCATTACATATGCTAAACTGTTATAGTACACAGTTATTTAGAACACTAGACCAAAAAAAAAATTTTTCATCCTTTCAAATTGTAAAACGCATATCAAAATCTTGGTTCGTGTTTAAATATTCATATAACATAGTGATGATGAAAAAAGTCCATTCTCCCATTTGGACATATCTTGATACAGCGATGTAGTTGAGGGTGTACAATATGAAAATATAAAAAAGAGACAAAACTGAAAGTGATAATGAAAACTAAGGTTATTAATTAATATAATGGGAACGAAACTAATAAAATTAATGATTTTTTTGCCAAAATTTGGCAAATATGTTTTTATAATGATTCATATTAACCCTATTTCAAGGATTGCAAATACCTATACGTTATTCAATAATTTATTTTTAACTTGATTGATTAATAATTGAACCGTGTCCGAGTTTCCGTAAAATTAAATTCAATTTTGGAACCTTAACACACGAACTCTATAGCCATCACCACCCGTGGCGTTAAATACGCCCCCGATAGTCGGCGGCGTATTTTATGTGGTTAATTTTGGAATCCGGGCTACGGCGTACATTTAGTTCCTGTCCACCGTACGTACGTACTTTTTAGGTCAATATCCTAGTACGAAAATATGAATCTGTACCTCAGAAGTCAAGGGTTGAGTGTAATTATCCTTAAAATTTTTAGCCAAGTGTTTAAATTATTCAATCTTAAATTATTATCGTAAATTTCTGTTAATTTCTTAAGTTTTGTGTTTTTATAGTAACCAGACAAATTACAACGTTACTTGTCCATTGAGCGCATTTAATGTTATACTGTAATGTTTGTATCTGGAAAGAAAATACCAGAACTATACTATATATTCAGACATATTAATAAGACCCTTACTTCAGTGAACTCAATCATCTGCGGATCGCCGGTGATGGTTCCATCGGCATTCTTATAGCCCGCGTAGCCCAGCAGCTGGTTGTTCCAGATCCTGTAATCATGCTTCCCATCGGTTCTCTGCTTGAAGATGGTTATTGCAGATCTGAAAATCAGAACATGTTATTATATCTGTCCTTATAATATCTATTTCATCATAATTGTACCACTATTACAGAATTTATGCAATGCTGAAAACCCTGTAGACTTTCTCTCCACACTCAGTTCACTTCAGTTCCAGTCTCCAGAGTTAATGTATACATTTATATGATAGAAGTGTGTACAAGAGTTTGTGAAGACGGTACAGTCAATGTAGATTCCATAGGGACGCAAAATAAAAATCTTAAAAAAATATTGTGCACTCTTTCAATAAACAAGATGTTAGTAAGTTCGTATGGGGCACATACCTATAGCTCAATATACTACCTGATTAAATGGGAGTTAAATTGGAATTTCAAAATTCCATAGCTCATTATTTGAGCGTTAAAACAAAAACAAAACTGTGCAAGTTTATTGATATCAGAGTTCACTGTTCAATATTTTTTTGGCAACCATAGGAAACTCGTTTTATTTTTATAATTTCTTCTAGGAAGTTCGACTGTTAATTTTTGTAATTTTTTTTTTTTTAGATAATTGAATAATCAAATTTTTAAGAGTTTTTTCAACATTTTTTTTTTAAATGTTTTAAATACACACCTAATGTTCCCTTTGTTTGTTGCGTACTTGATGTGATCGCACAGAGTGACAAACATCCCGCTGGTTGTGGTGATTTTACGTCCATCAAAAACCTGAGGAAAAAAGAAGAAAAAAATTATTGCAACTGATATTATTGTGAAAATTGGGGATACCTTTAAATATTATTTGTATAGACCACGTGCTATACCACATCACACCTATTTTTTTTCATATGGGTCTAATTTTCCATTAGAATCCTTTCAATTTACCTTGTTTCTATACCGTTTTAAAATACAGGATTGATCATAAAATTTTATAACCACGTTAATATTATCGTTTCTTCCCGTCGTTAAATTAAACTTAATAATTTGGTTGAATGCAGAAATGTGTAAATTTTATAACGCGTAGCGTATTTTTATCCACCTGCATTTTGATTTTCAAAATGTCATAGCTACAAACAACAAAACTATTACTCAGTTGATGAAAACTTAAATGTGAAACGTGCCATATGTTTGTGATAGCTTCGTGATGTGCGACAACTGAAATTAAAAATCTGCTCACTTTCTAAATGAAAAATGATTTATAGACAAATTCATATTATTTCCTATTTTCATAAATATTTCACATGTCTTATCGAATTTATATATTTCCGGTAGGTACCCACTCCTTTTTCAAGCCGGCTTGTAATCTAATTGTAAATAAATTTCCTAAAAAACAAATCCTCTTTTAAAACAAGACAAACCTAAATTATAAGCTGCTATTGTGAAATGTCAATAGCCAAACAAGTAACAAGTTTCCAAGAACTCAAATTAAACGGGGACCAACTATTAATATTTGTTTTTGAAAATGTTTTTCATAATTCTGCTTTGTCGGGATTCTACTATTTGCACGCAAAAATTAAACTGCGTCAAGTTGATAAGTTGTTTGCCAACAAAAACAATTTGCGCGTGCCAAAGTTTTATTTACACGTGATATTCTGCCTTCGTTTTAGTCAAGTTAATTGAAAAAGTAAAAAAGTTACTTATATTTGTGGTTTTTTTTCTGTAATATTTACTATTTGAGTATGGTGTATATTTTGTTAGTGTTCTTTTAATCAAGTACACTCGTTATTTAATTTGATCTAATTTTTTTTGGTACCAGGATAGAGAAAATACTTTTTCATTTTTATGTAGTCTAGTTATGTACTCTTTTAATGACGAAAAGCTCTCAGGTTTGGTATAGTAGTTTTCGTGGAATGTTTACTTAGTTCTCTTTGAGTTTTCTCTAGCTCACATTAAATCAAGTTAAGTAATTTTTCAACATAGCACACTTCTCGTTTTATCTAGAATCGTTATATTTCAGAGAAATTTAGATATGTTTTTTTTTAAGATTTCAGATCTAAAATAAGTGACCTTTATGATTGAGTTTTTGCTAGTTAAAATAGTCGTCATGAGGTCTTATCAAGTAATATTCAGCACGGACCTTGACTCAAAGTACAATTTTATTATACGACTTAAAGGATTGGTTGAATTCATTTTTTGAACCCCGCTCTTTTATTTATTTTATTCAAGACTCACCCGTTGGTGAAATAGTATAAAATGAAAATGAATTATTAACGTAATAATAAATTAAATAATAATAAATGTATAAGACCACAAATCAGCATTTAATATTTCAAACCACAAAGTGATTGCTTTCTATGAAAAAAATATAATTAAATAATAATAATAAAAATAAGAAATAATAATAATAATAATAATAAAAGTAAAAAAAATAAAAATAGTGTATTAATTTATAGCTTTTGTGTTAAATGTTTAGAACTCGATTTTACTATTATAATTTTATTTTCAATCACATTTAGTACTATTTTCCAGAATTCAACTATCCATCCTGGGTACTACTGCCTACACTTGAATCACCTATAAAATGTGTAATAAAGTCGGAAAGTGTCGGCTTTTTAACGGCTAGCAAGACTTTAACGATTGTTAGGGGTTTCCCTTAAAGCCAGATAAAGCGTGGTGCGATTAAGCTAAGGACGTTAGGTCCTTAAAATAATTCAGTAGGACCTTACTATGAAGAGGACCTTAGTTTTGTGGTCGTGAGACCCTAAAATTATAAAAATAAAAAATAAAACTACTTAGGCTGCGAATTTGCCAATGACAGCCCCTGGAAAGGTCGCCATTGTTGCGGCTTTTTGTCAGAAACAAAAAGGCCCGGCATTGAATTTATAATCTCATAATCAAGAACTCGTCGTTATTGTTCAAAGGGGTGCTTCGAACTGTAAACTATACCTTGGTACCCGACCTCATGGAGAAAACGTATTTATTCCGCATTCGGGTTTCAGTATCATAACACAAATAAACTAACGTCACTGCGGCCTTCAAGCAAAATTCTGTTTTTATTTGGGTTAGAACGGTTTTTATTTTCGTCTTTAATAATGATTGTAAAAGTACTTATGAATGTTGTTGTATGTTGTACGTGAGAATTTTATTTTGTTTATATACTCAATTGTGCATTACATATTCATCTGTATATTTTCAAACACGTGACTATTATCTACTCAAACATTTTGGAATGAAACACGTATGTTATATCGTCGCCGGAAAGACAGAAAGGCTGAAGCTCCATTTTGGGAAGCTTACACCAGAGCACTATAAAGTTTTTTTTTGTTTTACAATTAAATTCATAAGTCTTCAGTACCTGGTTGGTTTTGAAAAAAAAGTTAACTCAGGTATCTTAATGCTGTCATTAAGTTACCCAAAGCGAAAATAAGCTTTGAAAAGTCCCAAACATGTGTCGTTTGAGTCAAGCCTTCTCCAAGATTGCTAAAGGGTCACAAAAGTCTTCAGAATCAAACGAGAGTATTCGATGCAGAAAAAACTGATTAGAACTGCATATTTAACTCATTTTTTAACAAAGTGTCGCTTAAGTCCTTTTGGTTTCCCAGCGACAATATTTTCATTTAAGGAAACTTTTATCCACCGCACAAAAAAAAATATTGCTACCCGATTTCAAGCGAGAATTCAACACTGTTTTATCTTAAAGAGCATAGAATTATTTGGAGAAGCAATATGGCCTCTTGCAGTATTTTTTTACAGTAAAATTAATCATTCGAGGCTCATCATGTTGATTCACTAGCTGAAAGTGTTGCGTTGAACTATAGATTCTACATGTAACGCCTGTGAAAATTTCATAACGCCAGAACTTATTATTCGAAAGTTTTCTCTGCTTCAAAAGACAGATTTCAATGTCTTATTATTATCATACATATTTTATAAAATGACATTAAAAAATAAACACACTTCAAGCGTGGTCTACACAAATATAATATCAATTGTACTCGTTTTTCAAAATCCTTCCCTTTCTTGGAAGATTTTCCAAATATTTCCAAGTTCTTTTCCCCAGAGAGTTCGGAATTTTCTGAAAGTTTTTTCCTGCACCGTTGATATTTTTCAGAAGATTGGGCGTAGTTAGAGATTTACTAACCAACTTGAAACTAGGCTAACGGAATCATGTTTTGCTTATTAAACTCATATGATTATTGAATCATCATAGCCCGTGAGAAACTGAGTTTTTCAGGTAGGTTATTTCTAATTGTTTCTAATAATAATACGATATATATATTTTTTTTGAACCGTCGTTTTCATTCGACTTCAACGTTTCCTCAAATTACACGCGTTGACTTATTATTTGAAAAATGATTTATAGAGTTGAAATTAATGAAAAAAACATATTTTTAAATTCCAGCATAATTTTATTTGTTTTAATCGTAAGTTCTTGACTACTTATTCCCGCTATGACAACTCTTAGCGGGGGTTGAAAACAACCATTTTTAATTTATGTCGGTTTTATTCCTTCCCCTTTTCAACTTCTTGAATTTAACCTTTCAAAATACATTGAACGAGACAGTTTTTTTTATTATTGAATATACACGTACGAGTACTTTTAATAAATACACATTTGAAGAACACAGTAAGACTCTCATCAAAAAGTTGTCACATAGAGAGCAATGAAAAACCTTGTGAGATATGAGAGACTAAGCACCCTTGATGTGATTTCTCATAAAATCGCGCTACGCAAATTATCCAAGTGCTATTATTGATGAGTGGATAAGGAGCAAGATAATGTGGATATTGGTACTCCAATATGGATGGCGTTCTTAGTCGGAAAAAAGAAACAGAAATAGAACAAACAGGCTGATCCCTAAAAAACTGGTACATCATCTGGATGGAAGCCGCAAAGAATTGGCAATACGGGAAACATTTGATGGGGGCGTATTTCCAAAGCTGAACACCAAAAGGCTTAAAAAATTAAAAATAAAGAAATGGTGTCAAGATTGTTTTACCTATGTTAATAATATCGCAACTCATTGGGCATGTGTTCCGTATAGAATAATTTTTCATTTATTTCTGTAAAGCTTACCGGTAAATTAAGTTTAAGGATAATACGATATAATATTTTATTTTTCTTTACCTGTCCTCTTACTGATACTGATACTCTTCTTTACCTGTCCTCTTAATACGATATAATATTTTATTTTTCTTTACCTGTCCTCTTACTGTATGCAATATCTATCGACCATCGTTAATCTTCAATTCTATATTTTTTTTTTATAACCTTATGCAAACACACAAGTGAGACACGTCGCGTAGCGAATGTATGTGGTTCCTTAGAACAGGCAATCTGTCTACCTAGGAACTAATATCGACCGAACAAAATATAGTAGCACTTGTACACATTTTAAAATATTGCAATTATTATAACATAATATGTACAAGCTATTGTGTTACTTTCTTAAAAATTGATTGTAACCATATTGTAATAAATACAATAATATTACACCGTATTGGTATTGTGGAAAGGTAGGAAAGTGTTTATATTAAGTGGTAATATAATATATAAACGAATATATATAGAGAGAGGTATTCAAGTATTTCAGCTAAAGTGTTGGGTATATATATTGCTGCGTATTAGTTGTTTTAATTAGGTCAAATATGTATTATTACAATAAAGAAAAATCTGTTTATAATGTAATGTTCCCAATGAGTTATAATGATAAAGGAAAAACCTATTTCGGAAAGTTCATTAGCAAATGAGTTATAATAAAGAAGGAAAACCTTATTTCGGAAAGAAAATTTGCAAATAAGTTATATAATAATAGAGGAAAAACTTATTTCGGAAAGTACATTAGTAAATTAATATGATTCAAGATTTTCACGACCAAAAGTATTATCCTGGAAGGTTTTTGGGTTATTATACCGTGTTGTGATTTATTTCAAATTATAATATAAGCATAGAGAGGGTACCTCAATACATATGAAATATTTAAGGATCACCTTTGAGTAACACCGATCAGGTTAAATTTTGGTTAACTCATTTTTAGAAATACATAATTATAGGATAAATCCATCTTGTTCCCTAACCTGGGCTCTATGACACTGAATTTTTTCACAATTTATGTGCACAGCATCGCATCGATCAAATGCTTCAGAATTATAATTTCAATAAATTAAGGGTTTTGATTTATTACCGACTGAATAAAATAAGAAATTTCCAACGCAGGTGGATGGTTAAATATGAAATATTCCGTCTATTTCTCTGCTTATTGTCGGTTTGATAATAAAATGCCAGGTACTTTTTAGCGTATTTTTGTAAAGATAGATGTACCTTATGAATTTTATTTTAAAAAATGTACAATCTCGTTTTGTATAATTTTTCGTGTTTATTTCACCGGATTTAAGGATAACGTATTTTAACTTGCGTTGTGCTAGATTTTGTAAAAATTCCCATTTAAATCTTATCATTAAGCTTGTTACCAGTAAAACATCCTCCAAAATAAAATAAAATGTTTATTTTTACCTTTCAAAGTTTTCATCTTCCACTTTGCTCTAAAGGCAGATATAAATTAAGTTAGTCTAATTTAACGAAGAGCCACGTGTATCATGTACTTTGGAAAGAGGCGTTTTTCCTTGAAATTATACTAAGCATTCAAAGATGTTCCTTTATATCAACAAAAATACAAAATAATGTCATTATTTTGATTCTGAATTAATAATGCCTCAGTGAAACGTAAACTCATTTTAATTTACTTGTGCCTTCATTTATTGCTGGTCGGCTATCATCAGAACAAGCTTTCTCTTGGCGACTGCATTTTTGATCAACTTCATGGAACATCACTCGACCCACCCACGTTGGTTTCATATGCATGAGGTGCGGCGTCTTTCTCTACTTTATTCAATTTGTTTTTTTTTAATGTGATCACCACCAAGAACCCAACTGTTCTGTGTCAGTGGGACTATGATAACCCAATTTGGGGTGTGCTGCGAGGCTGAAGCAAGCGGAGAAAGGAAGAAAATGGGGAAGATGAAGGTTAGATTTTTTTTTTTTTTAGATAAGTACGAATATTGTGTATGAAGCAATACTTCCTACATATATGTACTTCTTACGTTTCAAATATTGGGTATTTATTCATTATGCTCCAAATGATATTACCAAAAAAAAGTATTGTTCACACATCTATTTCAATTTTGTAATGTGTGACCATTCGATGAACTTTTATACACAGAAATCCCTGCGGAATCTATGGTTTCCCCCAGGGCCTGTCATCTATGGGGATGCTGTTTGAAGGAGTTGACTTTTTTTTCCAGTTTTTTCAAAATTTAGAGGGTCTTACTTCTGACTTTGACAGCCTCCATGGTCGAGTGGTAAGATGCTCGACATCCAAAGGTTGCGGGTTCAAACCCGGCAAGCGCAAATAACTTTTATTTAATTAATATGTGTCATAACACATTTCATTCATATTAAATAATATAAAGTATATTTGCGGCACGTTCCAGAGTGGTAGATACTCTAAGTATCGCCCTGTTGAAAGGACCACAATTCAGAATCGAAACGTTGCTTCAAATGGCTTTAGCCGTGTTTAATGACCAGATCTGAATAGACAGGTACTTTCCAACCTTTCTATTCCCCATCTCCTTCCCCTCCTCATGATCTTCTGCCTCACAACATACCCCCAATTAATGATGTCATAGTATTTCTGGCTCTAGACGGTTGGGATCAGTTAGGACTCTTGTGTGATATTCACCATAAAAAAATAAAATAAATTAACTTCTACTGAGTGATAAAAAAATCAACTATCAATATCTTTAGTTACCTAGACAACTCTTCATCGATTTCTTTGTTTATTCTGTCAAGAAACATGGTTTCTCTACGGCGAACTTAAGCGACTTAATTTCACCGACAATGTGATTTTGACTGCCACGAAACGGGTGGTTTTTTGATGTAAAATAATACAGCTTTTCTGCTATTTTCACCCGGGCAGCTTTCGCCAAAGCGTTGAAACTTAATCAGGTTTGCTCGGAGTACGTTTTTCCAGAACCACCTCCCCGCCCCACTCTCTTTTGATAGCTAGTTTGATGTTTTTATTTTTTGCTCAAATTTTATTTAAACGTTTTTCTAGAATACAAACCAAATTACCCGCACCAGCTTTCGAAGAATTGAATTTAATGTCCCGTACGTGATTATTTCGATAATTGAATTCTGCGGTCGTGCAATGAGCTTTTTTCATCGGTGATAAATTTAATTTGGTCTGGAAATTTTTTATCATGTCGCAGCTTTACCGACAAACTTTTAAAAATTATAAAATTGTTTGTTAAAAATATTACCTAACTTGTGAGGAGCCAATAAACTGAGATTTATTTTTTCGGTGAATATTTCGAATGTTTGTATTGCTTGTAAAATACTCGTTATTGTTGTTAGCTATGCTATATCTGGTTACTTGTGGGCTGCTCTGTTTGAGAACTATTTATTTTCGTTGGGTTTCTTGTTATTGGCACCTTCGGTTTCTTCAATGAGAAAATCGGAGTAAGATTTGGACATTTACATGAGCTTCCCTTTAATTTGACAGCCTCTATGGTCGAGTGATTTTGATCCTCTATTATGAATCCAAAAATGGTGGTTTTAAATCCTGGCGTGCGCAAACACATTTTATTTAATTTTACAATATTTAATTGTTTAATTATTTAAATTAAAAATAAAATATTAAACATTCGCGGCACATTCTAGAGTGGTAGATTCTCAAAGTATCACCCTGGTAAAAGACCACCATTCAAATAATAACATTATTTTAATTGTTTTATGTGTGTTTGGTGACCAGGTCTGAATAGCCAGGTACACCCTCCTCTTATCCGTATCCTTCCCCACCCAACTAATTTCAGCCTTACAACATACAGCAATTGGGGATGATCACCGAATTTTGGCCATTGGGAGCAGTTGGGACTCTAGTGCGGTATTCAGATAAGAAATATTTTTTTAATGAGATTAATAACAAAGTTAGATCCCGTTTTATATTTAGAAAATTATTTGATCATAATATATAAAGATGTACTCGTATGTATCAAGGAGCATGTTTATGTCGAGTTTCTTTTTTTCACTCATGTCGTTAAAATTTATTCCACAAATTATCTACACTGCAGCAAAAAAAAAAAGTTTTTAATTTTTGTAGATATGTATAACCTAACGAAACTCATTGAAAATATTTTCCACCAATTTATTATTAAAACATCAAAGTTAGTGCTTCTTTTATCTAGAGTTGGCCATTGTATGAGAAAGTTATTGCGATTATGAACAAATTTTAATTTACATATTAAATGAGAATCTTGTAGGTAGCACCTTCACGAATTTACTTTAAAAAAATGTGAATCCAAGAAAATGTTTATTTTTTTCTTTCTTTACTGGGAGTATAATAAAGCAAGGACTTTAATTGTTCGGATTTATTTTTTGAACCAGACGTAAAAAATATCGAGTGGACATTGTCTTATGAAAGTAATTTTCTACTTTTGAACGATTTAATCAGTGTTTTGATATTATTTCAGTTCAATTTGACGACTTTCTTGGCGATGCAATAAATTATTTGCCTCTCAAACCAAAGGTTGTGAGTTCAAAACTCGAAGAGGCCAAATGAAAATTTTTGTAATTATATTCACAGAATTTATATAAATTGAAAAATGCTGAATTTGCACCCCATCCTAGGGTGATACTCTTAATATTGTTTTTGTGATAGATCACCATTCAGAATCGATTATGGGGATCATCTAACAATAACACATTTTAAATTTATATAAACTTATATCTCAACATAATCTGTTTCTTGACGAATCACCATTAGATATACAAATTTTAACCAAATCCTGTACTGTACGATAAATTTAGAAAGTCCACTTTTAATTTTGCTCTCATGCCCTAAATTGGAAAAAAAATATATATAAAATAAAATCAAAATTATGATTTTATGTTTATAAGTGTTTCTATCTGATAGGACCTGCCAGGTAAGTATCCTGTATTGTACAACAAATAAGGAAAGTCAATTTTTAATATCGCTCCCATGCCCAATATCGGAAAAAATAAATAAAAAAAATATATAAAAATCATATTATAATTTTAAGTTTATTAGTTCTTTCTGATGGGACCTGCCAGGTAAGTATGTTCCTGTATATTTTTTATTTAAACTAGGAATTTTTTTTTTTTTACAAAAAAGAAAAGAAGTTTACATATAAATAGAAATTATATCAATGTTACACAATATGGATAGTTACTTAAATATATTAAAAAAAAATAATATTGAAGAAAAGTAATTCGATTAAATAATAAAAGCATATATATATTAAACATAATACATATTGTAATTTAGAGATAATACAGAGATATAAATTAATATCTAATAATAGAAAAGAAGATCTGCACAGCGCCCTTAGGGTAATTTTTTTACAAAAACGAAGCTATACAATTCATCCAAATATTATTAGTATTATTATACTCCAACGTACCTACCTTATTTGATGTATATATAAAGTGAATTATGCCGGTAAATAGAGAGATTGAGACGAAACGATAAAAATTAGTCCTTAAAATAAACACTTGACGCTTCAAAATGCCTACAAACGCCCCCCCCCCTAACTTGAAAGTTTGAGAATTTCAAGTAAAAGAATGCTGCCTTTACGTGGCGTAGACAAGAGTCGTAGAGCTTCCATAGTTCGTAGAACCAACACCGCGTTTCAAGCCGAGCCTGTACTAGAGTATTTGTTTATATTTCGCTTTTCCTGTATCAAACTTGAAAACGTTCTTAAATCTATTTTTTTATGAATCACTTTCAGTATATCATCCCCACCGTTGAAACAAATAGAATATTTCAGAAAGTATTAAACTTAATATGAAACTTTAAGCAACATAATCTCCTTTGTGAGTACGGACGTACGAGTCTAAACTTTTCAAATTTGAAACTTAGTTTTTAACTTTATAAAGTACTTATTTAGTGCCAATGAAACCAGTCGGTAGCTGAATGGACAAACGCGTCGGATTCCCACCCGGGCGTCGTGGGTTCAATTTCTCTGCTGGCTAAATCCTCCATCATAGCACAAGCAACATTTTCCGCTTATTAGTAGGTAGTAGGAATTTTTCAAATATTGTCAAGTTATCCGTAACCAGGGAATATTTGTCTTTCTTTAAAAAAAAAAAAATATAATATTGTATTTAAGCAGACATTATTCTATATTTGAAACGAGAACTGATATTTTTTCTTGGAAAATCAAGTCACATCCCATGATTTTTAACGGGTAAACAACTAGTTTTTTTTAAAAAAAGCACTGTTTATTCATGTACATCCCTTTTTTGTGTAATAACATGCTAACTGGTTTCGGTACAGCTGTGCCCACTGCCCAGATAATACATGCCCTGAGAAAGGTACGGTTGTGTCGAAACCGGTTGACGTATTGAGCAATGTAGATATTTAAAAAAACGGTGCTGTGTTCCCTCTATAATTTAATTATTTTCAACAGTTGTTTTTTTAAAAACACATCAATAAAATATAATTGATATAAAGTTTTTCAGAATTTCTACAAATTATGAAATATCTATTGAAGTTAATTTTTGACATTAATTTAAAGGGAAATCATAGCGAGTGGTTGCCCTCTTGCCACCGAAGACAGAATGACTTGTGGAGCCCTTCCAAGGGTTACAGTTGAATTTGTTTTGCTTTCTCACTTGGTTTATCACTTGAAGTGATTTTAATTGCTTGTTTAGCTAAGGAATTTCAATTAAATTTCGCTCCGTTTGCTCGTAATGGAAGAATAACATAAAAAGTGTCGATTGAATACGAAAGATAATTATAAGATAGAATCTTGTGGTATTTTAATTCCGTTGATGTTCAGTAAAAATAGCTCGGGTTAATTAACTTTGTGATCGTTTTAAATTAAGAAGATTTAGGACGATTTATTATTATTTTTTTAACCGTGTTATGAACAGAAGCTATAGACTTGTAGATGTATTTCAAACTTTCGTCACATTTGGCATCGTCATATTTGACATCGTCACAATTGACATCGTCACAATTGACACCGTCACAATTGACATCGTCACATTTGACATCGTCACAATTGAATGATTAGCACCATTTTGTTTTATGGCATTTTACCGGTCCCCGTTAACTTCGATTCACAATTTTTTCAAAAACTAAAACGGAATTATGAGGAGATTTTTCACATAAACGGCGCTATACAAATTATCCAAATATTGACCGGTCGGTAGCTGAGTGGAAAACGCGTCGGATTCACACCCGGGCGTCGTGCGTTCAATTCCTCTGCTGGCTAAGTCCTCCATCATTGCACAAGCAACATCTTCCGCTTTTTATGATGGCAGTAGGAGTTTTTCAAATATTGTCAGGTTATTCGTAACCCGGGAATGTTTGCCTTACTATAAAAAAAAAAAATATATTATTATTACTGTTATTGTATTTTGACAATGTTAAATGTGACAAAAAAATCAAATCACACCAACATTAGGAATATTTTACTATTTTTTACTTTTTGTTTATTTGTCATTTTATTTAAAAATATATAATCTATATCCTGCTAGGAACTACGCAGTGTTTGTAAGAATAGAAAAAACTAACATAATTGATTATTGAAAGACTATTAACAATACTCAAAGAATATCAAATAGAAAAACTCACAGAAAATAAAAGTATTGCGTTGTAAAATAAAATAGAAAGATATATTTTCTGCGACTTTACCTATTCTCATATTCTCTGAAGATTGATAATATTCTTTCAAAGGAAGTTTTGTTCTTGTTTTTTGTAATAAATTAATTTTAATTTAAGAATTGACATAATTAATGAAAATAAAATAATAATAACGTTCTACAGGACCACAGATTTTATTTTATTTTTTATAACCGACCGGTTTTGCTTAGCCTGAGTATCATCAGTATATAAAATAAACTAAACAAAATATACAGTGTGTGGTTATATATACTCACAATATTTAAAAAAAGAGAATAGTAAAAAAAAACATTTAAATTATAACAAAGGAACAGAGAGAAAGAGACAGATAATATGAAACGAGAGAGGAAAAACTTCAACTGAAAACGTGATAAAAGAATAATAAGAAATGATTAAGATGAGTTTACGGGAAATATATACCTAGTGTGGGACTATTGGATAAATTTAACTGACTATTAAGAATATGAGTATTTAAAAAAATATTATAATAATAATGAATAAATAAAAAATTGCATAATGTTTGCAGTCTCCGTATTGTAATCTACCCATCTGACTTTAGATCAGATAGGTTGCGGAATCGATTTCCGTCGCAGAGCAAATTTAAAAATATGATTTTATTATAATTTCATGAAAATTGATACCGCCAGTCAGCATGCTGTAATATTGTAAGTAGATGAAGCTAATAAAAACAGTCTGTATGGTGTTTGTGAAGAACTTTGTCACAATATATTATAGTTATAAAACAATTAATTTTATTTTTTTCGAGGGTTACTTCACATAAATTATGAAGTTTATGGTTAAAGACCATCAATCAGAAACTAAAGGTTGCTTGAGATCCAACCGGTTAGTTGAATGATGTCCAAAGTGTCGGCTAGCTAAGTCCTCCATCATTGCTCAAGCAATATTTTCCGCTTATAAAGGCTACCTACGTACCTACTAGGCATTGGAATAATTTCAATTATTATCAGGTTACAAATAAGCTAACCCTTACATATATACATAATTAGTAACTTGGTAATCAAATATGGATAGCCAGGTACTTCGCAACATTCCCCTTAGTGATGCTCTCTCCTACCTCAATCGGTGTCACAAAGTTCCCCGAATGAGGCATTTGTCTCCAAGCAGTTGGTCTCTGTGAGTTATTTATTTATTTATTTAATTATATACGCCCTCATGGGCTTTTACATAACATAAGATATAAAACATAAAATAACAGTGACATAAAAAATAACAATGATTAGCACCTAAAAACATGATGAAGTTGATAGAAATATTATCATGCAAATTAACACTAGTATTTTTGAAAGAGGTATGCTATTATAGCCTTCTTGAAACTAGATTCAGTGCAGTTGAATATATCTACTATTTCAGCGATAGAATTACTCACTGCATGCAATCTAGGTACAACCGGTATTTAAATGACTCAGTCCTGATATTGTTGTTACATTTAAAAAGAATTTTGAATCGAGTGGATCTGTTAGGTACATAGAAGGTAATTAAGCTAAGTAAATCAGGGCTGTCTATAATACCATTAACAATTTTAATATTAAAATTATCAGAATAAAATGGTGATATAATATTTCGAGTTATTTTATTAAAATCTCAACGCTTTATAATTATGCTCTATAAAAGTGGGGTTTATCTTATTAGCTATGTATTTTTCTTGACCATGCCTCCACCTTTCCACCATAGATCACCCATATTTGCTTGCTATGGGCAGTGAAGGGGGTAATATGTTTTCAAAAGGAACATCATCACAGGGATAAAATGGTCAATCAATTTTTTTACAGATTTTTAGTCACAGCTTAGTGTTCCAGGGCATCAACATATTATTTCAAGAAAAAACTTTTGTATGAATTCATGAATGCAATATGAAAGCTAATGAAACGTATCGCTGTGGTTGTCAGCAAAAGCCATAACTAATTTGCTTATCTAAGCCCGTTGTTTATGTAAGGTATGACTCTCTCCGTATTTTGCAAGACGTCAAACGTCAAAATATTTAGTAGGCAAGATACAAAAGGGCTGAGAAAATTGTTTCACCCTCTGCGAGATCTTAAGATTCCGCAGGCAACAAAGGGCCAAATGTCACGAGGCCACATCGGCCGGATGCCACGCAAGGCTCGGGAGCTAAATAGGTGCGTAATAACCAAGTTTCCGCAAAGGCCTTTAATGCAAAATACGTGTGTTTTATGATTATTTATGAGTCACTGCTTAACTACCGAGAAATATTAATTTATACCTCCCCCCTTCCAGCATCAAAAGCCTCCCATCAATATTAACGTTTAACGTTATAACTATTAAAATAACGTTTTGATAGTTTTAGGAGCTCTTTGAGGTGTATTTTTAAAGTTCGTTTTACCTCTGGTTTGTATTTTTAAGAAAAACTCATAAATGTGGTATAATATATAAAAGATATATTTATATAAACTTTTGTAATTAATAATGAATGTTCACAAATTATGATTTTAAACAATTAATTAATATTTTTAGATCACATTTGTGAGTTTTTCTTAAAAATACAAGCAAAAAAACGAACTTTAAAAATACACCTCAAAGAGCTCCTAAAACTATCAATAACACTGACATTTTACATAAAAACAAAAAAGAAAACAAAACAATATTTGAAAATATGTTAATATTGTCTCTCCCGTAAAAACCCCTACATTGTTGGTTCAAAGGTATCATTTAGAATGATTTTAATACAACACAATAGAATGAATACACCGACGTATAATGATATCAACATAAAGGGGGTCTTATCATAAAAATAAATACGTTTTCCTGTTTATTTCATCCGCATATTTTGTGTTTGGAGAATGCTGCATTTTTCTCTGAAATAACAATCGGATGGAATATATTGTCCCGCTTTCTATTTTATATTTGCGTTTTACTAAAAATGTCCGACAATCAGGCGAAACAGGCCATTTGGTCGTCCATTGTCTAGGCCTATTGTTTCACTCGTTTCAGACGTTGTATTATTTCCGCCACCAGTTGCGTCTATATCTAAAAAAAATCTGTCGCCCATTCTGCGATACGGCTCGCACAAAGTGGAAAATGATTATCTCATCATTGTTAACGGTTTCTATTTTCTACCCGAGTTAAACACGATAATGCACAGGCTTTTCAGTGAATATTTTTGTGGTGAAGTTGAATGGAAAATGAATATACTATTAATTCAAAAATCCATGGCTTAAATTTAATTTCAATATGTTTTTCATATTTTCCGGTAATGGAGAAAAAAGAAGAAATGGAGAAACAAACAAACAAACGGAGAGAAACTTTTTTTACTCCAGGTTTTCAGTATTTTTTTAATATTAACCTTAGTTGTGCATTTAATTAGATGAAATAAAAACTAATTATGAAAATATGAAGCACTAGGAGAAAGTAAATACTGTTTTTTTTTCAAACCTATTTAGGCTCAGCACCCAAAATGGCGCAAAACTTCACTTTGTAGCATTCTAATACAAGCTATACCATACTTGATTTATATGTAAGTTCAACATAGGCAGTTAGGAAAATGTCTAAGGTTTCCAGTGAATAAAAAAATTAAGCTGTAATTTTTTTAATTCAATAAAATACGTACTAAAATGTTGGTAAAAATTGCAGTTTGAAAACCAGCGCAGCCATTTTTTTACATTTTACCTAAAGTTCCAGTATGAATTTCATATGGAATTTAAAAGATAACCGTAAAAAAATTGTATTCACAAGAAACCTTAGACATTTCCCTAACTATTAGTAAAAAATTATCAGATAAATCATTTGTAGAATTTCTCGTAATAGAAAGCCGAAAAGTGTATATTTTCGGCTGCTTACCCTTCAGGATAGTTAGTTACGAATCGCAGTGGGCAACATCTCCCAAAATGTTTTTAATATTTGTATGTTCTCTAGGTCTAAGAGTATATAACCAGTTTATATAAATTTGATATTACGAGCACTGTTGTTGTTTTGTCGCAGAAAGAGGATACATTGATTTATACTCATTATTCTACAACAATACGTTTTATATCATTAGTGTTGATGCAACTGTAATAGTTTTGTAACTAAAATAACCTGAATACCTGGGTGTGAATGTCAACCAACCGAACAACTTTGCTGAGAGCTAAGTTACAGTTCATTTGGTAAGTACGATAGACAGGGCCGGTTCCACGACATCTCACGCCCGTGCAGTAAGTACCGATTGCACGTGATTAAAGTTACTGTACTGCTGCGAAGTGAGATACTTACAAAAAGTTCGAAAACTTTGGAAAAGTTTAACTTATGGGGATAATTCGTGCAATATGTATATAAATACAGATTATGGTTCCAAATGATTATAATGCGTCTCAATGGCATAAGCTTAAGTCACCAACAATAACGCACATTGCTTACCATTGAGCCTACCCAGATACTGCAGCGCTACGGAAATGTTCCTGGCGGGACGAGTGCACTTTTTAAAGCACTTCTCTGCCACCGCATTGAAAGTTTATGGCGCAGACTATGCCAAACCAAGAATACCATAATTACTACCATGGCTGCCTGGATGAATATCCCCTTTGGTGACCTTCTGGAGACAGAAAACCGTCAAATATCCTCCAGGAACGTTTTTTTTTACAAATATGTTTTTTGATATTAAGCATATTTTTTTTTATTTTTTATTATATATTTTATATTATGTAATTTTCTACTGTTGTTTTTTGTATAATTGTCAACAATGGAATATTTTTTATTGAATTGCACTACCTCTGCAAACCTTCTAGAATAAATAATTATTTACATTATGAATTGGTTTAAACATAGGGGAAGTATACTAACTTGTAGTTTGGACCACTGGATCCTGCCGATACAGCGAGGGGCGTTCCTCCAAGCCAGCTTAGCTCCGTAAGCCAGCTCAGTCTCCGTCAGGTCGTATGTGCCAGTGGCCAGGATCTCGGCCTGAACGGTCTTCCAGCGGGCCTCGTGCAAGGCGGTGTTGATTCTATATGAAGAAAATAGGCAGAATAGATTTTTTTAGTTTGTGTCTTCATATTACAACAAAGTTTAAAAGCCCGTATATTGTATGGTAAAAAAAAAACTTAATTAATCTTTAACAGACCTCCACATTAGCGATGAATGTTTCGTAAAAGCATTGCGCAATATACTAATAAGATTCAACCACAGATCTTAGCTACATTTCGCAAAAAAATCCCAACATAAATGTATTCAACTATCGATTTCTATGTTTTAATTTCTAATTTATATTCGTTAAACATCTTATAATGAATATTACATTTACCCAGGGCCGTTAATACAATACAATACGTTTTTTGTAATGGCTAACCTTGTATAAAACTAAGATAAAATGAATATAAAACTCTTTCTTTTGCAAAAACAACACAATCAGGAGAAACAAAATAAACAAATTCACGAATACGTGTCCTAGTGGTTTGTTTCCATCGGTATATATTTGACAAAAGGCAATAAGCCACAAAATCCGAAAATTTACATTTTCATTCCGGGTCTTTTGTGGACCCCGGGCATTCAGTCAGTGAGCAAATGACATCGAATGAAACCCCCTTCGCTTCCTTTATTAGGTACAAAGGCTTCGGTTTAAAATAACTTGCTTTGGTCGTTTGTATCTGCGTTTGAAAACAAATTAAATATTTCAGTTTTTGATGACACCCATCGCGGCTGTGGCGAATCTCCTCTCTTTTATTATTCAAATAAATAAAAACCACAGTACTGTTTATTTGTCTTTTTTTTTCATTTCATTGACAGCTAAATTGAATCGTCGAAAATCCACAAGCAAGTCATTTGAAAATGTATAAGACTGGGGAATTCGCGAACATCCTTTCATCTGTGAGCAGAAACTTATATATTTTATTTAGATTTAACTTTTTTTACATCGTCTTCGTTTCACATGATTCGGTTTCAATCTAATTTAAATTATTCAATGTTTTATGTCTGGATGTGCTATTATGTAAATCTTCCATTGTCATCATGACTCCACAAACTTAGTGTAATTATTTTTTGTGGGCGTTTTTTTATAGAATTTTGATCCAACTAAAAGTCATTATTTTAAAACAGAATTACTTTTTAGCACATCCATATTTTTTTTCTCTGGCTTAAAATACTTTTAATGTTTTGTAATGTACGCCCTAAACGAAAACTTATCTGAAGATGTTGTTAAGTTTTTTTATTCTGGTGTGAAACTACCAAATGAACCCATAATTTCTGTATCTTTTAAAGTAACTCTTTAATTTTTAGTTTTTTTTGTGTTATTTTAGTTAAAGTGTACAAAATAACTAATCATAACTCATTATACGCTTGCTGAGAATATTATCAACAACTAATTATTATAATTTATATACCACTTGATATTATATGCTAATGTATTTTATATGGTTCTTACAGACTATTTTTAATTTATCAATTGGTGTTATTTTGATGGTTTCCAGCAGCGTACCATATTATAATATTTCATCCAATTTTTAATTTAACTTTTTCAATTTTCCCACAATTTTTCTTTTACTCTCAGTTTCAACATCTTTTTTACGAAACATGTGTACTTAATAAACGATTGAAAATATGGAACAAAGATCTTGTCTTAGTTTTTATAGTCAAATTGATAGTTTAAGCTAATGATAGAATCGAAAGCAGTTGCGTTGCCAAGAAAATCCAGAAAGACCAAGCTGTAATAAAACTTCACCAGCTTAGCTTACCTCAGTCGTAACGAGATTTTACTGCGTCATGAAAACATGATTTTCTGCTTTATAGATAAAAAATATTAAAATACAACTACAATATAATTTATAGGTAGATCACGATAATTTAAAAGTTTTTTTTACAAATATTTTTATACTAGTTATTTGGTACCCGTGAAAAATTAGGTCTTTTATTAGGTAGGAAGGAATATAAAAATATCATTTTAAAATTTTGTTTATTTATTTAATCAGTATAAAATTTTGAAAAATCACGTTGTTACGGTCATGAAAGAAATTATTTATATTTTAAACAAGAATTAACTTTTAAGCTTCTATGCTTATTATTTTTACATGAATAATTGAAATAATATCGAAAATTTTCAACGTAAATATGAAACAGAAAAAAATAACGGTCGCGACCGAGTCTCGAACTCGGAACCTCTACTCTATCCGGGAGTAACGCTTCTGGCAAATCGGAAAAAAATTGTAATAAATGATAATAATAATTTTCAAAATAAATAGTGAGATCGATTAAAAATGCCGGTTTCTTATAAGGTCTCGGTGGCTCAATCGGCAAAAGCGTTACTTCCGTATAGAGTAGATGTTCCGAGTTTGAATCTCGGTCGCGACTGTTATTTTTTTCTGTTTCATATTTACGTTGAAAATTATTGATATTATTTCAATTATTAATACAATTTTTTTATAGTTCATAAGTTTTACATATTATATATATTTTTTAAAAATAAGTAACATAAAATCGTTGATGCCTGTACAACACAAGTAACCAATTATTAAATACGTGGGTATATAGAAGCCAACATTAATGGAAGCGAAGTGATCTTTACCGTAAAAGTAATAAGTTCTTCGTGACAAAACTTTGTGAAACGCCGAAATAAAAGAGAAATGTGTCTTAATCCGTGTCAGTTAATGTGTATGTTTATAGTTTAAATTGGGGTAATGTCTTGATACATCGCATTAAAAATAATTTATAAATATTTATTAGTCCCAAACTAATTAAACGATATCATCTTCCCAAATGATATCAGACTCCAATCTCTTAAGTATTGTAGCTTTGCAATGTAATTGTTTGTCTCGTGCCGGTAAACGGCGGTATTAACCCTTCTATCAGCAGGGGGGGGGAATGGAAAGGCAAGGGATAGCAGGTGTTAGCGTTTTTGAACAGAAACCCTCCCTGGCGAAATCTTGTTTACATAAAGTGTGAGCTTTACTTTACTGTTCAGAGATGGCAGATACGTGTTTGCTCTGTGTTCACAAAATCGCCTCAAATATTGTCCGATCGCCACTATTTAGGGATTGGAGAACCGATTTTATTAATTTCTTAAAATAAAAAGTCGAGCGACTTTGGAGTTAGATGAGCAAAGTGCTTATTTTAGGAGCCATATTTTTTATTGTTCGATTATTATTAGTCTATTTATCCGTAAAATTATATTCAACAGGCTTCGATAAGGTTAGATAACAGAACTTAATGAATATAACTAAAACAACCTAAAGCCATAATATCTCTACTGGGGTAGGCAGACATTGAAAATGTTTCACTATTGTCGTTGAATATTTATAAACTGGTTTTAAACAGGTACTCAATGTATATTGAGTATGAATTTTCATTAATAAAGAACATTTTATAAGCTAAAAATATAGTGAATTTTATAACAAAAAATATGTGTTTTGAAAAGATTAAGGCTCAGCTGTATAATTTATTAAAAAAGAACATTTGCATTATTTCTTGAATTAATCTGAATGTTTATGTTGTAGAATTTTGATATTGAAACATATTTAATGAATTAAAATAAAAAAAAAAACAATACAAACATTTATCACTTAATAAAATTGCCAGAATCAATATTGATATAATTTAAGGTGAGTTGAATATAATATATGTATGCAAAAAAGGACTAGAGACCAACCCAAGGCAATTATAAAACAGGAGAGGGGTAATTTCCAACGAAGACGCCATCGGTAAACAACACAATTTACAGTGGTTTGCGTTTATTTCTAAAAGTGTAATTAAACTTCTTGATTGTAAATATTGGACTGTTTTGCATTGTGTTTACAAAAAGAAGGAAAATTTTGGCAATTTATAAAACATTTTAGAATTCTAATGAAAAACACTGATATGCCAACGTAAAAAATAAAAGAAAAACATACAAAATGGTTTACAAAACAGTTTATTTATTTAGTTTGCACAGCGGCTTTTTCTTAGGTGCGAATATATTTTGTTTTAGGATATGACCATTATTCAATTTTCGTTACCGGCTCATGGTGAGAACGTCAAAGGAATGTATTACATTCAAGTTTTAAAAAGAGAAGAAAATACAAGTGAAAAATAAGAATAGCAAACAGTTCAGTCCTATTTTGTTTATATGTGCGCACTGATGATGCAGCTATATTTAAATTTTAAAATACCCTAAAACGCAATAATATAATTTTCCAGTCTACAATGTGAAAAATTTATCCCCGACTTCTTCAACCATTCACCTTCATGTCATATTTTCTTTTGACACTCCTTTCTCTGCCCATCTGCTCCACTCCAAACCATCTATAAGCGTTGTCCTTAAAAAAATTGAATCGCGCAGGTGCTAATTAAATGATTATAACGAATTATGACTCGAAAATAAATCTTTTTTTTCTATCTTAAATATTAGAAAGTCTGGTACTTTTTATCTAAAAAAATGACATTTTAATCGGTAGGTACATGCTTAAACATATAAGAGTTGTTAAATGCCTGCGAAGATGGTTTTTGAGAACTTAAAACTAAGCTGTGTAAATACATTATAAAGCGCCTAGACATTTTGCCTTGAAATGTATCTTCCCCTTCCGCTCCCCAACAATAATCCCGCACCACTAATTAAACTCCTACTGTGTGATATAGACCCACTGGCTCCAGCTAGAATGATTATGAATGACGCACGATAAATATTTTGCTTGCACCCGCCATCACGAAGGATTTCCAGCCGCCAAATCATTTCACATTCCCGGCGTTTATCAATTTATTGCTCAGCGAAGTGCCAAAAGTAAACAATTCCCTAAACGCCCCTTAATTAGGTGCTCAAATAACGCATAGGCGACAAACTTGAAGAAATCTCCCTGTGTCTATTGACTTCAATTTAGCGACGAAAGCTGCTAGTGTTTGCGGAATATCTTAGGCCCCCCCCCCACCCCCCCAAACTGGCATGCGTTGCTGGGTCGACTAATAACTTCAAATTTCATTTCAGGATGTTGAATTTTTGACTTTAAGTTTGCGAGCAAATATCGAAGGACAAATAAGTTTAAATTTGTCGCGTAAATGTTGACTACTTAACACCTGTAAATTCTCTCTAAACACCCTTAGTTTTAGTAAAAAAAACTACCAACGTTTGCTTATACCGGTCCTGTTTATCTTGATTCAGATTGTTACTTTCGTATGAACTTTATATTAAATGGTCTCGGCGCGGCGTAAGGTAATTTTCGTTCATCGGACTTTCTTTAATTTAAGCAGCTGTTTTTGTTATTGTTTCATAACAACTGTGGTCGTTTCGTAAATTTATTACGTGCCTATTTTTAAACTATACTCGTCGATAGAAAGGCGAAAGGGCTAAAGCGCCATTTTGGGAGGTTTACATCAGAGCACTTTGAAGTTTTTGTTTTACATAAAATTCATAAATCTTCAGTACCTGGTTGGATTTAAAAAAAAAGGTTGACTCGGGTAACTCAATGCTCTCACTAAGTTACATGAAGCGATAAAAAGCTTTAAAAAAGTCCCAAACTTGTGTCGCTTAAATTAAGCCTTCTGCCAAACGGTAAATATATTTTAGATGGCTGAAGGACTACAAAAGTCTTGAATCAAACGAGAGTCAGAGTATTCGATGCAGAAAAAAAACTGACCAAAACTGCATATTTAACTCATTTTTGAACAAAGTGTCGCTTAAACCCTTTTGGTAGTGTTAGGTAGTGTGTAAGCTAATGTCTTAATTTCACACATATTTCTCAATGTAAATAACATATATTTTTTTTAAATTCATACTCATCATGTTTGAAAATGTATATCTGCAATTGGCGGATAAGATTTTAACATTTCAATGTGTATTTTAACCTTATTTTTTGGATAAAACTGTCATAATGCAGAAAATCAATTATTTTTTAATCTAATACGAATTAAAACCATATTCTACTAGAAACTTCACGAAAACATCAAAATCGCACAATCGATGGAGTGATTGAATTTACTGATTCAAACGATTCAACCGAATGATCAAGAGGAGCCGATCTGATTTTGAAGCCTTTATTGATAAATTACATTCGATATGAAATTATGCCGTTTTCACTCAATCCAATTCAACTCAAAGTTAATAAAGCCGGCGGTTTGACTTCAAATTAATACGGCTAGATTACTGAAACTGCTTCCGTAAAACTTAATTATCATATTCTTTGAACGCTCTGATCCGACATGATCACTATTATTACTAACAACGACGTTGTTACAATGTTATCCCTGGCATGATTCAAGTCTGGATTTAGGGAGGATTATAAGGACCGCAATAGATTGTACTACGAGATTAGGAACGATGGATGAATCACAGTTCAAAACCGACTCAAGCCCTAAAGTGAGAGATTTCAGATTGATATTTAACCTAGGCAAATATTTATTTTGAGGTGAATCTTTTCCATAGAAAAAAATATGACGAGGACCGCAACAGAGTGATGATACAAGGCAGTGATAGATTGACCACCATTTAGAATTGAAACGATGCTTAAAATGGCTTTAACCGTGTTTGGTGACCAGGTATTTACCATTTTCTTCTTTCCCATCTTCTTCATTTACGTATTTCATTAAGCCTCACAATATACTTCAATTGGAGGTTTTATAGTCTCACTGGCTTAGGACAGTCGTCAGGAGTTGCGACTCTTACTTTGATGAAACGCAAACTAATTCTAAACTAGATTAGGACGATAAATAAATCGATTCGAACCCACTCAAATACTGAAATGAAAAATTTCAGATTAACCTGGAAAAAAATCATAAAGGTCATGACAGTTTGTACCATAAGATTAAGAACGATAAATGAAACATAGTTAGAAAACCACTCAAGCTCAAAAATGAGGAATTTCAGATTAATATTTAGCCTAAACAAATATTTTTTCATGTTGAAACCTTCAACAGATAAAAAAATCACACTGAAATGGAGGAAGTACAAACAGATTTCTGTAAAAAATTGAAATGAATTTTTCGTTTATCGGATAATAGATTTTCATCGTTGACAGTCAGTGGAAAAGCGCTCAGGATGTTTTTAATTTCGGTTTTATTTGCCTAACGGGGTACTTCTCCAACAGGTTTGTGCTCATTTCCGAGTTCCGGGTACGCCGCCTCTAAAAAAGATTATCGAAAATGAGAGCTTTCGTTTTTTGTCGACTGTTTTGATTCTTTCGACAGATAATTGACTGAAAGCGAAGATACAAGAGAGGAAAATGAAGTTTGAAGTGCTACGCATTTGCTTTATCTCTGTTTTTGCTTAAGACACTGCCGCTGCATGATTTTGTTTTTCCATTCTGATCAATTTTGAATTTGCAAGTTTTATTCTTAGAATTAAATAACCAAATGTTTTAGTTCCCAGACGATTCCTGACGAAACCAGAACACAAATCGAAATGAAAACTGATTCGGAAACAATTATTTATTACTCATCCCATTAAGAATCCTTCTATCCATCACCAAATTAAATGTGAAAAATAATCTCCATGTTATTAAGATATTTATAAAAGAATTCATCATTTTGTATTCCAATTTTGTAAAATTATCAATTTCTAGTGTTTGATTTTTTTACTCTTCTAAACATTCTGAATAAAGGTTATTTCTGAACATCGATGTTCTGTATCGTAAGGATTTGTTCCTTGATCCTTACCTTTTACTGGAAGTGAAGTACTGGTCGAGAAACTCCTTGGCATGCTGTAGAACGTCGGAGATGTCTCTTGGTTCATCTCCTCGGCCGGGGATGCCCATGACGCTGCCCAGACATGTTGTCTCCGTGCATAGAGGAGCCTGCAAAGAACAGAATAAAGAATTTATTATTTTTTTTAATAAAATGATCGGCTAGTTACCTCGAGACGGCATTGCAACTACTGGGTTATTCGCAAGACAGATTTGAGTTAAACAGCTAGTACAGGGGTCGCCGCCAGAGTTGACACGATCACAGTACTCACGCATGCTTGCTTGCATATAGCATGTTTCTAACATATTATTCGACTGCAGAAAAGAGAATATGGGTAAAATTTATTTTTAAAATAATAAAAAGAACACACCGTTAAACTGTGAAAACTTGTCGAACAACGTATAACCTAAACTTGTTGTTTTTTTGTCTCTAAGAGAAATAAGAGACGTAAGCAAAACAAAATACTGTTTCTCAGTGACGTTTTACAAAAACATCGCGGTCAGGGAGTGTATGCAAACACACAATACTAAGTGTGTGTTGTTTGTGCGAATTCTATTTAGGGTACATTCTGGACTTTTTCTCACATTTTCTTGAATGACGATGGTAATAATAAATTAAAACAATATTTCAATCTTTGGCCTTGATATATTTCACTACCGCAACTACCCTGCCATTAGTCAAAATCGGATATTAAGTATTAAATACTACATTTCAGAGTATACATTTGAAAGAACACAGCAAAAATACCACATTTTCAATCATCATGGTTGTTGGATACTTGTATGAAAAGTCCAAGTTATATTTACACAAATGGTGCACCAAACCAAGAACATCAATAAAACCTTTTTTATTTTTTTTTAATTATTTTGCGCTATTTTATTTCCCAGAGATATGAATTAAAAACAAATTTGTATCAATAAAAGACAAGTTAATAGATAACTTCAAATGAAGCTTAAATTAAAAGCGATTAGAATTCCAAACAATTAAACATACATTATTCATGCCATGAGCATATGCAATTAAATTCCTCAACAATCTCGGAGAGTTATGCAAATATAATTACTCATTCTTGAATTCGTAAATAATGATCTTAATCTCCGTAGTAGAATTAAGTGATAAGGTTAATACCTATTTATAATACAATTAAATAAAGACACAAGGTAATCAGTAATTACCGTAAAAGCAAATTAATCACGCTGAGGTTATGTGTAATAATTGGTTTAATTTAATACCGGCGCCAGTTTGCCAACTTCAGGTGTGTAAAGTAATAAATAATAAATAACTAATTAATTAAATGTTTATTTTAGCAACAACAAATGGCCCCATAAGCAAAGCGAGTCAATGTCTGCAAATCGAGATTGGAAATTATGTTGCTGAGAGTTTTGGCAAAATTTCACTAAAGTTTTATGGAGTTTGCCTCGTGCAAGGGCTCGATTTCAATGAGCAAACACATAAATGCGTAATTTTATGTGATCTTAAATTTTCGAAAGTGTGATAAAATTACAGTAAATGTTGGTTAATTTCGGGAAAGTGTTTCAGATTTCGAGAAGGAAATTACTTGAGCATCTAAAATACCCGTCTCAAAATAACAATAATCTTAAAGAATTATTCCGTAGCTACAAACTATATAATATATACGAGTATATACACCGTGTTTCATGGTGGTATCGCAAAACTTTGGAAGGTGATTATTCACTATGTTCTAAGAAAAAAAATCGAGTGAATTTTTTCAAACACTACTACGTTACAATTTTACAGTCGAAAACATGTATTGTCATCGTAGTTTCATAATATATCACCAGATGTTTGCGATGACGTGACAAACGATTGGTTTATTGTAAAGCTACGACCATTTTATTGGTTTTTGTTAACTTTCAAACGAAATATATAAGAAATAGAATTGCTCTAATAAAAAAACTTTATAAGAACATCGTAAATAATCACCCCCTGGAGATGCGGTACTTCCCTGAAACACAGTGTGTTCATATATTTTTCTATAATATATAAATACATATATATATACGTTTCTTGACTTTGAAGCAACAAATATTTTAATTTAAAATCAAGATAGATTGTGTGACATCTAAAGTATCGTGGGCTATGGCGTCGATAATTCAATTTATTTTTGGCTTTAATGATTTTAGAAACATCCATCAAAATTGAAAAAAAATAAATATGAAAAAAAAAATGAGAAAAAGAGATTCAAAAACGAGTGTTAAAATCTCAAATGAAACCAAAATGCAATAAAACAAAAAGTGTTTACTTATCAAACTTATTTAAATTATTTTTGTTATGGACTCCAACCCTTTTGTTTTGAATGAATATACTTAATTAAGTCTAAACGTGGCAGTCTATGTTATATTTTTAAGGATGTTTTTCATTGAAGAATTAATAATTTCAACATATTTGTTTTTTTCGTGCATTATTTATTATTTATATACTACTTATAAAAAATCACAGGTTACAACATGACTTGCCGAGAAAAATATCTGTTGTTTTATTTCACCCATTTCAAATATAGAATAAAGTCTGCTAAAATTCATTATTCGAGTAGGTAATAGAAAGGTAGGGATTTTTGAAAAGATTATTTGATATTTTTCTGAACATTTCCGAACTGTACGTACGCACAAGGAAATTATTTACAGTTCTGGAGCTGTTCTATTTGAATATTCTTAATTTAATTTGCATAATTTTAATATGCAGAGCTAAAATAATATTAATGTTGGTTGGTTGTTAAGCAGAATCGAGTAATAAATCATTGAATTAAATAATGTATTCCGCGGGGGTGAAATGAAGCGTGCATCCATTTGTCCCGTTAATCATACATTATCTTATTATCTGATATCCAAGGAAAGACGATCTCTGATAATATAATCCAGCCATCGTGAGAGACGATTAATTACACGAGAGCGAAGATGTAATATGTATCCAGTGCCATTTGTCAGCTATCTCCACCCCTGACACTTATCGCAGACAATTTCTTCGCCAGTACGATACTGATGTCTGCGATGAAATTAATTGTGATAATTAAATATTATAGAACTAGAAAACTACAAACAAATATATGTAATTATATTTATCTATAAAAGCGAAACATTGGGAAGAAATACTTTATTAAAACTCTCAGTTAATTCAGCATTTTTTGTGCTTTATCAATTTAACATTTCTCGTCTCGTGTCCAAAGAGTTTTGATACAGAAAAGGAACCTAGCATTAAATATGTTTGGCAAAATGTTTTTTAATACAAAGAATCAAAAAAAAATAAACTACTCGTATAAATCAGCAAGTATTTTTGTTTGTTTGTTTTAACATTGGCGATTTAATACTATGAGTTTTCAATTCTCTTTGTATCGCCCTAGTAAAAGACGACCATTCATAATCGACACGTTGTTTGAAATAGTTTTAGTCATGTTTGGTTACCAGATCTAAATAGTCAGATACTTCTTCACCTTTAACTTCCTCATCTCTTCCCCTACCCACTACCTTCAGCCTCACAACATACCACCATTTAGGATGCTGAGTTGCAACAACCGTTCTAAATCTGGTAAACCATCAAATGTATTTGAGGCTAACAGATATTCATTTAATAATTTTCGAATTGTGTCATTGTTGAGCACGGAAGAGATGAACCGATAAAAGTATGTTGTGAGCGTGTTTGTGTGCCCGAAGTAAGGTCAATTTTACCTTAATTCGGGTGAAATTTACCGTACATTTTCTAAAATCGAATATCTTTCTTAAACAAATAATCTATTTTATTGACCTTTCTGAGGCCTCGTAGTTGATAGGTCTAATTCAAATCGACGTCATCAGTTTTCTTACATATTGATGCAAATCACACTTCTTGAAATTACCTGTTCAGCGGTCGAGCCCCAAATAATGAAATATTTACAGAAGTAGTTTTTGGTCACATAAGTGAAAGGGAAATAGTTAGGAGTGGAAAAGGGAGGATCGTATTTGGCTATAAATTTCCTACCCTTAAAATAAAGAACCTTATTTGTGTAAATTACGTAGGTACTTTTATTCGAAAGGGGACACTTTTATTTTGTATGTTAAATAACTTTCAAATGTTGATATGTATTTTTGAAATGATAAATATTTAATTACTACTCTTTAAGTTGCCTAGTTGCGCATAAATACATAGTTAAATAACCGCTTATAATTTATCCATTTGAAATAAAATAAAATTAAAACAACTGTGCTTTTAAATTCAAATGTAACCAAAACTCATTTTTATTGTAACGTTTTAACTCGTACATGCAAAATAAACATTACTGTCGTAAAAACGTTATTACACACTTTATTTATCAATATTCCCTGGGTTAGTCAAAAAGTCATTTGTCAAATTCCAAAGCGTAGATCGTTGCCATAGTAGGCCTCCGCATGCTACCCGAATAAATGTTTTTTTTATTTTATTTCATTTAATGTAACATCCTACACAAGTCTACCCCTGCCCGAAAACACAGTTGGGTTGAGCTGGGAAAATGAAAGGGGACGATAAAGGAGAAGAGCAAGTTTGAACAGTACCTGCCTTATCTAGATTATGGCCTCCCACCAGGGCAACACTGAAAGTATCTTGTACATTAATACATTTGATTTATATTTATTTTTTTCCATACGAAATATGTATGGCCAATCTTTAAAATTACCATAACGATGACCAGACTTGGCAACTCATAAATGTGAAGTAATAATTCACATAGAAAAAAATTACAATTATGAAAAAAATTATAGTAATAAAAGTTTTAAATTAAATTTTAATTTTAAAACAATAATTTAATATTAATATACATTTGCGAAGTGTGAAAATTGATTCAGCAATCTGAGATTCGAGTCAAATGCACGTAGAGCAATATAGCATAAAGGCATAATGTTATGCAATTACAATAAATTATATTTTAAATGGTATTTTTTCTGTCGTCGTTTGAGCCCACGAATCTTAAAAAAAAACTTTCACCACATATAAAATAAAAAAATATTTAAAAATTAAAATTAAATAAACAAAATCTTTCTAAAGAAAATATATGTTGTTAACTTTTTTAGTTCTGTGCGGTTCAACTATGTAATTGAGTGAATTAAATCTACAGCGATTAAATTGTTGAAAGTTTACCACTGTCAGTCACAACATGTTGCGAGCATATTGCGCGGGAGGATTATCCAGTACTAATCGCGTTAAGTGACACTTAAAGCTCTCAATGCACGGACAAATTACCGATAATTAAATACTCAGCTCGGCAACGATCGGTTCACATCAGCCGACGTCATAATTTATTCAATATAGCCATTCATAACGAGGTAATTTTACAAGTGGGGACATATGCTTCTGGTTTAATATCTATTCAACGCTTTCACGATTTATGCATGTAACAAATTATTTTTAAAATATTGAATTTTTTATCAGTTCCATAAGTTCAAAATACAAAAAAAATAGCTAGAAGTTTAATGAAGATTAAAATCAGATTTAGAAACGCAAATGTACGAATGTATCTGTACAGGCTTCAAAAAGAGGAACTAACGAAAGAACGAAATATTTCAAATACACTGGTAATCACAATATCGACAGGAGCACTTATTCTCCAAAAATAAGTTTTTACATCTGCACCTTGTAATTTTCATAAGATATAAATATTTAAATGTAATCAAAATAAGTTACCAAAAAAACTCGCAAATTTAAAAAGCCTTTCGTCTTGAAAACTAAAGCACGATGTAAGATTCTGTTAAACCACACAATTCGTGTTTTGAAGTAGTTATCCATTTTTTATCGAATTTGTTGAACTACGTGTAAATAAGTTAAAAGCTTACCAACAGAAGTACGCCTGTAAGTTGAAAACGTAATTGAAGCTTTTAGCAACAGAATAAAATAAACAGTTAGAATTGTGCTAAAGGGAAGACTTATTATGTGTGAAACATATAATACATTCAGTGTAACTTAAGGAAACATTTAAATCCTTCACACTTCATACTCTGGGGACTGAAAATGTATTTTATAACTCAGAAATAAGAGCTTTCCTGTAGGCTAGATTTAAAACAAGCTGATTTTTAAGATCTCTTCATAATGCTCCTAGTACAACGCAAAACGATCCTTTTCGAATTCGGTGAATGACACGCTCAACTTGCTTCTTTCCAGAAACAGACAAAATCAAATGATGATGGTCAAATTAATGATGCTTGAAATGTAAAACAATGAAGTTGAGAAATGTCTTTACGTTGGCAGAACGACGATGGGTGTTGATGTTTTACTATAACCTAGTAAAGCTGCATCTGTATCATACTTTCGAAGCGATGCAATTTGAAGTACTTTAGTAATCTCTTTATATGGATCGATATAATTAATAACTTGAGGCGGGTCGTGTCAAAGATCGGAATAATAGACGATATCAAAATACATAAATATGATTGTGATAAAAACAAAAAGAATAAAATTCAGAGTCAATGTAGGTGTAATGAACAAAATCGATACAGTGATGATTATAAGGCTTAAACACGTATTTATTGGAAAGAGAACATGCAGAAAAATAAAAGTATAACCAGCAAGTCGATAAAAGAAAATCTCGGAAAAGTCAAAGGAAGATATGGTACGATGACGTTCCATCCACTTTTCCCTGTAAATAAATGGCGTGATCGTTTGTTAGTTAAAGCTATCTTGTATTTCATTTTAATTAAACGTAAGATGTGCATAAATCATATATGTGAACGTTCATGATTAATTATTAATGAAACCTTTATTATATTCACTTTTTAATATTTTTTCCATAAATGTTGATAAAAATGTTTTTTTTTTGGCTGCCGTCTAGTTTCGTACACTTTTTCAAATTCAAATTTCATTAGTTTCAATCTCTAAAAGTTGTTTTGTTTTAAATAGGTTGGTTAATTTATATGTTTTGTATTATTTTTTTGTCTTAAAGATGTAGCCAAAGTAACTAAACTAGTCGACAACTAAAAACATATTTTTGAAGTAATGAAATAAAAAAATAAAGAAGTTATTAATGTATAAAAATCATAATTATTTACGGAGAATAAGGCCGTAGAATACAAATAGCACAACCGTGCGATTGATATGGGAATATTTGCGGTACAGACGACGTCCAACGTGAATACAAACGAATTGCAAACAAGCAGTTAAAATCAGGCGCACTCGAATACCTGAAAAGCGCTTAACGAGCAATAATGACCGCTCCGCGAGCGATAATTTGCTTACTCGTTTATTGCCTATGCCATTATGGTTATGTGGGGGCTTTGCGTCTGGGTTCCTGTATACATCAGTTAATAGTTGTCGGGTTTGGCGCCCGAAGGCGGCTGTATTGCTCTCATTAGCCGTCAGTGCAGTGAAGGCTGCTCTGTTCACTGCATAGGGTGCACGTACAATGTGGGTGCAGTGAGGGTGTTTTACTTGCAACGACGACAAACGTATAAAAACAAAACAATCAAACGTTAGTGGAAAATAATATATTATCCAGCTCTGTGGATATTAAAAGCAGAGGTACTATAAATATTTTCAATTAAAACACGCTTTTAAGTATCTGATAATCATATGTTTTAAAAGAGGTATTTATGTTTTTACGCCGATAAGCATACAATTGTCTTAAGCATAATATTGTGTATTTTTTAAAGTATTAAATACACGTGTTTATTGATACCTACTCGAATATCTTTTTTTGGCTACCTTTCGCGATACCTACATCTATTTTTTATGTTATTTTACAAAAACCCAAACTACTTGGATTCAGCGAGAATATATTATAATAGCAACACAGATAAAAGAAAATGTTATGAGGCTGTAGAATGTGGGGATAGTAAGAATATGGAAAAAGGGGAGAATAATAAGCACTGGGATATTCATATTTGATCACCAAACCTTATACTAAAAGAATCTTCCACTCTGGCATTAAGTACAAATAAACAAAACAAAAAAATCGACCGCTTGAATCCGTAACCTCTGGGTTCGGAGCATATGAGCTTATCGCTCCGTCACGGAGGTGTTGCTACTGTAAAAAAAGTTGCAGTCGAAAATTGAACCCTTGAAATGGCGTTAATCGAACATAAACTGATAAAAAATCACTGTGATGATGGAAAAACAGTTTTTGAATATTGAGAGTTATTTTTCACCATCAAGATGTAAAACAAAGAGTGGGAAGAAGAGAGTTAATATCACGAATTTTAAACAAGTTTTCATTGAGAGAAACACATTTACTCCACGACTCTGCTTCAATTTTCAACGATCTGATAAGGCATATAAAAACAAGGACGTTTTATATTCACATCGCAAAATTCTCTTTCATGTTAGTTCATTAAATTTGAATCTTCACAGAACGATAGTATAAAAAAGTTAGAATGCTCGTCAGCCAAGTTGGTCAGAGTTAGTTTCACACGGAGTACGTTAATTTCTTGGTCACTTTGAGTGAAACTCTCGTGACATTATATTATATCACCACCTTATACGCCAGTCATAAGTCTCACGAACTAGAAAGCCATTTAACGTCAGGCATGTTCTCGCCCGAATGAGAGTTGCTTAACTTGCAGTTGATGCGCGCTCGGTTCGTTTATCGTTGCAGCGATACTTCAAGCTTTAATCAAAAATCGAATGTCGTCAAATTTGCTGGGACATCCTGCAATAGTGATTGGAGATTGATATTTGAGTAAAGCTTAAAGGTACGTTTAGTAAATTAAGTTTAAAGTGCGGTCTGAAGATGACTATAAATAAATAGAATGAAATAATAAAATTGAGTTAATAATAAGCTAATTAATTAGTGAATAATATTATAACAAAGGAGTTCCACCACAAATTATTAACAGTCAAAAGATATTTGGTTTATATTAAAGCTAAGTTTTTCAAATCATATTATCTGTCTCTTTCTCTCTGTTTCTTTGTTATAATTTAAATGGTAGTCTACTGTTTTCTCATTGTTTTGTTATTTCATTTTATATTTTGTTCTCCCTCTATATGTATATATAACCTCACGCTTGGTATTTTTTGTTTAGGTTAATTTTGTACCCTAATGATGCTTAGGCTAAGCAAAACCGGTCGGTCGTAAAAAAATAAAATAATATCCGTGTTCTTAAACAAAGTTATTTTTTCTTTTCTTTAAAGCTAAGTCTTGTATTTGCAAAAGTTACAAGTGCGTTTTTTATCTGGTGCCCTCTCTTATCGAAGATTTTATATTATCAGGGTTAATTTTACCTTGCAGATTGCAGTCTGAAAAACTATTTGGAACGACACTCGTAGCAGTTAAAATCAAAGCCATGGCGACTAACTTCTACCAAGCTTTCTGTCAATTTTCGGGGATTATTTTGGGTTATCATTTTTTTGTCGCAAAGATATTGGAGTTTTCTCCTATTCCATCAATTTCACAATTGTTTTACCATTTGCTGAAGAACCTCTCAAGTTGTAACCGCATCTGTCAAATATATCCACATATCGAAAGCTTCCATGTCAATTCTTGACGTACTGTTCAGGTTTACAAATCATAGATAATACACGTGTCTCTCTTTGGGTATTATAAATATATTTTTAACAAAGAAACAAAACAGTAAACATAATTTTTTTTATAGAATTACAGTTTCATTAAGTAACACTTGTATTTAAGCGAAAACACATTTTCAAACTAATATAAACACTGTACTAAATGATAAAACAAATTTGCTAACTGAGTGAACAATTTAAGTTTGCAAAGTTTCGGTGGGGAAGGAGTGTACCATTCGAAGAATGCTGATATTGAACCGGAAACACGATATCAAATTCATTCCCCAACAAAAGCTTTCCCCGTACCATAAAGTTTGATGCTGTTAAAAGTAAATTGTAGACAGTATTTTTAAAAATCAGAAATTAATTTATATTTCCCCGAAGGTGCTCGGTTTTGAAATTTACAGAATTTTGTGCAACGGAAAAGCAGACGAGTGCAGAATTAATAGGAAACGTGTGAAGAAAACAGAGAAGATGGTAATTTATGCAGAAACAGGATTCATCGTGCAGTAGCTGTAGTTCGCAGTTACGCGAAAACATCCACAGGAAGAAGTAAATTGGTATGCCGGCCATTATACGGTCCAGTTAGATGAGCACTAGCAATCAATTGAAAGAAAAATACGTACAGTGATCAATTTTTGCACATATCTAGACAATTTAATATCAGAAGTTTATAATTGATTTTGACATGAATCAAGAGGGCCAAAAAAAAAAAATGAAATGGAAAAAAAATGACTACCCTTCAAAATTGTATCAAATTATTTAATGTAAAACCTTAATTCTTCATTTATTGCCTCTATTTTTTTTAAGACTACTTTGCCCCACAATCCTTTTTCTTTACAAATGCTTTAAGTACATTGGAAATTTAGAAAATTAGCGAAGTCTAAAAAACAATATTGGCGTTTTAATATAATTTATAACACACAGATAAATTATTTTTAAATTAAGCATTTAATTCATGGTTAAAAAATATAAGCCCCAATAAAAGTGTTTAATTTCTTCAGTGTCATTTTTACCTCAAGAAGAACGGGCACAAGCTTTGTGAAGGAAACCTTCATTCATGTGAAAAACTAACAATGATTAGATAACATGCAATGCATAGGATTATGAGTAGAAACTAGGTATACATTAATTTACAACAATTTTATTTCTAGAGAAAAACGGCGCGTGAAGGAGCCAAAATGGATTCACTTGAAAATAACACAATTTTCTATTAAAATTTAAAAGTTTAAACTGTTGAATTAAGGTTTATTGCAAGTCTTGTGATGATCAGACTACGATAATTATTTTATTGAAATTGAATGAAAAATAAAAATGTAGTTATAAAGATATATATATTAGTATTGCACTTTAAAATATAATGTATTATCTCTGTTTTGTATCATCTACTATGTATTATGTTTGAAAAAATTTAAAAAATTAAAATATGCATTTGATAAATATTCTCTAGAGAGCTCATCTCGATGAATTCCTTCCCAGTTTAAGCGTAGTTTAAAAAATAAACCCTGACTCAAGAAATGTTTTGTTAAAAGCTTTTTGCTTTTTGGTAAAAATACTGCAAATTGAAGCACCTACCTTTTTATTCTATTCACAAGATTTAACGAGCTTCAATAAGCTTCGGCTGTTTTATTTGAGATTGAATTTTAAACTCTTTTCAATAGATATTCTCAATGAATAAGGTAAAAAAGTATTAAATTATTGCTTTTTATTATTATTTTGCATTTAACATAAGTCATGGGTAGGTACTGCCCAGCTTTTTTAGAAATTCCAACACAATTCTTTCAAAATCTGGTTCTTATAAAAAACTGGGGAAAATATTGAACAAACAAAAAATGTTATCTTTTTTGAAGTTAACGAAAACTTCAATGTTCCATCGTTCACGATACACACAGCTAACCAAATGATATTAAATTTAAAAGAAAATCTATTTTTCTAATGTTACGAAACTAAAGAATATTATTTTGGGGATTGCATTTTTATGGTTAATACCGCACAAGAGTCCCAACTGCTCCCAACCGTCTAGAGCCAGTGAGGCTATGGCATACCCAATTGGGGTATGTTGTGAGGCTAAAGGTGGCGGAAAATGGAAGGACATAGCGAAGTGAAAAGCTGGGAAATACCTTGCTATTCAGATCTGGTCATCAAACACGGCTAAAGCCATTTCAAGAAACTTTTTGATTCTGAATAGTGGTTTTTGACCTGGGCGGTACCTAGAGTATCTACCACTCTGAAACGTGCCGCAAATAAACTATATATTAATTAAATGTGTTACGGCACATATTAATGAAATAAGAATTATTTGCCCACGCCGGATTTGAACTCGCGACCTTTGGATTCGTAGTTGATACTCGTCCATGAAACACCGCAAATATATTATTATTATGTATGTATGCACTATTTGAAAATAAATAAACCGATGGAGAAATTTGCTACTAACAAACAAATTTAATGTTTTATAGTAAAGATAAGAATAGAAAACCGTTTCTTATTTTATATGTGGTTGTTTCAACTTTTACCACATATACATTTTACGAGTCCATTAAATCTTTACCTTTTCCGAGCTCTTATTCTTGTCTTCAGGGTGCTTGCATACAGTGAACATCTCTTTAGGGTTGCCTAAAGTGTTTCATTATACGGCTCACAAAAGTCAACAATATAATTTCCTTGTGTTTACGAACGAGTGAGACATTTTCAAAATTGGAAGTGATGTAGAAAATCATCAACTTAAAGAAAAAATCTTTTCAAATTCAGACAAGCGAAAAAGTACTTACCCATAGTAATTACTAATATATACATACCCGTAACTAATTTATCAGACGATTATTTTGATTTTATATTTAAAATATCTATCCATATGGTTTACTTTTGCAGACCGTCGTTTAAAGTGAAATTTAAAAGAAAAACGTTTTTTCAAATCTAGTAAAAATTTTTTTTTTCAGTTTTCATCCTGACTAGTCAAGCTACACCTGTAGTTTATCACGGTTAACAACTTGTATAATATAACAAAATTGACTCACGTTTACTTTATACAAAAGTACAGACAAAATTTTATGAGTACAATAAATTTAACTTTACAGAATGTTTGTATTTTTGAATAATTGCTCTAAATAATTGAAGTCTGACGTATCAAACTCTGATAAAATGTCAAATATCTAAACCAAACAAATAATGAAAATTCTTTGTTTTCCAAATTTTTCAATAAATAATTAAAATCCCGTAGTGGTTAATTTCTTGTTAAGTATTTGTGTAAGGTTTTATCAAAAAAAGCCATGGCTTACAAATGTTCGTATAGTCCCGCCACAGAAGCAGACAGACGTTTACTGCCGTATAAAGCCTACGATGATTATTTGGACTCCCTTGTGCAGGTTGTAGACCTGAGAAACCTTCGTAGCACACTAGTAGCGCGAATCGTCGTCGCTCTGGGATACAGGTAAGTCACGAATTGTAAAACTTCTTAGAAAAGTATAAAACATATTTAATTAGAATTAACTTTAAAGCATTATGCTTTTTATTTTGATATTAATTATTGAAATAATATCAATAATCTTCAACGCAAATATTAAACAGAAAAAGCCAGAAACTAAAAATAATAATGGTCTTGACATAAAGAAAAACGAATGGTTTATTCAAGACACCTTCTAGGTACACAATATGTGGTCGGGAAGAGCTTTATATACCATTACAAAGATGGCAGCCTGTTTCGGAAGAAATTGAAAAATAATATTAATTATTTTCAATAAAGTATGAGATCGATTAAAATGACGGTATCGGTAGCTCAATTAACAGAAGCGTTACTCCCGGATAGAGTAAAGGTTCCGAATTATTTTTGGTGTCTGTTTCATATTTGCATTGAAAATTATTGATATTATTTCAATAACTAATAACAAAATATATTACCTGAGACAAAACTAATGAAGGCACAATTTTAAGAGAACGTGAAGAACCCTACAAGTTAAAAGCTAAGGTGATAACCTTTTCAATACCTAGTAAATCCTGACTTCTGGACTAATTAACGTTTGCTGGGGGCGTACTATTCAATATGAACGATGATTCTTATAATGATGTTTGTCTAGAGCGCAAAAACTTCCGAACGATGAGAAACGATGCGCTACCATCATGAAATCAGCAAAGCTATTTTTGTCAACACAATTGTGTTCAGCTTATAAATTAAATTTAATAACGAGAAAGGGAGCTTTAGTAACCGATTCTCGAAAAATGGAACTATATGAAAATACGTTTTGTTTGTTCAATATTTTTCAATTGCTAAATTAAAATAAATCGTTGGAAATCTGGCAAAACCCGGAAATAATTACTTTTGTTTTGATTTGTAGAAATTCGTACCCGCTAAGCTTCTACAGTAGTTGTCAACAGAATGAATAACACCAATTTATTTTACCAACCTGGAAAATAAAATTATTATGTGTAACAAAAAAGATGCTCGGTCTTTTTTAGCCAACAATTTACGATTATTAACAGCTCGAAGTAATGCCTTAGAAGAATAACGTCACGTTTTCTTGGCTTAAGAAACATTTCAGAAATTATGATTCTGGAAAAAGTGTATCAACCTAATAATGTGGTGTATTTTGTTGCATGGGTAAATTAGATTGCGGGATTACATTTTTTTCAATTTACCCATACAAAAAGATCACCACATTACGTTGATATATTTTTTCCCCAAGAATAATTTTTTAATTGTTTCTTAAACCCAGAAAACGTAATATTATTCCGTACAAGTAATAAATGTCGCGCAGTGAGTTATGACTACCTATAAGGCGTTGAGTAAAACCAAATTGTCGTGCTATTTTTACAATAAACGTTTAATTATTACAATGTACGTGTTAAATCTTTTATAAAGATTTAATGAATAATGACACCCTCCGTGGTGGAGCGGTTAAGATCCTTAACTATGAATCCTAAAGTCACGAACTTAAATCCAAGTGTAGACAAATAAATTAAATAGAATTCATTTGTGTTAAAACGCATTTGATTAATAAAAAAGAATGTACAAAGTATTTGCGGTACGTTCCGGAGTGGAAGATACTAACAGTGTCGCCCTGGTGGAAGACTACTATTCCAAATCGAAACGTTGCCTGAAATGGCTTTAGCCGCGTTAAGTGATCATCTCTTAAGAGCAAGGTACTCTCCAACCTTCCTCTTTCCCATCTCCTTCCCTTCCCCACCCTTTTCAGCCTCACAACATACCCCGATTGGGGATGCCATAGTTCCACTGGTTCTTAACAGTCGGGAGCAGCTGGGGCTCTTGTGCGGTATTCACATAAATAAAACTAATTTTAAAGATGATATGACAACATAAGTTAGATCTTTACTGATAGATATGTGTTTCTAAATATTAGATAATTCAAAAATCAATCATACTCTATATTCCCTTGTTCTCAGCTTGTACGATTACTATAAAGTCATCTCCAACAGATATATAGACAAATAGAAACACTGACTAAATTTAAACATGAAATAAAATTATGAATTATTAATATTTGTCGTTTTACTATCGCCAACTACTGTAAAACACCTACCTTAACGTGCATATTTCAAATGTATACATATATCTTTATCTCTAGGCATGTACAATCCTATTTTTAATATTTACCATTTACTGGATTATAAAAAATCCAAAACATAACTTATGCAACCTAACATATAAACACCCTAATTATATCTTAAAATTGAACCTTCAAATAATAATTTTTTTTTTTTTTATTATATTCATTTTATTTCACCTTTTCTTTCTCAGTTTTTAGTTATTTTTATTATTTTTGCATTTGTATGATGTAAATTGCTCTATTTCTTGTTTAAGTCTTCTTAAATATTTACCATTGAAATGTTTCACCTTGTATGTACCCTGCGTCTGTCTCAACATGATTTCCTAGTGAGACAGACATTAAGTAATCACTTTTATTTTGTATTTACCAAGATAAATAATAAAAAAAATAAAAATAGCCTGATTGCACTAAAGTAAAAAAAATCAAATAATTGAATGAAAATTCCAAACGATATCTGTCAAGGCACGGCCCTGATGTTGAAGACCATATCGCTAGACGTTTGTTACCTTTGTTTTATTAAATGCTTTCACGGAAGGTTAGAAACAATTTATAAAGGGTGTATTGTCTGCATTAGGCGGGCATTTTATGTTTTTTCTTTGCTCTGGATTATGAATGTCGAAAGCGACGTATAAACAAGACCGAGTCGTAAAAGCAATAGGACTCCGGCGCTAAAATTACACAACTCGTTTAACATAGAAAACAATAAAAGTTGGATATGTCGGAAAAACGTTCGTTTAGTATGAGACTCGCGGGAGTGGAGCCGTTTTTATGATTTTCCCTCAACTTCACACTCGAGAAGCGGCGTTTATTTTTAGACGAAAAAAAAAACATTTTCCCACAATAAAGGAAAACCTGCGCGTATTTGTATCGTCTAAAATCCTCGTAGACTGTAGGACTCGTATGGGTAAAGACGTGAAAATAAACTGTTTTATCAACACCACAGAAGCATAGGAATAACTGAAACAATAAAACAACAGTGCCTAAATAATAATAAATAATAATAATATTTGGATAATTTGTATAGCGCTGTTTTTGCGAAAAATCACCTCAAGGGCGCTAATATTAATGTTTTTAAATTGGCACCCTTCTATAAGAGGCATTACAATTATAGGGATTGTTCACGTGTAGAATCTAAATAAGTAACGATCTGATATATTTGCATCTCGCACCAGAGTGAAAGTTCTTTCAGTATCGCTCTGTTGGCCACCGTTGAGAATCGAAACGTCGCTTGAAATAGCTTTAGTAACCAGATCTGAAATGGGTTCGGGAAGTTGCAATCTTGCGAAAATACATAAAAAAATAATGCCGAAAAAAGGAGGGAAATTGAAAAAAAAACTTGCGAAAATTCGATCTAAATTATATTATATTTTAACGTAACACCACCCAAGCGCTAAAATGACATCAAAAATATTAGCCGTAGCTTTAATTTATTACGTATTTAACAAAACCATCACCAGACAAACAAACGACCTAATCAAAGCGAAGTAAAAGCCCAAGCTGATCATTTTATGGAGCAATAACGAGGATATTTCAATTTATTGCAAATAATGGACTATCAGGCCTGTCCGAGAGCTGCTCCTGGATTGTAGGCGTCGTCAAATTTACTTTTCCTTGGCAGTTATAATTTTATAACGAATAAGAAATCAGTTTACTTTAATCGCATTATGAGAATTAATGCCACCAGATCGTCTAATAAACAGAATCTTCAACGATTCATAAATTTCCTTGGAGGGAAGTTCGTCATCTCGAGTTCCTCCAATAAAAAAGCATTCCCTTCATAAAGCTTTTAAGTGATATTTAAGACTGTGTCGTTAAATTACGTCATTGGAGATATGGTTACGTGTTGTAAATATTCAATATAAGGTTTTAGAAAAAATAATTTATGTGGGACGTAAATTATGACGTTCTTTGCAATTTGTATTGTCTGTTTTTACAACAATTCTAATTGGAATATATTTAATAGGCGACCACTTTAAAAAATTTTCCTTTCAAGAAGATTTTACGCCCCGACTATTAACAATGATTTTTTATAAATATTCATGAAACTTTAATATGGCTTTTGTTCTGAAAATTTAAAGAGTCTAAGGGAAGGTGATTTAAGTAAATACTGTTACATATGTAATGGATGTTTCTAAGAAATGTTAATATATGAATAGCTTAAGGCAAATAATACGTAGCTGGAATTATAAATTACTTTGAGTGACTGGAAACTAGATTTAATGAGACTGCTCTAAATAAGGTGTCATGTTTTCCTAGGCGCTATTGAGCGGAATAAATATAGGATGAGTCGTAGATTAAACACAAATACCCCGTAAAACTGGAGAAGGGAATTGCTTTCCGGGGAATATTTTAGAATTAATGTTCGGTAACGTGTCAGATTTAAGTACAGCTCAATAAATTCACAAGCAGTCGCAGATTACCTGTAAATGTGTAATTGGCCATTTGAATCCTGGATGACGTGGGCGCAAACCTCGGCTTTACGCAATCATACCTGCTTGTCACAAATACCGCACTCGTTTCAGTTATCAGAGTTTTTTTAATCGCAATAACGCACAAGTCCCAAATACATACGTAGATGGTCGTTTCAATAACGTTAAAAAAATAATTGACAAAATGCAAATATTTGCTTTTTCCCTCCTGAATTTAAGCTTGTAATATCATTTTTATCACGGACTTTGAAATATCCATTTCAATCTGTAAAAAAAAAGAAAGGTTCTTAAGAAGTTTTTGGAAGTCGAATTTTGCAAATGTGACAGTTTTTATGAAACATTAGGTGATGAAAAATAGAGAATAATTTTAAAGACGTAGCTAAAAACAATTTTCGGAAGGAGATACTGAAACATCGCCTGAAATAAATTGATTTACTGATCATAAATTAAAGTTTTTTATCTTCATTTTATTTTATCATTTCTCGTTAAAAAAAAATTATACCTTAATGGGAATAGCAGTTTATTTTTCCCTTTGCACAATTCGAGTGCATTTTTAACAAAAAGTTAAAGTTTTCTGGTAAATAAGAATTTTTCACGGTTAAACTTCTCAGTGGCAGTGGTTATGCGCACGAATCTCAGAAGTACTTAATTTTCTTTGAGGGATTTTTCGCAAAGTTCTAATCATTTCTTTGAAGATAACTGCAAGTTTTTTATTTCACGGAATTTTTTTCCTCAAGTTTGGTGGCTTAACATAATACGAGTGTATTAATTTTAATCACTGTAAAAAGAGAGCGCTGCAATTTATTGCCTTCATTAAAATGCAACCAGGCTGCGCGATTCACTCAAAAAACAGAATTTATAATACAAGATCTTCTAACCTCTGTTAAAAATTTGATAAACATTCAAATAAGCCTCATCGATTCCAATAAAACAAAGACCAAGCACAAAAAAGTTGAACCCCAACAGTCATTATTCAGCTCATTATTCAGCTTCACATAACTGTGTGAAAGCGCTTTTTGTCAAAGTGTTGCGGCTTGATATAATCCTGGTCTCGGTCTGTACAAGGCTTAAGAATAAGCCTTTGTAACTTTTAAAAGTTTCTAACTACAAAGAATGATCGTTAAGCTGTACTCCCCCTCGCCACATAAAGTTAAACGCCCATGATATTGACCCTTATAAAAAAAAATATCCTTCCTTAACATTTTAACGACTCTTCCCCGGAGGCACGTATGAGATATTAGGTATTTCTTTCCTGTTAAACTAAAAATTAAAAACGTTTTTTTTACATCTTCATTGGTACATACTTAAAGAATTAAATATTTTTCTCTAACAATAAATCAAATATATAATATTGTACATAACTGTAAAATTTTTGAAAAATGCTCACATTAGAGTTAGATGCAAGAAATTGAAGAATGTGGTTTTTAATCACGTAGGCACGTCTAGTTCATCTCAAACACAGTACTTATACTTGTTGTTTTTTGAGGGTTAACTTCCAAAACAATATTAAAAAAAAAAAAACAAAGGGGTATAAATATATATAATGGCGTTATTGAGTTATGTTTATAAATTGGGACTTTTTGATTTTATCTCTCAAGTTATCAGTATTTAACTCATTAAACACCTGTTAAATAACAAATATCGTATCTGACAGTGAGTTGTATCAATTTCATTGATTTTTGTCTAGTGTAGTATAATTGATATTTGGACGATTTGTATAGCGCCGTTTTTGTGAAAAATCAACTCAAGGGCGCTGCTATTTATACAAAATGTTTTGAAAAATGCGTAAAGATCTATATTATACTGAAATAGAAAGCAAGTGAGAGGTTTTTAAATATGTTATTAAAACGTGAAAAAACGCTGGCTATATTTTCAAAACTATTAAAATGTGCCCAGGAAAAGAAGAGATGTCTTCTTGTAGAGCGGTTAATTAGACTCCTAAAAACTTTCTCATTCCAACCTTTGATTGTTCAAGTTTCGTTTCGTTTCTTTCAAAAGATTGGGGATAACAATCATTATCCTAAAACTGTTATTAATATCTAAATTTGGTAAAATGATGTAAAAATAATACGTTCAAATACGAGAGTAAAATTAAGAGTTACAAAAATTACAAAAAATTATAAAATATACAAAGTCAGCGAAATGTAAAAATTTTATTATTCAACAAAAACGAAAATAATATTCCCGGAACTTTTTTACCACCCCTCGCATGTAAACACGTTTATTTTTATTTAATAAAAATAAAATCATTTTCTCAAATAAAAAGTGAGTACCTCATTATTTCGCTACTCTAGAAGTTTATAGAAAACCATAAATACATAATGTATGAATTTCCCTCCTATCCATAAAATACACCTACGTATTCAGACAAAAACACTTCAACGGTAGTTTACGACATAAGACTTTATTTATGCCAAATAAAGGAACAGTTAATAATATTATTCGGTTTCTTTGTACACTATGTATACTTGACAGAACCAAATCTACGTTTGAGAGTATTTTGCGCAGCGAAACACATACTTCAAATGAATTCTTGAAACTTCTTCTCAAACGGAGGAAATAAGATAAACGAAAGAATTTTTCGAAAAAAAATCGTTTAAAAGGCCTTTTTTCACCTTTAAAATTACGTTAAGTGATACTTTTTAAGAAGAAATATTAACATTCGCACACTTTTTAAACTTCTACGGTTCGTAACCGTTCAGTTGAAAAGTGATGAACTATATAACAAGAAAGGTACTTTACAGCATAAATATTTTTGGAACTATAATATAAAATATTCGTGGTGGAATCACATTGTAATATTTTATTTTATAAACCTAGAACTTTTACCGTTTTTTTTTTAAATTTGGACCGACTCGCTACTAAATAAATGGTTTTTTTAAAACTGTTTAATCATAGGAACAAAATTAGACATTTTTCACAGTGAAAAGTTCAAATAACAAATGTCTATTACAATGCAAAATAATCAGCAAAAAAAGCAAAAGAAACTTTTTAAATATGCGTGTTTTTTTCGTATTTTAAGGAGTGAGAAACGAGTTTGTGTTTGTTTTTCAATTGTTCAATAAGAAACCAAACTTCATGATTGTTGAAATCTTAATCAAAACCGGGTAAATCTAGTTAAGTATTTACATCTAAGACAGTTGTGATTTTTTTAAATTTTAAACATTTCCCCTGCTAGAAAATTGCTTGCAGTAGCTTAGCGTGGACAAATTCCCACATGTAAAAATAATATTATGCAAATTTTTAAAAAATAACAAGAAATATTTGTTATAATATTTCTGAATTCAATTCAGTTGAAATGTCCAAAATGACTGCGTACCATTTAGATACAAGCCTTTCGAGAGCTTTCAATCATCGTTCATATTATTTTCCAGGACAACTGGAGAATGCTTCACCAAGCAGGAGTTTGTGAAGCACCGTTCAGAGATCGAGGAGGTGGTCCGCCCCACGGTGCGGCCCTACAGGTGCGCGAGCGAAGGCCTCACCGTCAGGGAACCCTTGGCGCAGGCACTGGCCTCCAGAGAAAAGGCGAATCGACTGGATCAACTGAACGTTAGTTAAACGCAGAATAATTATTATAATACTTGGCTAACTTATATAAGGCCATTTTTTGTGAAATATCACCTAAAGAGCGATTACAAAACTTAAAACTCATGGCTAAATTTATCATAAAACTATGGAATATCTAAAATTATAGTAATATAATTACTTTGTTGATATTTTGTTGAGCAGTAGATCGAGAATTTGCTTAGATTATTATACTGCTAACGGGCTAGCCTAGCTTTTTAAATTGTGGCGATTCTGTTATTCTTTTATTTATGGATATGATACTGATGAAAATATGAGTTTTGAGTTGAGCTTTGAACTCTGTCGAGTCTTTTATTATTCTCAGATCGTGTGGTAGACTGTTCCAGGTTTTAGAAACTGACAATCCGAAAGCAAGCTCTCATGCCATGCAGGATGTCAAAGTTTATCATATTCGAGTGTTTTTTTAGGTTTAATTTATGTTAACATATTGGGGTACTTTATTAGGGTAGTCCCTGTGTTGTGCCCAAGAATTGACAAATATTATGATGAATATTAATTATATTCGTGAAACATATTATTTATGAAGATTAAAACAGAATGCTAGTGTTTGTATAGATTTTAGCAATCCTTTAAGTTGCTTTGAATGCGAACACCAACATACTTCAAAGTGAAAGAATATAACCTTTAGAAACCACTAAAATTCAGGTGCCTATTTTTCACATTATGTGTACACGGTAGTCAGAAATTAGTAATACTTTCTGAAAAAAAAATGATCCGACGTCATATTCTAAGGTAAATTATTATTCGAAGTTTTTTTTGGTTTTGTAAGCGGAATAATTGTACAAAAGTGTTTTACGTATTTTTGAAAGATATGTTTAAAGGAAAAAAATATTAACCGAAAAATATGAAATTCTCACACCTAGAAGTATTTATTTGTTCCAAAATTGGCGTCACTCGGTGTTGCCACAGTAATATTTAAAAACAATCTACATTCAATTTCCAAACTGCACAATAAATTCATCACCATAACATCGGTGAATGAAACTGGGATTCCAGCAGAGACAATTAACTATAAATAATTGACTTTGTGAGTACGTACGAACGAACGAGTGTGAACTTAAAAATAAAAATAAATTTAAAATCTTTAATAACCTTTTCCAAATCCCTAACCATCTAATAAAGTACCTACCTTATATATATTTTAACTGACATTATTCTATATTTAAAATGGGTTTTCATCTCAGCAATTTAAGTTACATAAATATGTGATTTTGACGCGTTACAACTAGTTATAATATCAAGGACTCGTACGAGTGTGACATTTTATCTGTTTGTACGTGCGCGCAAGTGTAAACTTTTCCAATTTGAAACTGATGTTGATTGAAATTATCATTTTATTTAAAGAGTCTTTTCAAATTCTTACTTCTCATATATAGAGTACAACTTTTCTTTCGCCGTTTTTTTTTCTAAATTCGAGGCTTTATTGTAAAAAAACTGGTTGTGCATTTATGTTTCAAAGTATTGTTCATTGCTGGCCACTACTTTCTTCCATCCTTCGGGCAACGTACAAATCCCGCGTTGAAAAAACTGGTCATTTTTTGAAGCGATCCACGAATCGATCCAATTTTTTACTTCTTCATTAGACCGGAAGTGCTGATCAGCCAGATCGTGTGACATTGATAGTCAGAGGGAGCAACATGTGGAAAATATGGCGAGTGGAGTAGGACTCTTTTATTCAACGTTTCTAAGTATGTCTTGACCGATTTCGCAACATGGGGTCGAGTATTGTCAATTAAAACCTCTTTCAAATAACGAGAATTCGGCTCGTAAAACTGACATTTTCAATCGAGAATAACTTTAAGATCCGGACACAAATCGACAATTTTTTTTAACTATGGGGTTATGTTCAACAGATGTCTAAATTTATTGCATGACATCTATGATATATTTATTTCGACCACTACTTACCGCTAAAGCCATCTATAGGAAAACGGCGAAAGCCATGTTTTATATCTAATAGTAACTAGCCATTATGTATTTTGAGACATTATTCTATATTTTAAATGAAACAATTTTCTTATAGCAGGACAAGGCTTTTAGGTGAGGACAATCCGGTGATTTTTCATGGGTAAAAAAAGTTTATAATATTAATTTTCTTTCCTCAAATTCAATCCCCAAGATTGCTTTATTCAATTTTTTTAACCATATGCAAGCTATACAATCTGAGATGGGGCATTCTTTGATTATTCAATGAATTTTAAGCAACGCTTAGAATTTACATTTTAAGTATTCTTAGGAAATTCATCAAGGCCTAACTGCCAAATCATTGTACAGACTTTTAATTAAAGTAAGCCAATTGAAGTTATTCTTTCGGAGTTTATGTAGAAAAACAATGGGTTGGTTAATCAGCGGGTTTATTGTTCTTTGCTCCGTGAAAATATTTTCACAAAGAAATTGTGGGTTGGTTTTACATTATTCGCTCTGAAAATGATAGCAAAAAATCAGTTCGAAAAATATTTAATAATAATAACTTCATTTTGCTTTAACCAGAATTTAAAACACAATTTTCGGTCACACAATTGTATTAAAGTTGTGCTATTATAATATCACGGGATATAACTTGACTTGTCTAGAAAAAAATAAAGTTGCTTTAACCCACCCATTTCAAATATAGAGGTTGCGGGTTCAATCCCGACGTGTGAAAATAATTTTTTTTTAATCAATGTGTCATAATACATTAAATTCATGTAAAATAAAATATTGTATATTTGCGGCACGTTCCAGTTTGGTAGATACTCCAAGTATCGCCCTGGTGAAAGACAACCATTGAGAATCGAAACTTTGCTTGAAATGGTTTTAGCCGTGTTTGGTGACCAGATCTGATTAGCCAGATACTTTCAAGCTTCCTTTTCCCCATCTCCTTAACTTCACCATTACCTTAGCCTCACAACATACCTAATTGGGGATGCTATAGTCTCACTGGCTCTGGACGGTTGGGATCAGTTGAAACTCTTGTGCGGTATAAACTATAATTTTTTTTTTTTTTAAGAATATTTATAGAATAATATTTTCTGAAATCATTAAATGCAGGGACTTTATTAGGTAGGTAGGGAATTTAAAGATTTTTTTTATTTTTATTATTTCCAAGTTTGAAAAGTGTACAGTCGTACGGTCGTCCGTACTCACAAAGAAAATTGTTAATAATAAAAATGTGAACATCGCATCCCATAAAGTATTAACCCTACAACTGTACTTCAGTTCTTGAATATTAAACGCGGATAGAACATGATCCATATTGCTCGTTTTAATTAAAACACAAGCAACTCAAAGCAGAGGTGCATTTTCCTTGAATACTGAGTGTGATCTTCAGAAGCCAAAGAGGTGCATACACGTAACGTAAAATATTAATTCTATTCAATGTGAAATGAACCGGAAACGAAGTATTAATTAAAGGTAAAGTTTAAAATTTAATGCAAATTCTCGGGGGGATTTTCTCAACGATGAGCTTTAAAACCACAAGTTGAAAATAGGAAGGGGAAAGGAAAGAAAGTTGTTTGCAAAATTAATATTTCTTTTTGATTAAATAAGGTGGCATCTCGTGTTACATTGTAACTGATTCTTCTGCACAGACGAGAAAATTCGAAACCTTTTCCAAAGTTGAAATTATTAGTTTGTTTAAATGATATTTTCCAAATCCCCACCTACTTAATTTAGTACAAAACCTATTACGTATTTTAACAGACATTATTCTATGTGTAATGGGTTTTCATATTGACATGTCAAGTTACATCTGTGATTTTTCATGGGTAACAACTAGCTCTAATACCAAATATGATGTGTTTGCAGAAACCAATAATATAGTGTTGGAATTATTATATTTAGAGGTGGACCCGAGAATGCGCACACGATTTAATAATATTATTATGTCACCACTCTATACTTGTGTGTGTTAAATAACCACCCTCCTGGCTTTAATAGTTTTATGGACACCATCACACGCAGTTTAGCAAGAGATTAGTTAAAAAATTGCAGTTATGGGATGGACGCAATGTTGTCATCCAAAAGGTTTTCGAAAGTTTCCGAGAACCGGTTTACAAAATAAGGCTACATCAAGTGTTTTTGGTTTGAAAATTTGATCACCTAGAAATATTATATTTTTAATGAAAATGAAATAATATCTTTGTATAAGACCAGAGATTAAATTAAATCTGTCGTCTTATACAAAGTTGTCATTTCATTTTCATTAAATATTTAAAAACACAATGTGATTGCTTTCCACGAAAAATATATATATTTTATTTTTTTCGTAGAAAGCAATCACTTTATGGTAAAATATATAAGTATATACAATATGTATAATTTATATAAATATACTATAAAAAAATATATGTTTAAATGAAAAACTGCCAGTATAACACATCTTGGCACTTTTAGCGAGTTTTTTTATAAGTTTAGAAAAAATTAATTATTAATTTTATATAATACTTACAAACCTTTTTTTCGGAATTGCTTTTATTGTACAATGTGGCAAATCAAGTTTTTTTTGGACTAAAATCATTTCATACTTAAAATAAAATAAGCATGCTTTTTGGCGATGTTTTCTTTTCTTCATAAATTGAAACAGGCGGTACGCGTCGACTGGCAATCTCCGTTATTGTAACCTGCGGGGGGAGGGCGTGATTGCATTCGACTTTCAAAGACTTTCACGAAACTTTTCACACTCCTTTCTTCGTTCATTCGCTCAACATGCCCAAACCATCTAAGCGTCCCTTTCTTGATCCTATTCATTACGCTCACATCAGCCTTGCATTCTTTCCGGATATCCACATTTTTAACACGGTCACACGTGGTTTTAGCACATACGCCTCAGGGATCTCATTACATTACGTTATCATTAAAATAAATAAAAATATACTACGCATTATACGAATTTTGGAGTGTGGCTTCAGCGAAAGCCTTCATTTCCCGAATGGCCCTGGAATTGGTATTTATGGCTAGCGCAGATAGCTAACAGCTAGTAGCTAGTAACTAGTAGCAACTCTGGTGAGTGCGGAGTTAAACCACAGTGCAGAGGAATCGGCTAATGGAGCCGCTAAAAGAGGTCTTAATAGCCGCCCGCCCCTAAACACTGTTCTACGCCGTAGCGCCTCTGGACGCCGGCACCGGGGAACTATCGTCCAGCGGCTGCATCTCGCTTGAGCTGGCTTTAACTGGTTTCAAACATATCCGACAACACGATGGTTTATTTACCATATAGAAACGTCCGCTAATTAAAGTGTTCACACCGAATTCATTCATGTACAGATGTACAAATTTATCTTTCTTTAGATCCCCTACTATGAATTTAAATTAGTTAGTTCCTCGATTGGCAGATTGCGCAGAAATTCTCGTATATCTATGACTATAAACCCGCAGTTATGATAATCGCTTGTGTAGATTTTGAAGATACAAAAAAACTACGGATTTGTAAAACAGATCTATGATTTGTTAGTGCCTCGTAGGGCCGCCTGTATATAACAGCGTGTTGATCTATTTTTCTATGTTTATGTACAAGAGGTATTCATGAGGTCCATGCATTATTATTTTTATTTATTTTACATTAGTTACTTAAGTTGTTACATTTAGGCTATAAAGCTAAACAGGCCCCAAAAAAACATATATATTTGTTTTATTAAATCACTTCCAATAAACTTATTAAATCTTTCAATTTTTTCACAAGGTTTGTGGCTAGCACAATTTCAAGGTATCTAAGAATAAAAATAATATGTTGTTCATTTTTGATAAAAAAAATCATCCCAAGCTTGCTTCTTGAAGAATAAATAAAATTTTAAATTTTGATAGTTACGATATTATTTAAGCTCTCAGATGCACTTATCGATAAAAAAAACACCTGGTGTTATACGTTATACCACTTTTTGTTTTCTTGCCGACCGTTTTCAATTGCAATGATTTATACAATTTAAACATTGACTTCTCTGGGGTTATTCGTAGTTATAAAGCTCGTTGTCCTGTTATAAGCAATGAACTGAACTTTGCCAAAATCTGGAACCATCAAGACAGATTTTGTTTGACGGTGCCTTTCAAGTTATATAGAATCGAATCGAACAAGATTTACTACTTGGCTACTGCTGTTTGATACTGGCTGGCCGATGCTGGAAGCCAGCGCGCGGAAATCATCAGGCAGTGTTTTTTTTTTCAAATAACACCTGTCACCGGCAGTTGACAGCTGGCGATATTTGAAATCCCGTTTGGCTCTATTTATCAGAAAATAAAGAATTATTTAGCGTACAAGATAATATACAGAGCTACCAAAAAATTGTCTTACTTGTAGTCAATGCTTCACCTGAGTTTCGAAACCTTATGAATAAATCTTTTGAAAACCTGATACAAATTCGATAATAATTATAAAGGTCTTATAAATTTGAACCGTTTAATAGATATTACAAAACTCTCGATAAAGATGTTGTCTCGAGCTGGAAATTGTCATAATGATCCATAAAATCATATTAAATTAACTGACGTTATAACTTGCAGGTCTATAATTTTTGGTGAATCCGATAATCGTTTTCTGTTCAAAGTTGCATAGTGCCATAAAAAACATAAAAACAAAAAATCAACAACGAACAACAATTCGACGAAAAAAGTTTATAAAAACATGTCAGGTAGCTACTAAACAAAAAATAGTACAAGATAATTATATATATGCAACGAAAAATCACAGGGTACTTATAAGCAAACGATTTCCACGCAACGAAAAACTAGAGAGGATGGAACACTTTTTTCTTCATCCATATTCACAAATCATCTAAAAAAACATTCCCTTTTTTCAACTCTTGACATAACATAACTCAATTATTTGATTGTTCCGACTTCTTCGGATCTCTTATTTCATATTTTTTCTTCCTTGAAAGGTAAAATAAGGCTCACAGAAAGCAAAATATTTAAAAATAAATTGCATTATTTTGTCAAAAAATATATGAAGTTACTTTCTGACCACTCTGTAAGAATATACGAGCACGTGTCATTCAAGCAGTGGAATATAAAATAACGTTTAATCTGTTTTGAATGGTTTTTGTTCCACAATACTACTAACTCTTGACTCCGATTGCTTATTTCAGAAAATTCTCAAGAATACAAATGGATTTTATGCGATAATTTCATTCAATAAAGAATCACACATTTACATAATAATGTGGGTGTATTTAAACAAATCGGCGAACGAAAAAGTAAAATGAATATTATTTATTCATCATAATTTAGATCACATCACTTGTACATTGTTTAAGCTATTTGAATATTTAAACGTTTTTTTATCGATTGATTAAGAACGGTATTAAACTATTTTAAAAAAGCGACCGGATAAACGGAGAAAAGAGTATCGTGAGGATATATGATGCGAAAGTAAATGATATACAGCTCGGGAAGGTTCGAAGACAACATGGCACGATCATGTGATTCAAAGCCTTGAATCTAGTAATATTAAGACTCAGAATAATAAGAGACGATGTATGGTTATGAATGAATCAAGGAATGTATGCCCAAACAGGATTATGTGGCAGTCCACCTTCTCTGTTTAGCCTTGCGAAGAAAACAGCGTGTTTTTTTTGTTAGTTATTTCAAAGTGGTTTTCCACAGAAAATACGCTTTATGTATCATATATCACGCATGTATTGTGATAACTTAATAGAAAATCCCAATAAATATGATGTAGGTGATTTTCTTAAGACCTCTCTATTTCTTATCCTTAGTTAGTCCAATGAAATGTATTATCTGTTTAAGAAAGAAATTCTGTATTTGACAATGTTTGCTCAATTTCGCCAGAGGTGAGGAAAAAACGAGCTTACTTCGGGGATGCAAACACCCTTATAACACACTTCCATCGGTTTATTTCTCAAATTATAATGTTTATTGTTTTGACCTGGGTATTATTTCATCCGTTAGGTACTCCTTAAAAAATGTAGCTAACACAAAAATACTAATACACTAGGTGACAGGCGACCTTTCTGTCATTTACACACTTGAACCCACATCCCAAAACGTAGACCTTTGAATATCTCATCAACCTTTCTATTTCCAGACCATAATCTTCCTCCGCCTTCGCAACAAGATGGGCTACGAGGTGTCCGGCTACATCGACTTCCAGGAACGCCTGATGGGCGACGATTGGACACCTTTCTTCAGGGGTGAAGTCAAGCTGAAACCTAACCCCACCGATCTCAGCTACTACCATTGGAAGAGCGGCACAATCGCGAGCAGCGTCACGAGAAACTTTATGGTAATATTTGATTAACTAATCGTAAATATTCATTGATGGTTTATCAAACTACCATTCAAAGTTAATTCAGCATTTACCATAAGTTTGTTGAACTTTTGTAGCAGTAGCGTAACGTCAAACGTAGGGAACCTGGGCATGCATGATCCATTTATTTGTAAAGAAATTTCATATAAACCTTAAACCTTCAAATTATTGGTGCTTACAGACCTTTTCAGTTGGCATAATTTGATTGAAAAAGGGAGTAAGTCGGTTACTCGCTGTGAGTAATGAACTTGATCCGTTCAACTGCTACCCAGTGGGTTGTCGACTCGATTGAAAAAACCTTTGTAGGTTTGACGGTCCAACCTGCGACGGAGATAAATCTACACAATTAGACGGATTTTCTAAGTGTGCCTTGAGGAAAAATAGCATTTAATCACATTGGTGATACGGAGATTCAACATTTGATCTACATATATTCTTAACGACCACTATGTTTTAATGGTGAAAGCGACCGTTAGTATCGTAAATGGAGATTTTTCGTTTGCATACTGTATAAAACTTTCAAACATGCCATACACCTTGTCAAGAATCAGGGTGAAAGTAATACGGTGGATCTTTTATGTAACGTTAAATTTTATTTATATGTTTTCCTTAGGAGTCCTGGAAAAGGCTTTCCCACTACGCCATTTTATGTAGTTATTAAAGATGTGTTCGTAATTGATTGAATATGTACCTGAGGTGGCAATCTAAATTTGTATCAGGTAAAATTTGGATTGGGTAATTACTAAATTGTTTCTTAAATAAAGAGTAGCGCGTAACAAAAACAAACTAATGAATATTAATTAAAAGTTAATTTTCAGGTAATATTATCAATGTCATTTTTATGTAAATAGTTGAATGGTTTCTTAACACTTGATAAAAGTTGACATGGTTTTAAAGTAATATACATAACTAGGAAGTGAAAACCCCGTTGCTTGTGCTAGGTCCTGCAAGTAGTTTTTGTTTCAAGCTCTGCCATTCATAAGTCCTACTGCTGACTGCCGTAGCTGATGTGTTTTCAGACGTTACCCTCCCACTCGACGGTTACGCGAACCATGTACGACAGACGCCGCCTAATATAATAAATGGTTTTAATAAATATTTCGTTAAAATATGGAACAACTAATTGTACTAGTTATTAATAAGTTCCTTTATAAGTACGTACGTTCATACGTATGAGTGTAAACTTTTCAAAATTGGAACTGACAAAAATTATCAAATTAAAAAAAAATACTTTTCAAATCCCAACCCACCTTTAATGTATTTTAGCAGACATTATTCTATATTTGAAATGGGTGAATTAAAGCAACCAATATTCTTTCGGGGCAAGTCAAGTCACATCCCGTAATTTTTCAATCGGCTTCCGAACGCTCAGCCGCATTTTGTCTCCTGTGTTTTGCATGTTGTGCTAATTTCGATTATATTTGCATTTTAATTTTAATTTTTCGGTCGCTAAGTTCGATTAGTAAAGGCAGTCATAAGCTCGGGATATTTCAACCTTCAATTAAATGAAAAATTACCGATCGGCGTCATTTTGAATGTTTGATATTTGAACGGTTCCTGTTGAAATTTGTTCCTCGGCCCGTTTCAGCTTTTGTTCAAATTGTCACCATCCTTTGAAAAGTTTGTTGAAAATGGCCGAGCGAACGGGCGACCGTTTAAATGTCAAAAATGCCAAGCGGCATTGATTCATTCATGATTCAATTGATCGTTATTCCAATGTGACGGAAGTAGAAAAGTCCCAAACTTAATATTTGTAGAAAATCGAACCGAACATGTTCAATATTTTAATATCTGTATCTGTAGATGAACTAGCCCCTAGGGAGCTTGAGACTCCCATCGGGGATAAAAGTCTAGAAAGTTTTGAAGAAATGACAAATATTATATACGCAAAGATTTTTCTAACCAGTGTTCGTTCGAGAGGAAAACGAACGGCACGGGTAGATGCAGTCGCCCTATTAAATTTTAAAGCAATAAATTTCCCATTAAATAGTTCGTTGATAAAAATTCCTGCTTTTCATTCGTTAGGGTGATTTTGATTAATATGAATACTAACTAAGAAAAAATGGCACCAGCAAAATAGTACGTTATGACTATTGAGTTTATTGAGTGACCCAGAATCCAAAAAGGTTGTTTATGTTTACATACGGACGTGATGTTTCTGATGTAATTTCTGTGAAACTTGAGATCAACCTCGAACCGATGGCTTACCACCATTGTGATGTGAATATCGGGAATACACGCCTGCCTGAATGACGGCCTGCATGGTCGAGTGGTAAGACGCTCGACTACGAATCCAGAGGTCGCGGGTTCGAACCCGGCGTGCGCAAATATTTTTTATTTAATTAATATATGTCATAACACGTTTAATTGATATCAAAAAATACAGTATATTTGCGGCACGTTCCAGAGTGGTAGATACTCTTTGTATCGCCCCGGTGAAATACCACCATTCAGAAATGAAACGTTGCTTGAAATGGCTTTGACCGTGTTTGGTGACCAGATCTGAATAGCCAGGTACTTCCCAACCTTCCCCTTTCTCATCTCGTTCCTTTCCCCACTACCTTCTGCCTCACAACATACTCCTATTGGGGATGCCATAGTCTCACTGGCTCTAGACGGTTGGGAGCAGTTGCGACTCTTGTGCAAAAAAACACACAGTGGCGTTACTGAGATTGGTGTTACCCAGTGACGTAACTCAAGCTGTCAGCCCCACTGACTTGCTGTTGTATTTGTCTATACCGAAAATATATTAAGTAAACTTAATCTAATCATCGTGTCATTTCTCCATAAGGTTAGGCAGAGCGCCCTTGAGGTGATTTTTCACAAAAACGGCGCTATACAAATTATCCAAATATTAAATAAGCTGAAACGTTACGCAACTACGTCTTTGCGCAATTAACTTGTTTCATTCACATTCATACATCGTCTCGGACATACTATCCTGTTATTCAGACTCTTTTCATAACTCGACTCAAGTATTGTATCAACTTTTTTGTGCCATATCCTGTGCAACATCGATTCTTTTTCCATCCACTTTTGCGTCTCACGTTTTTTGTGTACACCCCTCTCTGAATGTCCATCTGAGATTTATATTTTAAGACCACTAAAGTTCCCCTCTTTTAACATTTTCAATTTCTAAAACATGAAACAAAAATTACAATCCGAAATCATGTTCAAATACCGCACAAGTTGAAACGTTGCTTGGAATGGCTTAAGCCGTTTTTGGTGACCAGATCTGAACAGACCGGTACTTCTCAACCCTTCCCCATATCCTTTCTCTTCCCACTATCTTCAGCTTCACAACATACTTCAATTGGAGATGCCATAGTCTCACTGGCTCTAGACCATAGGTTCGGAACCAGTTCTAGTTCTTTTCGTTTTCAAATCTCTACCGACTAGTACTTTTTTTTGAGGAGGAACTTTTGTCGATTTGCTAGTACTTTTAGAAGAAACACCAGGAACCGGTTCCAAAAAGAGCTGGATAAATAATCGGTTCTTCGGTGGTCACCGGTAACTGGAACCGCATCACACCCAATTGTGATATCGACCATCTCTAATTTCAAATCTTTCTTTGGCGAGTTCGACTTCAATTGAAGTGTTCACTGCGAAAGGTTCATTTTAAAGAATTAGCAGTGCGTGAAGCATTCACAAAATATTGAATTTTTTCTTAACGCTAGTTTAAATATAATCGTGGCAATAGCTGTTGCAGATTCGTGACAGATGGTAAGTAAAAAAAAAAATGGGGGGAGCTCTATAAAAAAAAAATTCTCAAAGTGGGCGGTAAGAAAAGAAGGTTGAGAATCTATGCTCTAGACGGTTGGGAGCAGTTGGGACTTTTGTGCGATGTTTACTAAAAATAGAATAATAAAAAATCTCAATGTGTATCTACGCAAGTAATGTTACATTCCGTGATTTTTCACCGGTAACAACGAGTTAGTGAAGTAAATTGCCCGCCCTAGTCAAACCAACCCCTTTAGTTTATTTAAGATAGATTAAAATGCATATAGTTTTAAAATGCATTTTTAAGAATAGCACAAAAATAAACTTGGAAGCTCGCAGCGCTGTTTTAACTCAATTTATTTAATACCTCCCATACATTTCAAAAGATAAGCAGTGAGCACACTGGGTGTTCGCCGAATCGAGTTTGTTGTTTGAATTACTTGGCGAGCGCCCGCACTTCATGTCGGAGACGTTACGTTTTGTTGCGTTGTGTTGTGTTCTACCCAATAATGTCGGCTGCTACGTGGGATCTAAAAGTGCTACATCCCGTTGCATCAGATCAGTAGCAAATCCGGTTGCAGTTGCAGAGCCGGGGCCCAGAAAGATGTTTTATTTGAAGACAAAATTGAGGTTCAAATGCCCTTGACATGCCCATCATTTTTTTAGGAATTTTGTGAGGTCAAAAAACAGCTGAGGGGGAGTTATGAAGAGGACAAGATGTAAAAAAGGCTGGTAAAACCTGGTGGTTAAGATTCGGTCACTAAACATGGTCACAACCCTTTCATGCAACGGTTTGATTCTGCATGGTGGTGTCTCACCAAAATGTTACGAGTGTCTTCCACACGTGCTTTTATTTGTATTAACTATTTCGATTTAAAAAGACCTGCATGAATTTTGTTTTGTTTAATATACCCACACCCAAACTTCGACGGTATACCAGATAATGAGTTGAAGGTATAATTATTTTTTAAATATTAATTCAATAAATTTATAAACTTCATTTCTATCGGTATTGCCCCAGTTAATTAATTCATAGTAAAGTAGTTTTTAAAAGCCATTGCTAGATATTTTTTTCAATAAAATTGTAATACTTTTATTTTTTAAGCAACTTAATAAACCTTAAAGCGGCAAGCAAATAATTTATTTTTTCTTGGTTCATTTTCTTTCATACCAGAGGAACGTTCGTCAGCAAAATATGATTTATTTCTAACATCAAATTTTACGAGTGGCATCAAGAAAATTAAAAAAAAAGCTTACTAAAATATTTATTTGAAACATTTTAACATACGAGGCCTGTTCAAAAGAAAAGGTGAATTTTGAATTTTCGCGGGCTGTGTACATTCGATTATCGTTTTTTTTTTAATATTCTTTGATCCATTTTTCAAAAGTAAAAAATCGAAGAACACACAAAAACGTGACTAACCTTTCCAGTTGTCAAAAACAAACCACTAATCCAAAATGGCTGATAATGCTAACATTTGATAAACATATGTATACCAACATAACAACAACAAAAAACGATAGTCGAATGTACACAGCCCGCGAAAATTCAAAATTCACCTTTTCTTTTGAACAGGCCATGTATATTTTAAATGCGTAATTTTTGGTTTTCCCGTTATTCGAATTTTAAACTCTCAAACTCCTGCCCGGCCCTGGGTATTGCAATATCGCTGAACCGCGATGAGTAGCTTGAGGGCATTCCCACATTTTACGTCCCAACGTTTTCCAAGTTTCGTGGGATAATTCGGGATTTGCCCCCTCTGCAAGTTCGGGGGCCAAAGTAACATCGGGGCAAGATTGTTTCACGCGAAAAGACGACGCGAGCAAACCAACCCCGCGCGGGGAGCAAGTGCATCGCCAAATGTTTTAAATAAACCAAATAAAAAACTTTTAGGGTAGTGTTTGGTACGGAGAAATATCAATTCAACCTCAGCAAGATTCTTAATTTGCTGATGATTTTTGAGATTTGTGACGGAAAGTCGATTTTTTTTTGTTTTATTATAGAATTATTTGCATGTTCTAATGCTGACATTATTTGATAAATATTTATAAAGTTGTTACATTCTTAAAATGGTTATACTCAAATGATTACTTATCACAATACTTTGTACTAAATACACTTGAATCATAATTATGGTTTCGTTTAGTTTTCTTCCTCAAATCAGCAAAAACAAATAAATAAATACCCAATAAATAGACAAATCAATAATCCACTTAGCAATACGTTTAGCACCTTAATTAACATATTCCCCAAGAGCCCTATTATTTGTTTATTTCTTGTACCTGTCATAATAATTTTATAAAAATGGTCGTACTAAATCAACCCTGTAGAAAGTAAGATCATGTCGAAACTAATTGGTATTTTTTTTTTTACCAGAGAGTTAATAGATTTTTTTTAATGTTTTGTTATTTCCTGCAATGTTAATTGCTCTATTCATTTGAAAAGACAAAAGACAAAAAGATGTAGCGGTTAATAGACGGCTTTTCCGTTTTCCAATTGCTCATTAGTGTGAAGAAACTTAAAGTTTCCTTCCAGTAATGAATGTTGTTCCGTAGTAATGACCCGGAAAAATTAAACGTAACTGTTAATTTTATTCCGTGCAACTAAAATGCGGCCACAAATAATATATTCATAAACTGAAGTGTGGAAATGATACAAAACTGATAATTAATTCAAGATAATGGTGCGGGTGTTTTTTACTAAAGTCTAATACCTAATAGATCCGGTGATTTGGAATCAAGACAAACATAGTTCGACACTTTACCCTTCAGTTCTTCAAAACAAGGCCAAAGTGTAATGATAAAGTTTAACCGTAGGTAGTTGTAGAGGTGTAAATAAAACAAAGAGTTAATTAATTAGCCCCTAAATTAATCGTTATGCTGAATCTGATTAGCGATTGTTACAATAGAATGTAACTTTAAATTTGAATTAAAGTTAAGAAACCCCGAAGAAGTTTCAGGTAGAGCCGAAACCGGTTGGTGTATGTATCTAATAAAGTGGTATTAAAACAAAGATTCTTTTATTTCAAATTTAATTATGTCTTACCACAAAGTGAGTGCTTCATGTCAAAGTTTGAATGTAACTGTATTACCTGACAACATTTGAGCATAATATCAAGCAAGTGCAGAGCAAAACGCCCAACTGGTTGTAAATACTTTAAACAAATTGCCACCTACGAGTAGTTAGATAGCTTGAGTATTTTGGATAGATATACCGCTAATTTATTATGGAATCGTTTGCCATTTCCCCATGTTTAACAACTGTCTATTCACGTGTCCAATCAGTTGACATGGAGTGTTCATTTTCAGCGCGCAAATTATTCCTCACCGACAAAAAACAGAGATTTTCATGAGAAAACATTAAAAAAAACTATAAATAACTCTACATATTCTTTTAAGATGGTAAAAAACTAAACTGAACTAGAACTAAAATTTTTTGCTTCAAATTTAATTATAGACTGTTATTTTTGTCAATCAATAGCATGATATCACACGAAATGAAAAAAAAATTAAACTAAGGGAAAAAATAGGAACGACAAAAACATATGTTAGGAAAAGTAATTTCACGTAAACGCTCTAATAAGGTTTAGGTAAAATCAATGATCTACGAGTAAGTCACATTTATAGAAAGTATTATATTACATCACAAGTTTGTTTGTTAACGGACAATAATCCGTTAGTTTATAAATAAATAACGGAGCTCTCAGTAGCATGACCAAAGTATATATTTTCCACATTTTTTGAGCAAAAGGATTTTAATCCGTCCTTTAGGAACAAGGCATTATCTGTCCTTCGGTAGTATTAAGATTAACTCTAAATCGCAGGTGATTTTTTTTATTCCAGCCTTTCACAGACAAAGACCGGGGTCTTCTGTTCCAGAACCGCCATGACCGCTTGGTCGTGCAGGTAGACCCCGCGCTGCCGCCGGGCCCCAACACGGTGCGGCAGAGAGTCTACTCGGACGCCTACCGTCAGGTCGAGCTCTACGATCACGTGCTACGCAGGAAAACCTAGACGTCTACGCCTATAAGGTCTACGCCAAACATCGTCTTACTAAAAAATGTTGCAAAACGATGTAATTTTGCATTGTGTTTTGAGATTGGTATATTCTACTCATTTAGGTTGTTTTTGCAGATTCCAAATCCGTATTAGGGAGTTTCTCCACAAAATTGTTAAAAACTTTTTTCGGAATTTTTCACTTTATCTAATCCTATGGTCTTAGGTCAGAATGTGCTAATTAATCATGATCATTTGTAATAAATATTTCATTCTTACAAAATTATATGTCTTCCTATCGACTGCCAATGGATGTGCAAATTTGTAACTTTGCACTAGGGCTTTTGAGGTTTTGTTTATGCGTGTTTAATGTTTTGTGTCTACATTTGTAATGTTTTTTTTTAGATAAACAGTTATAACATAAAGTTACTAATTTGCACATCTGACGTTGTTCGTTAAGATATATAGTATTGTTTTAATGTAACTATGATAACTCTTCCTGTTGAGCAAATGGTCCAACAAACGAAACAAACAAACTTAATTTATCGGATAAAATGAAAAAACTATTCCTCAAAAATAAATGTCATTTTTACTCTCATCTTATTTTGACAGTAGACTGCGAATATATAATGCTTTTTAGGGTAAGATATACATAGGTATTTTGTCTGTATTTTTCTATCAGAAATGTTTTTGTGTTTTTATTTTGTGGGTAAAGATATCTAAAAAAAATATTTAAAATATCTCTCTAAAATGTTTTATTTGTAGTTAACTTCTCTTTCACTCAAAGTGTGTTTTTTTATTATTCAAGCTTTTAATAACCTACTTCAAAGAAAGACACCGTCGAGAGGACAAGGAAAAAACTTTTATATTCGTGTTCTTTTGAATTAAAATTCGTCTTTATTTAAAATATTTTTAATGGAATAACTTGTCACATCTATTGTTAAGTTTGGAATTATTCGTGGAAATTTAATATTAATACTGATCGGAGAGTAGAATGATGGTTTATGTTGCATATTTTACAATTCTTTTCAAATCAAATCCTACCGATTCGTCTGCTGGGCAGATAACGAAGTAATTTATTTCCAAGTCTCGCAAAGGTTGACGTCAAGAAATCTGATGGTAATATAGGTTTCAAAAATACCGACAGAATCTACTATTTTTCTACGTCCTACGTTGCCGACTGCACGTTTCGGCGATAGAGAATAAAACGGCTATCCTTTAAATCGCTTCGCCAAACATTTGCCAAGCAATCCTTTTGAAACTATCCTTTCATGTCCAGCCTCGGAGGAAACTAAACTCCATTGTCGCAGGCAGGAGACTCAGTTCAGATTCTTTATTGAAGGCTATTAAGCCGCCGCCGGTTTGTATGCAAAAGGACCTCCCCGGGGAGGCTTTGCAGGAAATGACTGGCCACGTGAATACTCAATGCATTACAGGGATCATCGTTGTAATACTCTTTTCCCTCTGCAGCGAGCCTTGTTAAATTCAACTTTTCCTTTGCTACGAATTTATAAGCAAATCAAATATAATGTATTACCTGCCTGGCGTGCCAAAAGAATTTCTATCCAGCGTAAGCAGAGACGCCGTTCTGATTTTTTTTTGTGTTGTTATCTTGTAAGAGAAACATAGAATAACGATTGATTCACCCTAAGGTGAACTAGGGCAAAAAAGTATAATTTATAAGAATTTTTATTATGATTACGATTTTTTGTTTAAATTTATGTAAATTCTAAATAACGTTTAACAAAAGTAATCGGGACTGTCTATTTCAAGTTGTGACGTACAGCGTTAGTTAGCTATTTATTAATTATTCTATTTTGTAACTTTTTGTACAAAATAAATTTAAAACGCTTATTTAAATGGTGTGTCCGTATGAAAAGGTTTAGTATCTAAAAAATAATGATTAGTTAAGTTAAAAAAAACATATTTTACGTTTTTGTAGCTACTACATAACATACTATATGTTACTATTATAACAGGTTATATGACGCGCGTTTCTTAAAAAAACGTTAAAATTTCATTGGATACGTAGATGTATTGTCTCCGGAAAGACAAAGGGGCTGGAAGCGCCATATTGGGAAGATTACACCTGAGCACTTAAAAGTTTTTTTTTACAACAAAATTCCTAAGCCCTTAGAACCTAGTTGGATTTAGAAAAAAAAGTTAACTCAATGCTCTCACTGAGTTACCTGAATTGAAACAAAGCTTAAAAAAGGCCCAAACTTGAGTCAAGCTTTCTCCCAAATGGTAAATATATTTTAGAAGGCTGAAGGATCGCAAAAGTCTCCAGCATCAAACGAGAGTCAGAGTATTCGATGCAGAAAAAACTGATCAAAACTGAATATTTAACTCATTTTGACCAATGTGCCGCTTAAGCCCTTATGCCTTTCCGGTGACTTCATCCGGTATATGTCGTTTTTTTCGCATTTTTTGTAAATAAAAACAACTTCAACTTTTATCCGGTATATGACAAGTAATAGATGCTCACAAATCAAACAAATAAGAAATCATCTGAGCACACACATAATTAATTTAGGAAAAAAAAATTGACTTCATATCTGAATACGAATTTCAATTTCTTAAATTAATTCCAACGTTTTTGCGTGTGTTTGGTTAACGATAAATAATTTGATAAAAAAATGTAATTTACTAACCGTAACCAAATGCTTGGAATTGAGTCCGTCGACATCAAACACCATTGTTTCCACATTTTTCAGGCGGATCTTATTCGGATTCTTGGGAAGGGCTCCGGATCTCATCACCGTATCCACGTACTTCTCTTGGGGGGGTCTATAGGGACACACCATCCCTGGATTATCCATGATTCAAGACACGCTCAACCGAAACTCGACTTTTATATTTAACTTAAGCGCCCGCCTTAGTGGACCGACCTTTCGCACTGAACTAAACAACGTTGATACACGGTGTTATATTTATAATTATATTTGTTTATTTGTTTACACTGATTATACAGCGTGTCATAATCGAGTCGTAAACTTTGGTGAGGATTCATTATTGACGAATTCGCCAGCGGTTGTGCGTATTACGCGGTGTGCGGTAACTCGCGGTGTGTACCGGAAACAAGCGAATATAATATGTGACGTCAGTTAAGAACGAAAATATGTTCAATCAATGGTTTAAAAAAAAAATCGTTTTTTTTTATGACTTCTATTTAACATCTATTGCGACATATTTTAAACTTATTTTTAAAACATTGAATAGTTATATCTTAAAATATATGTTTTTATCTCCATTATTTACAAATTTTGTGCTGTCAAAAACAATATAAAGTATCTCTCAAACAACTATGCCATTTTTCGCAAGGGGAAGAAAGAAGGATAGAATACTATAGAACTCGGTAAAAGCACGCAGTCCATGCATCATCCACGTGCATACATACTTTTTGGTTGTTCTTGATATAGCCGGGCTTTAGTATTTGTTTAACTCGATGGTGTCCTTCGTCTTTTGAGAATATCCCCGATTTATTCATCTTTTACTTACACATTATATATTCTCCATAAATGATGTTCTCCGCCCATCCACTCAAAATGTCCAAATGACCCAAGCGTCCATTTTGTTTTTGTTCATTACAATTACTCTCGTTCGTAATTCGGTCTTATGGGTATCACTGCAAATGTTGAGTCGAACACAATTCTCACACAGATGCATTGCTTGTATACAGCACATTTTAAACCATGCAACTAACTAACTACTTTTAAGCTAATAGCAATGAGTAAGCGTAAGCACGACAAAAGGCTGTTTCTCAGGGATTTTTTTTCTGTCAGAAGTGTATACATATGTACCAATACACACAATCATGAGTATATGTTGTTCGTGTCGATACTAATTACGCGACCTTTGTTGTAACTTGGCCACGCATACGCCTCAGAGATCACATCTCTACTACCCATGGCTCACTGCAATACAGAGTCAGCATCAAAACGCCATCTTAAACCGCTAGCCGCGCTTCTTTTGACTCAATAAATTAACTATTTGTTCTCTAGAAGTATTATATATCATGAGTTTCCAGACGCTGCGTAATGCTGCTGCTGTGTAAATATTTATGCGGAGTTTCGCCCCATTGATAAAGCCCGCTATCATTTTGGCTATGAATTGCGTTTGCAAGTGGAAAGGTCGTAATTAACTCTATGGATTCATTTGACCGAGTAATTAGAAAACATTACATTCGGAAACAGAAAACATCGGTTCCACTAGCGTAACGATAGCCTTGAATTGACTTTAACCAAATAGTGCCAACAGTAGTAAAAACTATTGTTCTACATACAATATAATATAAAAGAAAATAAGCCTCTCCACCAATGATACGCTTACCACTGGAGGTTTGTTGATAAAACAAAAACGTGATTAAGTGTGTAGTCTTGATTTAAATAATGAGTTTAATGGGCAGTTTTGATCAGTTTGTTTTTGTGCGTCGAACACTTTGACTCTCATTTTATTCTAAAGACTTTTGTGGCCCTTCAGCTATCTAAAATAAATTTACCATTTGGGAGTAGGCTTGACTCAAGCGACACAAGTTTTTCAATTTTTTTTTCGCTTCAGGTAACTCAGTGAGATCATCGAGTATTTTTTTTTTTCAAAATCTCATCAGGTTCCGAAGACTTTAAAAAATTTTTAAAGTGTTTTGAAAAACACGGCCCACCTTACTCATTAGTATTTGCTTCGCTTCAACATTTCGTTTCTCCCTAGACTCTTTCTTCCGCGTCATAAATACTCTAGACCCAAATTTTTAATCTGCTGTGAAAATAGAAAGATTATCTTTCTTTACTACACTTATAAATTATATCTTAAGGCGTGGATATTATCGTTCAAAAACCTTTTAGCTATTATTTCAATCTATACACACTCAACTCTGTGCAGAAACTGGCGGTCCGTTTGATAGATTCTCCTATCTTAACAAACGGATTGCAAACAAACAAACAAAAGCACAGACGTCAGGTGGGAATGCTGTCCTTGTTCTACAGGTATTTCAATGGAAGATGCTCCGAGGAACTTGCGTCGTTGATCCCTTCGGCACCGGTGAATAGTCGCGAAACTCGCCAAACGCGCGCCCAATGTTCACGGTTGACATTCAATACATGAGAACGGGTCGCTTTTACGACTCGTTTTTATGTTCAACAGCTCGGCTATGGAACGATTTGCCGGCCTCTGTGTTTCCTCCCTCCTTCAATATGGGTCTCTTCAAGACCCAAGTTCACTCTTTCCTTTCCTCAAAAAGACCCTCCACACAGCATCCCAAAAGATGACATAGGCCGTGAGGGAAATTATTTCCCTCAAGGCCTCCTGTGTGGAGTTATTGTAAAAAAAAAACTTCCTTAAAGTTGTTTTGTTTGATAAAACAAAACAGTCATCATAATCACGGTATCAACCTATATACCATACTAAAAATACATGACAAATCATTCTCACCGCCGCAAAGCGTTCATATTAAATGTTATTTGGGTTTGGGTTTTTAACATCTTTGCAAGTAATACCCATTGAATAAGAATTTTACTACGTACCTAGGTTTTTATTTCTACTGAATTATTGTTAACCGGCCATAATTTTTTTTTTAAATAAATAACGGAAACCTCATCTCTGAAGAAACGTCGGAAGTTTTGTCAACAAAATATGAAACACGAATATTGGCAGCCAACACTCGGTGGAAATTCAACATCAATGTGCGAATATGGATATGAACGAACGTGGTTATAAGATTTAAATTTTTTTCTAGTGAATAACGTACACAAGAGTCCCAACTGCTCTCAATCTTCTAGAGCCAGTGAGACTATGGCATCCCTAAATGGAGTATGTTGTGAGGCTGAAGGCAGTGGGGAAGGGAAGGAGATGGGAAAGGGGAAGGTTTTTAAGTGCCTGGTATTCAGATCTGGTCACCAAACACGGCTCACGCCATTTCAAGCAACGTTTTGATTCTGAAAGGTGGTCTTTCACAAGGGCGATACATAGAGTATCTACCACTCTGGAACGTGCCGCAAATATACTATATATTATTTTATATAAATTAAATGTGAAATAACATATACTCATTAAATAACAATTATTTGCGCAAGCCGGGGATTCGAACCCGCGACCTCTGTATTTGTAGTCGAGCGTTATAACCACTCTACCACGGAGGCCAAAGATCCAATTAATACCCAAAAGACACGATACAACATTTTGCATGCCAATTATACAAAAGGTCGTTGCGGTACAAATTTAGGAAAGAAGACATCTTTGGGTTGAAATTATTGTCGAAAACAATTCGAAGATCAAAGTTGATGAATGCGTCAGCTTCTCAAAACTTGGAGAAAGCGACAGCAAAAATATAAAATAAATAGTCTATTAGTCAACGGTCATAGCCACTTTGAAGGCATTGGTGGGTAAAATAATTTAGCCTCTCACCACAACCTTAATTGTTAAACTTCATTAACCCTTGTACAGGGTCGTTGTTTCAATTATTATTTTTAAAAAAAACGACAACGATTTATGTTTAGTATGCTTTCCAAAGAAATTATCAAAATAATTATTTGTATTGGTTTATAATTTAAATAGGCAGGTGATAATAATCAACGTAAAATACAATTATTCTTAATTAAAATGGAATTATACAAAATAGAAATAGTATAAAACAACCCCCCCAGAAAGTTTTTTTTTTAAACTCACCTTTGGCCTCAAGGAATTAACAAAAACCATTTTCCGAGGTCGAAAAAAAAACACAACATTTAATATAAAATAATTAACTATAAATAATTTCCCTTGTGAATCCCCCGTACAAGTGTGTAAGCTTTTCAAATTTGGAACTCATGCTTATTGAAATTATGAAATTTAAAAAATAATCTTCTCAAATTCCTACCTACCTAATAAAGTACCTACCTATAATGTATTTTAGCAGACATTATTTTATATTCGAAATGGGTGGATTAAAGCAACTAATATTTTTTCTTGGCAAGTCAAGTTACATACAACCCGTGGTTTTTCACGGGTAAAACTATAATACGAGTATTATAAAAAGTAATTATTTCCGATCAAATTAATTACTAACTTGTTTTGGTGATTTGGGGCGATATTTTTAATATCATTTAGTAGTACGAGTATGTGTATCAACTGTTGGTTGAAATTTGAGATATAAAATAATTAGAGAAACCTTGATATGGTTGAAATGACCAAGCAAAATTATTTAAATATCCAAAATAAAAATGTATTCAATTATTATTCAGATTACAAATTATCAAATTTTAGGCACAGCAGTAAATTTCCATCATTAATTAGTACATTTTTCGTAGACGTCATTAACCGTAATATGTTCCGGTTTTAAATAGAACTGCCACGATAGTGGTCTGATTTAACTTGGATTTATTATTTGGGTGGCAACACGTTTAATTACCTCACGCACGATATGAAACAACATTTGATATTGTAACATATGTTACAAAACTGAACTTTTTAAAATAATTTTAAATTTAGTAAGGTGTTTGATGAGGTATGCCATAACATTCTTATAAATAAATTGTCTAAACTAAGAATGCGTGGTAATTTCTTGTGTTGGATAAAAAATATTTATCTAATCGTGTGCTGTCTGTATATCAATAAATACTTTTCTTAGGCATTTTAAGCCTGTAGTGGCGTGCCCCAGAGCCCGCATCTTGGTCCACTATAGTTTGTTCTGCTTATAAATTATGCCACTAAAATATTCTCTGATGTTAATATTAGTAAAAATGTCAATGATTGTTTGTTCACATATGTATAATATATATGTAAAATAAATCAAATTCCTACTATTAACTATATATAATTTTCTTTGTGAGTACATACGTACAAATGAGAGTTTTTCAAAATTGGAACTGACGGATATGTTAAGAAAATTATCAACTCAAATAATGAAATTTTCAAATTCCTATCTACCTAATAAAGTAACTACCTTTAATGTATTTTGACAGACATTACACTATATTTGAAATTGAACTAACATAATTTTCTTGGGAAGTCAAGTTACATCCTGCGATCCTTACACGGGTAACAACTAGAAATGATATAACGTGTCGATTTCTTAGATATGTTTTAAAGAGAGGACTAATAAGACAATGATTATAATTATTTCTGAATCTTTTTGAAGTATTTCTCACTAACCAACGTAAATGAAATTTCAAACGCAATAGCGGTAAGCTTAGTGGAAGATAAAGTAGAGGAAGACGTTGTAACTCATGATTATCAGCCTACCTGAATGGTACGAATTCAGTTACGCTTGTTGGACTTGAGGTGAAATATCACAAAATTAGTGCTACATTCTGCTGTACGCAGGCTGTTTGACCCATTTGTTGAAAATGGTCAACCTTTGATATGAGAGGTTCATAAGAAATTATACACACTAACAAATTTTAAAAAGTATATTATAAATGTAACAATGCCACTGGATTAATATAAATTAATTTTGACATGCTTAACTTTTTGTGCTCCCTGAAAAGTAATCTTTCTATGTACGCGATAGTTATTATATTATAGATTTTTTAATGGCCAATATTACATATTTACAGACCAAATATTTGTATTTCCAAAGCTGATATATTTCAACGGTGAATACTAGGGTGACCACAAAGTATGTGCCACAAAATTCTATAATGGTAGCACCGGCGGCTGTGGTTCGCGGTCCACACGCTAACAGTTGCAATCGCAACGGTTTGGACCTCCCAGTACAAGTACGAGTATATCTGATTATTACAGTTTTTGTATGTACAAGCATAGGTATATTATGTATTAAAAAAAACATTGGTTGACTTTTGGTGATTGGGGCTTTTTGTCGTATTGCGTTTCTCCCTCGTCCTTTGGCAACGTTTCGTACAGCTTTGCATTGTTAATCGTCGGGGCAGATTTTATACTCTAATTCAATTTATTCACGAATAACAAGTCATTTATTATAATGATTTATTGTGTAATAACTAACAGAACACATGCAATGTGAAAATTTTCTAAACCAAACTATGTCTTTAGATTTGGTTAATGTTTTATTGAGTAAAAAATATTATTTTTAGTTTATCTACTTTACTAAGCTAAGGTTTTTCTAATAATCAATCACACTTTTTATCATTGTGATTTCCTATAACCACGTACTATAAGCTCAACTTATGGAGAGTAAAATAAAATAAATATTCAAAGAACGTAAGTTTAAATCATAAATTAAAGATTGCATAAATTTATCTATATCCTCGTAAATATATATATATATATATATATATATATATATATATATATATATATATATATATATATATATATATATATATATATATATATATTGATATGGATGACGTTATTGATAGAAATATCTAAATATTATCCTGGAATTACTTGTTTGACTAAATTAACTTTTAAAGCCTTACTCTTTATTGTGATGTAATTTTTTGAAAGAATATTAACAATCTTCAAAGTATATCAAAACAGAAAAAGACTACCTAACTAACTAGGCACCCTCTGTGAACAGACATAGAACCGCATACTTGAAGGAACAATATATGGAGGGATAGCTAATTTGTTTTACCCAACCCATCCGAAATTGTAATAAATCACTGTTTCCGTGTTTTTACATCGTACACCATGAGAGAGAAAGAGACAACAAATTTCTTGGACGGCTTCTATATACTGTCGTAATGTTCTTAAGCTGGTTATTTTCGCTGGTTAATAGCGGGACTCCGCCCACATTTTTTATTTTGCCACCTAACTTGACACAACTAAACGGTTTTTTAGGTTAGATGCTATATTTTTATTGATAAAAATACTGTGAAAAAGTGGCTATACGAATACACAAAAACATTATGTCGATATGTGATATGAATGGATGTATAAATACCGTAGCCTTAGTCTTAGCCACGCCCATTTGCACCGAGTCATGTTAAAATCATCAAAAACAAGTCCAAAACTGACTTCACTGGCTTTGGCTTGGGCTACCTCTTGTATACTCTAAGACCGCATACTTCTTGCCACATTCGCATGCACGCATCGCCTCATACAAACATAGGTTGACCGAAAATCGAACTTGGGACCTCCACTCTATACCCGCGTACCGTTCTACTGACTTAACTTCCGCAGCTAATTTATTCACCGTCATTAAAAAAAAAAAACAAAAAATATGACAATTGCACAATGTAATACAGTTTTCAATAAGTATGGTAATGTTAAAAATGACAGTGAATGGATAAGTGGAAGGCAAACTTAAATTTATTTCATTTTCTATTTTCATATTCTCTGAAGATTGTTAATATTCTCTCAATAATAAATAATATATTTTGTTTCATTTCGTTAAATTCAATTATCAAATCATTGAGTATATGATTATGTCCATATTTATGTTTCGTTCATTGTATAGTGCCGCACCTGTCAACATTACATTTTCGGTTTACATTTTGCCACGAAGAAAGCTAATATCCCAAAAAGTTGTATTCCTAGAAATCGTTCGTTCAATAATAATTTAATTTATTAAAGCGATTGCCGTAGCCTATTGCGTGCCTATTCTTTGAAGTTCTGAGAATTAACATCAACCTTGTTATCTCATCATAAAAATAACAGCTATCGAAATATCTTGTTTGTTTTGAATTATTCTAAGATAACCTAAATCTACAATAAATACAATGCAAAAAACTGTTAGGTTATTGAATTGGAATGATTTTATTGAGGAAAATGAAGCAATGAATTTATTGAATAATAATCGTAATTTTTATTTTTCGCAGTAATATAACTGATTCATCTTCCAATGAAGGTGTGAGGAACATGGCGTGACATTTTTGGTCTTATATGACTCTTAACCTAAACAAAAAGTTTTTAATTTTGTAATAAGTTATTTGGTGGAAAACTTTTTTTCAATATTTCTAATTTAAGAACTACTTGGGGGTAGTACTCAAAATCAACTGCTGATAACGGCACAGTGGTGTTCCATTTCGGTAAAAATGGGTTTTCAACGACAAAAAAAAAAGAATCGGTACACACTGCATTTACAAAAACCATTTTTCAACCATGCAGTTAACATATGTATATATGCTTTACATGTGAATATTTTCATTGGAAGTAGTCCATTCGTTACAGAAAATAAATAAAAATAAAACAAAATAAATAATATTATAAAATAGAATAATACGTACAATATCAGCAAACGTAAACTATACTTAAGACATAAAAAATATATTTAAGCTTTTTTTTCTTTTCTTTGAAAGATAGACAATCATTCCCGTGTTACGAATAACATGACAGTATTTGAAAAAAATCTTACTACCACCATAATAAGCGGAAGATGTTGCTTGTGCAATGATGGAGGACTTAGAATTTCAACTATGCCTACTGTTTAAATATTTGACGAAATTTGTAACTTATTAAAAGGAATAATCTTTTCTCTGTTAGGTAGAGAGAAAAGTTTATATTTCTTCAGGAGAAGAAATATAAGCTTCATATTCAAAATGCACTAAATTTCAAAATCGAATTTAACTTTCTTTTCTCTTTCATTTCTCTTTTCACAAAAATTATGAGACAATATTTTATTGTGACAAATAGCAAGTTTGTTGATAGAAAATCTTAAAAACCGGATTATGATTTTTTTATCAAAAAGGGGGTTCCAGAAACTCACTAAATTATAGCACTAAGTGCACGTTATTATAAATCACATCTCTTTGTGTAGATTCTGTAGATATGCTTAAAAACATTAGTAGTAGAAGTTGTGGTTTTGTATACTTACTAGTTGTTACTCGTGAAAAATCACGCGATGTAACTTGACTTGCCAATAAAATGTATTATTTGCTTTAATCCACCCATTTCAAAATCGGAATTTAAATAGTTCACCCTCGTGCGTACGGACGCACTCACGAAGGAAATTATTTAAATTTTATACTTGCTAACTGCAGTTTCATGACGGCAAACATTTTCACAACAATGTTTTTAAATTAATTCCTCATTGTAATTAATATTGTTATGTGCACAAATATAAGGCAGCTTTTGCAATTCAATTTACAAAAACCGAGTGTATGCATTAGGTTTGACGGAATAAAGTTTGTATTGTACTAGCTAGTCAAATGCGGATGCAGACCGGAAATAATATAAGGAGTGGGTAAAGATATCCGTTACTTACAAAACAAACTATGAGAGTTATAAAGGCTAGATGACCATACATGATAATCAAAAAACAAATTTGAAAGATAAAACAAGAAAAAGATAAAAACATCTTTCTCGGAGCATGCTCAGCTTTCTGACTTTATAAATAAATAAAATAAATAAAGTTTTATTCCGGAAGGTATGCAGAAGTAGTGCAATGCAATACAATATTAACAAATAAAAATGAACAGAAATTCATAAGAAAAAAAATAATAAAATAAAGTAATAAAAAATAAAAATAATACAAGTAAAAAATATTAATGGAGGATATCAGGCCTCATTTCTGCAAAACGCCATCAAGAGGGAGTCTGTCCTGGCAGCGTTAAGATTGATGGAGTCAATAATTTACTCCAATGTGCTTCTATGCTTATAGACTTCACGCACCCGGTGATAAAGATTTTCACCAATAAATGACATCAATAGTTCCCTACTACACAGAGTTTGTTCAATGAGTACCTAATGCATAATTTTATTTACGCTAGAAATGCACATGTGTTGTTTAAAAGAGTAATCAACTTATTCCAGACGTTGGACTAGTGGTTACCCGTGAAAAAACATCGTATGTAACTTGACTTAAAACGTAATCTCTCACAGCGATCAAAAACTAAACATATGACAGTATACCTACTTAATCACTTGTCTGAATTTGAAGATTTACTCAATATGTTAATTTTTATACAGAGTTTCTATTTTGAAAATTTCACACTCGTACGTACTCACAATGTTATTTATTTATAGTTAATAGCGATATTAATGTGGCAAGTATAGTATTATCACCACTTATATTATTACGCTCATATTTGACTATCGCCTCCAGTGTAAGTTACATCACTAAAAATAAAAATACTTCAGAGAAACGAACTTACATAATAATATTAAAACAAAACACCAAATTGATCATCTTTATAACTCACCGTGTTAAGGTGGCGACCTTGTAAAAAATCATCAGAAAGCTCTCCGTTGCTGACATTCTTCAAACGTAATTTTTTTATCACTAATTTAACTTCTTTATTCAGAGCGGTGCTCATACCACTCACTGGACAAGAGAGCATGTTGGGCTCCATCTCAGAGATCCCAAAATATTTCTCCAACTTTTAAACACTTCACTAAGATATTTTATTTCGTCTCGAGAATGACTTCTCTTTACCGTCGAACTCTGTGAACTGATGCAGTGAGTTTCCATGTCTATAACGTAGATGTTTTTAAGTAACATCCTACGTGACTGAATACCTGTTTTATGGTCAGTAAAACCTAGAGTTGACTTTACACGAAAGAGATATCAATATTGTTTTTCGTTTCGAAAGGGGTTTACCTCGTCTCCGCGTGACTCCACGGAATGTTCCCTGAAAAGTGTTTTCCCATCCTGCGGTTTTAAATTGTATATGTCCAAAGAGTTTCAATAAGTGGCAAGTATGCCAAAAATGCTTGAATCGAAAAAATTCAGTTTTGTTCGATAAAAAAAATGATGATCTCATAACCGCAATGTACCTTTTTCCTTATTCTGTTAACAGATTTACCACACATCTCCCTACAAATAACGTTTTAAAAAATTATTATGTAAAGGTTATTTCATTTATAATATATGAACGTTTATTAATAATTTTACTTTAGTCATAATTTAATAACTAGGGCTCTTTATTTAAATCCTAATGGTTCCCGTGTAACGTAGATTCTAGGCCCGTTTCAGCTTTTGAACAAATTCTAATAAAATAATAATGGTCATGTTGTTTTGCTGATAAGCAAAACAACATGACTATTATGCTTTTCGATTGGTCACGATTGGTTCAAAAGTTGAAACGTACCGTAAATCGGCGTTCTACTGAGCCCGTTCAAATGTCTCAAAGCAAAATGGCGCTAATCATTGAATTGTGACAATTGTGACACCGCACTATAATAATTTCTGAGAATAATATTAACATAGGTAAGGTATTTATTTAGCATTATTTGATTTGAATCTGAGTGAATGTCTAAAGCCAAATTCCCACACGATAATTACAAATTCAGGATGAATATTTCAAAGTAAATAAAACTCTTAAATTTGTCTACTTTAAACATCATCTATGTTCACGTTGAGTTTTAATGACTTAAGGCATATATAATTTTGCCTTTATAATGTACATAAGTCGGGACATAAGAAAAATATTATAAATTATGTGGAAAAGTTTCCATGTAGTTTGGCATGTTCGTCGTAAAACATTGGCGGAAAAAAATGTTGTAGGTAATTGGGTATATCGATTTTCGAAATGTGCAAAAATTTGTATGAAACCTCAACTTTTAACGACGAGGTTGTTTTAATATTATACATTGACAAATTTCTTATGTTTTTACTGCGGTGTAATTACGTTCTCGTTAACTAGCAATATTGTAAAAACTCCTAATTCCATCATAATAAGCGGAAAATGTAGTTTAATAATAATATTTTTGATAATAATAATATTATAAAAATAATAATAATACATTTATTTTTTATTAAATTCCTGATACATGAAAAACTTTTAAATTTAATGCAAATAAGAAATAAGATTTAAATTTTTACAAAATAATTTTAAAAATCTAGTGCCATATATACGCAAAAAAAAAAATTAAAAAAATTCAGGCAGTGGTGATGATCAGGTCAATGAGGAGAAACTCTTTCAAGAATCAATAGGATTTCACTTTAGAATCTCTCCTCACTGACATTAAATAAGTCGATATCGGAAGAGATTTTGTTCAGAACTAAAATACTTCTCCCCACCGGCAGAACCATTGGCAGGTTGGTCCTACAGGCAGGAAAATAGAATAATCTATGAAGACGCTGTCTTAGATAGTCAGGAGGAACATAGAGACTTACGCGTTCCAAAATAGCATGGTTTACAATATAGCCTCACAGCAGTCTGAAGAAGTGAGTGGCGGCATACCCCTTTCTCCTGAGCTGTAAGGAGTGAAGTCCGAGCGTGCCCAGGATAAAGTTCGTCAGTTAGAGCCACGGATAGTGGCCGTACTCCCTTATGTATAGAAATCTCAGGAACTTTTTCTGGACCCTCTCCAAGATGAGGGAGTACCCCACCTCATGAGGATCCCAAATAATTGAACCACTCTCCAGCCTACTGCGGACCAAAGAAAAGAGTATTCTCAGAGTTCGGGTATCCCGAAAAACTCTAACGGTTCTGAGAACAAACATGATGTTTGTGCAATGATGGAGGACTTCACTAGCAAAGGAATTGAACCCACGACGCCTGAGTGGGAATTAGACGGTTTTCCACCTAGCTACTAACCGGTCAAATATAATATGTATGATTTTAATTATATAATCTGGTCACTAGTTAAAACATTTCAAGCTACGTTCAATTCTGAATTCTCGACGTGTTACAAACAATACAATATTTTATTTTAACAAACCTCCGAACGTGGATAAGCCCAGAAAACCATTAGTATTTACCCTTTCGGGGATTCCAACTTCTGATCCCCGAGTCCGGACCCAATATACTCACCACTACGTCACAGAGGCCGTCAAAAGTAAAGTATCATTGCGCTGCGATCGTTATTTATATTGAAATTTTCACCAATAATAGTGCCTACCTTACAATTGTAATGGCCATGTACTTCTCAACCATCCTCTTACCCGTCTCCTTCCCTTTTCCTCTTCTTTCAGCCTCGTAAAATACCCCGATTTTACGTAGAAAGCATCGAACTCCAAAAAGATGAAACCGAGAAAACGGCGTTTGGAAATATGACGATACAAAAGCATTAATATGCGTAATCGCTATTTGTAAAGTGAATATCAGTGTTTTTTTTCTTTGTGAGAATTATTATGAATAGATAATTTATAATCTATCAATGCATTTATTTAAAAAAAATGCGTTTCCTAAGTTGTCCTTCATTACAATGTTTTAAAACTTCAATTTAAGTAAAATATCTAGAATGTGGGTTAGTAAAAAATTGAGTTACCAAAAATCTATTGCATTTGGAGCATGGATGTTTTCAGCAAATAGAAATATCTTATTTATGTATAGAAAAATAGGTAAATTGTAGGTTCGACACTTTCTGAATACCTACGTCCAATTAAGGGTTGCCACAGTCTCAAAGGCTCCGGACAGATGGGAGCATTTAGGACTCTGCGGTTTTCGTAAAAAAAGAATAATTGAAAAGTCCAAAAATTTGCAATGAAGATATTTTCGAGCAATACACAATATTTTCAAGAGTTGTAAGTGAGAATCGGATTGTGTGTTTGTGATCGGTCTTGTCAGAAGTTAAAAAATATTTCGCAATAAAGTTATGAGTATCACGATGACCTACGTGCTTAACTTGCGCCAAAATTCGACATGAGACGAATTCAAATTTGTTTGAAAAATAAACATTTCTAAAATAATATTTAATATTTGGATAATTTTTATAGCGCCATTTTTGAGAAAAATCACCTTTAGGGCACTGTAATGTGGGGTTTTCAGGATTTTTGTTGTTTATTTATCTTATATCAAAATATTTTAATCGAGGAATGTAACTGGAAAATACCAAATCTTGACTTCGGTGTTGAATCATTAATAATATCAGATTTTTTTTATGAAACACTTAAAACAACAACTAGCCCATTGTATTTAAAGTGCCTCCTTAAATTCTCATTTTTGAAAACCGGAAGTAAGCCCTCTTAAATACTTTTAGGCGGATGTTAAGAGAAGACATTTCTTTAGAATTTTTGTTCGAATAATAATAATAGAGGTTCAAGTCAGGTCGCTACTTTCGCTAAAAAAGAATTATTAATTTCGTGTATATCTGATGTTTTTTAAACATATTTTTACCCGTGTAAGTGGATCGTTTTTTTATGCCTATTTACGTATTTATCAATCAAGAAGTTTCAAATAGAAAAATGTTGTAGACATTTTATCCAATTTGGAGACAGCTTTAAACTACTGGGCTATTACTGTATCCTTCAAACCCCCCGTGATCTGACAATATATAATTAAATAAATATTATTGATTATTATGAAGAATTTGAAAATTATATTGAATGTTTTAAGTAAACGAACATCAATATGATGCAATATACAAAAGACATCGTTCCCTATGAGGTATCTAAAGTAATCTATTATGGTCGATTGATATATCGTCGCTGGAAATCCAAAAGAGCTTAAGTGACACTTTGGTCAAAAATGATTTAAATATGCTTTTTCTGCATCGAAATCTCTGACTCTCGTTTGATTCTGAATACTTTTGTGGCCTTTCAGTCATCTAAAATATATTTACCATTGGGGAGAAGGCTTGACTCAAGCGACACAAATTTGGGACTTGTTTAGCTTTTTGTCGCTTCAGATAACTCAGTGAGAGCATTGGGTTAACTTTTTTTTTCAAAATCTAACCAGGTACTCGAGACTCGTGAATTTTATTGTAAAACAAACAAAAAAACTTCAATGTTCTCTGGTGTAACCTATCCAATATGGTGCTTTTTGCGTTTGCGGCGACGATATATTAAATCTCCTCATAGAACATAACTAATGCAAAAGGGTGTGGTAGAGAGTAACGAGTGTTTTTGAAAGTATCAACCTTACCCAATGGCAAAACGATTAAAAGTGAAATGAAAGGGAAGACCGAGGAGCCATCAGTTCCGCGAAGTCGTGGGTTTGGCCGGAATTGATTCGAGTATTCCCTCATTGTCGATGAGTGTCCATCCGGAGGCGTAATGAAAAATCTCCGGCCGCTGTACCCTCGCCGCTGGGGGCCGATTCGGACGCAATTTCACGTTACTCCGCGTAAACCTTTTGCTGTTTTTGGGAGGGACACGCGTAATAAAGAGAGAAAGATCGCAGCTCCAACACACCTCATTCAGTGTAATAGCCACGCAATGCTTCGCGTTTAGAAAAATTTTACTACCCGGTTTCGCCGGAGTCTCAATACTCTTTCTGCTCATTAAATAAGTTGAATATGGCACTCCCGCAACTACACTGCCGTCAAGTAAAAATTTTGTAAGCTGATTACACTAGTAAAGTTTTGATTAAGAAACATAAATCTAGATTTTTTTATATGTGTTTAGCAATTTTAAAATACTGATTATAAGAAAGAAATGAAAAAATAACTCTGTATAAGACCACGAATATTATTTTAATTTTTATGACCGACCGGTTTCGCTTAACCTAAGAGCATTTATCATCAGGGTACAAAATTAAACTAAACTAAATATACAAATTGTGCTGTTATATATACATACAGAGGGAGTACAAAATATAAAATAAAATAACAAAACAATAATAAAACAATAGAATAACATTTCAATCATAACAAAGGAACAGAGAGAAAGGGACAGATAATATGAATTGAAAGAGGCAAAACGTCAACTGAGAAGGTGATTAATGAATAATTAATTTTAATGTTATCTAGTGTTTAGGGGTCTAAATATCTGTGTACCCGTGATATGTTACCGAAATTCAAACAAACAAAACATCTAACATTTTTTCTGGGTGTTTTTATTTTTATTATTTATTTATTTATTACGTGGAAATAAGGTTATTACATTATTCAATATGGAGAATTCTTTCGACCGACACGCTATGGGTGTCTCTGTGTTATGGCGGACCTAATTGACAGTTTAATTGGATAGAAAATAAAGGGTATACTGCCAAATGTAGTACCTACTTAACTGAAAAAATATGTTTTTTTACTCACGGTAGCCTAGTTGCGGGAGTGCGGTATGTGGAACAAAGATTTTTTTACAAAGCTCTAAAGCTCACGACAGCAAATAGGTAGCGAACTAAAATAGTTTCGTTGGTCTAGAAATTCCAGATAGAAAAATCTGCGTAATTTTGGTGACGCCAGATCTCACCGTTCGAGATTTTGGCGCTTCGATTATCACACAAGCATCACACAAGCAGATTTATGATCAAACTTTGAGCATTTGAGGAATTACGCATCTGCGGACGTGCGAAAGAAGGTGAACTGCTGAACCCAGCGGAAAATCAAATACTATAACTCTGAAAACCATAATATTTGGGTTCCTTTTCCGCCGCAGACAAACCGCGAAATGTGATCATAATACCTCCATATTGTTATATTTTTTTGATGCCGGGAATGTCATGCGGTTCAATTCAACCACAGTGGCTTTCGTACAGTTTGAATGGACTTCCCAATATATAACATAAATCCATTTGGAATTATAAGTACTGATTGATTTAATTGGGATATCACCAAAGATCAGAGGTGATGCAAAGATTAGCGTTGAGGTTAAATATTTAGAAGATATCTTAACCCAACGGTCTTAACGTCATATCAGAAGGGTTTTTTTTTTGATTTTCTAGATCCTTATATATCATTAAGTGATGAATAAAGCTACTGACTCTAACTCTTGTTCCTTATACCAATAGAACGGCGCTATGCGCCTTACTTTGTCACCTCATGTGGGTGGAAAAATGCATTTACGTGACTATTGAATTTAAGTTCATGAGTTTGCGTAGGGAAAAAAATTGTTTATAAAAACCCTACAACCTAACATGTTACCCGCGCATCATCCAAAGTCTACGTCTTCTCCTTCATCCAGCACTACGGCAATATATGCATAAGTCTAATTGTGTTGTTTGAGGGGGGGGAGGTGCTTGGCTATGGCCTATGTTTAGGAATTCCACCGCATTCGCCATGGTAATAGGGAAAACCATAGAAAACCCCATACAGATGGAAGCGGCCATATGTCTGAACATGAACACGAAGGGTATTGAACGTTCAAGAAAGATGTAAAGTGTGAGATAAAACATGCTCGCAAGGAAATTTCATCGGTGCAATCCGCTAGTAAAGAATCAGATGATTCAGCGTTGTACACTTGCGAGATGCCAAGTACGCGCAAAACGTCACGAACAAGCTTGGTAATGCAGCACGTCGTATTTTTTTATGAACGGAAGAGTGCATGACTTCGACACCTTGAAGGCATATTAAGAAGCAGGAACGAGTCACCGCCACCAGAAGTCGGAGAACGCGCTTGGGCGGAGGATGTCCGGTGATCTTGGAAGTTCTTTATCAGTTTAGTTTAGTTGTTTTATTAATAAATAATATTATACTGAACGGAGATTTTGTAGTAGTTCGTGAAACGTCACAAAGAGTTAATCTGATCTTGTACGCAGTCGCTTTTTTAGAACTAGCTTGTCTTCTGCCCAAATGCAATCAAGCAGCCAGCATGACATTAATATGTTAAGCTTGCTTAGGAATAACATGACGGGACAGATAGACATACTCAACTTTGCAGTCGGTGGCATAACCAGTGGAGATTTTATGAATTCAAAAATATATGGATTTACATAGCGTTCGCTCAAAGTTTCTCTTTTGGCAGCCTGCAAAGCTAAAGAAGCTGGGATTTTAACAGTAATAATTAAAATAATTGACGGACGGAGTATTGTATCCACCACAATCTGCTTTTGAAAAAAACATTAAAAAATGTATGATTTGGTTGAGAAATAACCACAGTTTCGTAATCCAAAATTGACGACAAAATTAATGAAATCGTTTCCCAGTATTAACTGGCCAGTGGGCTGGTGGGCTGGAGGGCTGGAGGGCTGGTGGGCTGGTGGGCTGGTGGGCCGGTTACTGGTGTGCTCGACTCTCCCCGCAGTATTGCCCAATGCCCACCGCCCTCCACCCTCCGCCCAGTGCCCATATGTCTCCCTTTATTGCTGACTTTAAAGCCTACTACTGCGGGCTTTAAAAGTGAAATATATCTTCTTCCCCGCGCGTGATTCATGCCGCGGGCGGGGAGGGTTAGGCGGCGTGAAGTGGGGGGGCGGCCCGGGTGGGGGAGCACAAGAGAAATATGCTTAATCAATCCGAAACTTTCCAAACTTCGCCAAACTCCATATGCACTGTACTCGATGCAGGCCCCTTGTTCCCGTACGCCGGGGGCACTGCAGCATGCGAGTATTCAAGTATTCAAGTATTCGCAGTATGAAAATTTTTCATCACTACGAAAAAGCTTTTCGGAAATTCCCACGGTTTATTACTTTTATATTTAATTAGCCAGCTCACAATAAGTTTTGATAAAAGTTTTTCCTCAAAAATGTACTTATTTAAGCCCATATTTAAGGCATTAAAAATTTGAAAAAAAAAATTGTATCGATTACTGAGTCGTATGTAATACATGAAATAATATAACATGTGAATACAAAGAATACGTATTAATAAACAGAAGAAAATAAAACACATATAAATCAACATATTTGCAACAAAATATTATCTTGAGTTGTACAGACTTGAAACCCTTATTTTATTATGTCATTTTATAATAAAGCAGTTGTTACCCGTAAAAAAATACTTGACTTGCAAAGAAAAAGTGCTGATTGCTTTAATTCACGCCTTACAAAAATAGAATAATGTCTGCTTAAATACAGTAGAGGTGGGCACTTTATTAGGTAGGTATGAATTTAAAAAGATTCTTTTTTAAATTTGATAATTTTCCAAACACATCCGTCAGTTCAAATTTTGAAAAATTCTCACTCTTACATACGTACGTATTGACGAAGGAAATTTGTTGTTTATAGTTAATTATTTAATTTATCTCTGGTACAACATACCAACAAAATATACAGTTTTAAAAATAATTCTTAGAGTTACTTTTGAAGTCATGAGTCCATCTTATATGTTTTTTATCATTCAAGTGGTTAGTAATATTTATCGAAAAATCACGTAGGCACATCGTGTCATAGTGTTAATCCTGTGTATGGATGCATATTTACCAAGCAAATGTGTCATTCAAACACAAACTGACGCCATGCACTTGATAATATTGACATTTAAAATTTACGACGGTTAAATCATGTTTATTTTGTAATTCATAACAAACTATTAAAAATCTCTCTGTATGCGTGCGCATTTATAAAATCCATAGTTCATTGTTATTTCGTTTAATATATATATATTTATTTTTTTTTTGAAGAGATTCTTTTTTAAATTTGATAATTTTCTAAACACATCCATCAGTTTCAATTTTGAAAAATTCTCACTCGTATATGTAAAGAAAAAAAATGATATTTATATATGTGTATTGAATCTTCGTTAAATACTCGTAAGTATTGTACTCATTCCCTGATTACAAAAATCCCGACGATATTTGAAAAACTCCCACTACCTATCATCATGATAGATGGATAATATTGCCTGTTACTTGTCTTGTACTTAGCTAGCAGAGAAATTGAACGCACGACGCCGGGATGAGAACCCGACGCATTTATCAACTTGGCTACTAACCGTTCTATTTATTACTATATTTGGTACTTTAAACTTAAAACTCACATTTAACGCTTACTTATCTCTGTAAAGTTTCATATTTCCAATTGTTATATATTCAAGTGTTTTTTTTCTTTCGCCGATCAGTTGGTGAATAAAAATTAACATAAAGGTATACTATTTCACTTACATCAACGTGTTTCTTACTGTCATCGCCCTGCATTATTTTTTTAGCTCTTTTTCTTCGTCAGTTGAATAAAAGGCGTATTTTAACCCAAGCTTCAAGCTATCTCCGTGATAATTTTTTTAATCGGTGCGGAGGAAGGTAACATTAATTCAAATGTCACTTACTCAAATCACACTTTCCTGCTGCGCTCAGAAAAAAGCTTTTTTTTAGATAATGTTGAAATTTCTTAAGCATTTTCCCCATTTGAACGTAGCGAAGCCTTTTTCAATAATTATTCAAGTTAATAAGTCATAATAATGTTTTCAGTCGATTCCACGTTTTACTTTGATTCATACCTTTGTTAATAAGTTGAGGTTAACTGGACTTAAACCGTATAAATAAATTTATTACGAATATTTCTTCGTGCTGCATTCTATATATGGGTAAATTCGATGACCCAGCATTAAATTCTACACTACGAACTTCATACATTCACCAAATTATGTTTGAATGTGTTTTAAACATAACAAAGTTTTCAGCCCGAATATTACATTTTCCTAAAATAATTGCACTATGGCATGCTGAAACAAGCACGAAAGAAGTATTCTTCTCTCCGTTTATTTTCAGCTAAAAGTAAATGAATACGGAGAGATCGCGCCACGAGAATGGTAAAACATTGGGAAGCAGATATCGCAGACTCTGGAGGTAATAAACAAAATGTATGGCCGAGAGAACGATTAAATTCGCGTTTTTCATTTGAAAGTGTTTCACCACCGATACCGAAACTATGGCCCAAATTAAAAATACCCGAGAAACAGACAAATGCTAGAGTGGTGAAGGAAGTAAATCGAACCATTTTAAAGCTTAAGAGTGTATTTTTTAGGTACATCGATCTTTTTGCCTTCGTTTCAATTCGATTCATTCACATTATTACACTTTTTATTCGCTGAAAGAATTAGATTAATTTTGCAAAGTGAAAATGAATGCCCAGCGCTAGGGAATTAATAGTATTCTGTTCCGTCTTTTAGTACCCATCAACACAGAAATTGTACGAAAGACTTCAACGTTGGACATGGTTCTGTAATCCATTTTATGGAAAGGGCAATATTTGAGCAAATTTCACAGAAAATATTTCGAACGACCACACAAGACCTTTGTTTATGGGGTAGTAAAAATAGAAGACGACCTTGATTAAAGTCAGCCTCCGGTAAGAATGACGCCAAAAGAATAAAAATAAAGCAAGCAAAAGTAGTTGATACTCTCAGTATCGCCCTGGAGAAAGACCACCATTCATAATCGAAACGTTGCTTGAAATGGCGTCTGCCGTGTTTGGTGACCAGATCTGAATAGCTAGGTACTCACCGAGCCTTCTTATGTCCACCTATTTTTGCTCTCTCCACCCTTCAGCTTTACAGCATACCCTGAACGGGGATGCCACACTCCCGCTGGCTACCGACAGTCAGTACTTTTATGCGGTGTTAACATTTAAAAAATCTACGAACTAGTTATCATAAATTTCTTTTCCGTTCAAAATACAAGTTCAGCGTAACACTATGCCACCTGTAAAGGAATAAGTAGGTTTGAATTATGTATAAAAAAAAAGTTAATTTATCTGTGTTTGACGTTGGTAGTTTTACAACGATTTTCGGAAGCGAATAACGTTCGAATATCAGGAAATGTGTACCGTAAATAGCCCAAACCACGCTATAATAAATGTGATGGTCCTACCTTTAGTATAAATATATTTTTTTATATTTCGCTTTTTCAATAACACCAACTACAGGTCGAACCTATAAATTGTTTACCGAATAACGTTTTTTGACATCCCTGTTTGTGGTGAGGATCACCGGGAGATTTATTTTAAAGGGTTAAAAAAATCACGTCCCTTTTTTCGATTGCGGTCAGGAACTTTGTTGACGGTTTACCTTTACGAATTTTCCAGTGGCGTGGCAAACGCCTCGGCAGCTTCGGCAGCCACTACCTACCAAAGATGAGTGCACAAGTTTTGAAACCGCTGTTTTAAATCTCTTATTTGTTTTTGGATTATCGTGCCGTAGACGATGTTTTTCCAGATCACAAATCTTGACTTAAATTAATTACATGAGAGGCCTACAAATAAAAGATCTTTCAGCTCTGAAATACCACAACTTGCGCGATAAATAAAATAAAAATACTTAATTTTCTAATTAGTTTTCTTTTCCCGGTAGAGTAAAAATATCCTTTTTCACTTCACTTAAAGGTTTTTTCCTTCTGTCTGTTTCTATTTATAATATAGTTGTATCTTATCTTAATACTAATTACCACATTTTATTACTGTATTTTTATGTATATGTTTGTTTTATTATGATTTATGTTTGTTGATTACTCTATATTGTATATTTGTTATAACTCGTGTTTTCTATAACATCTCTTGTTCCAAAGTGATTTTTTATAAATCATCGGGATTGCTATGTATGTAAGAAAGATATCATAATAATAAAAAATAAAAATACGTTTAATTCCCAAAACTGTTTAAATATTTTTACCAGTTTGAAGATGGCCGTGAAAGGCTGAAACCTGTACGGTCTAACAATTTAATTTAAAATAATGTTTATTATTTGTTTAAATTATTTTTCTACTTCTTTTTATGGTTGGGGGGTCAAAGGGGTGGATCTAGGTGAACGAGCCAGCCTCGGGCGTGGCCCTGGGAACCTCAGCAATGCCTGCGGGGAATTAACGGAGCGGGCATTCGCTGACCACATGTCCGGTGATCTGTACCGCCCCGCATTCACATATCACCGACTCTTTTAGACCCCACCTGCACACTACACAGACGCAAAGACTGTGAAAGTACCTTATCCGGGGCACCGAAAACCCAGGATGTCTTTCAAAGGGTCAGGTACTAGATGGACATTTCTCATTCAAGTTTCCACCTGTTTTCTTGGGTGAGAGCTAATAGAAGGAGTCTCTCTCCTTAAATCCAAAACGGTTTTCGGAAGTTCAGGCGGTATGCCGGGCAAGACATGACTAAATGACATCATCGTGCAAAGGTATTGCGCTATTTTACAATGCCTTGGGTGGAGTTTATTTTGAAACTCTTGCTGATGGTCCGTATTGTGACACCGAGCTGATTGTCGCACAAGTGTTGGCGCTGGTGCCCCATATGGAAGTACAGTATTCAGCGGTTGAGACAAGTAGGGCAACGGATACCATTCTGAGCGTGTTGGCGTCACATCCCTAGCTTATTGACTATGTTGAGCTTTTTTGACCCACTGGTACAACATATTATGTTTCCATAATATGCAATCGGTAATTCAAGCTCTTTTCCGTAAAGACATGTAACTTCAAGATATCAGTGTATTAATTTTGATTAATCGTGTTTAATGCCTTTATTTCCTAGACGAATGAATCGTAAAGCTTTATCATTTAACGTGATTTTGAGTTGGGTAAGGGCTTGGTCTATAGGCTTCCCCTGCCTGGAAGTTTGATGCTACGTCGCTGGTATTTTTTTTTTAATAAACAAAATTATTCAATTATTGCACTAAAAACGGAGATTTCTTTGATCTTTTTTTTGTATTTGTCTTGGTCGTTTTTCTTTGAGAATTTTCTTTGTTTATTTATTATTTTCAGTTGTTCGCGAGTTTTAAATATAACCATCATTGCCGTCACGAAGCGGAGCTTTTCCGATGTCATTCCTAACAAACTTTTGTCAGACTTCGTGTAAAGAACATTCAACAAATAAAATAATATAAATGTCACTCGGCCTAGTTTAAATGAAATATGGAGAATTTTTAAAAACATTATTGTTCCAACTTATATTTATGTTTGCAATATGCGATTCTTTGTTCATATTTTAAAGTGTAATAAAACGAAGTATATGCCTTAAACAATGATCTTTACTTATGAGTGGACAATTAAAAAATACATTTAGTAAAAAAATATATACGTATAATATTGTGTACGGTAAAAGAAGGCAATTTTGTCGGGAAAAAGTGAAAAGGTTTTGCTTAGTTATATAAAGCATGGGTAGAAAGGTTTTCGTCAACTCGTTAATTCGAGGTGTGAGCCTTGGGGACAAAACCATAACAGGTGTTCGAAAACTTTTTGAAGAACGATTTTTTTAATACAACAGAAACAATAGATAATACTCCAGGAAATATTCTATTCACTACATAGATAACCACATCGTTGGATTTTAGTAACGATTTTCTATGGCTTTCATTCAAATACTTGTTCTTGCTGTTCTTGACGAAACGTCTAGAATGCATATTTATCTTTATAGGAACTGTTTCTGCGAAGTTATGAGTCTAGTTAGTGAAATATTCAGACAAAATACACTATGCAATAATTTTAATTTGAAAATAAAACATATCTTAACTGATATGTTTTACTACTGTACTTTTAACGATGAGCTTTCTTACTTAGGGAGAAAACAACTTCAAAGTGATTAATCATGTACGAAGGTAATAAGTTTTTAACAAATGCTTTCGAAAAAAAACGAGAGCAAAAAATATTTACTTATCTTGCATAATTTAAAAAATCTCTGTTTGTAATCTTATCTAAAAGAGTGTTGTGTTACGGTACATTTCTACAAATTCGAGAATATTTTTCAATTCGTTATCACAATTTACAATTTTATTAATTACACCCAAATTTTGTAAAGGTTAAATTCAAAATGATAACTATTCTTTTTACTTTCTTGTCACCGAAACGTGTAAGAAAGATATATTTAAATAGATCCCTACCAAACCTTCGTAAACTACGGTTATTTTATTCAGATTTAAATTAATGAAGATTAAAAAAAAAAAATCCACGCACGACCAAACGATTACGTTAATTTTTCATTAGAGCAATCACCTCGGGACATTTTTCCCGATATTCTCCTAGATTTTGGACTACGTGGCTTATTTGCGATAAATATCTACTGTGCGCAAAAATGCGCGACAAAGTAGATTTTATCGAATTTTTTATAAAATTGTAGAGTTTCTCAGTAGCGCAAAAAATTACTTTTCTCGGGAACTGGAATTTCGGGGTGCTCGCCTACCAAAATTGGTGCTTTTCTGGTAAGTGACTCAACGGATAGTAGGGTACTTCAAAAGGTTGAGCGTCACGTGACTTCATAGCCAGAAGGGTCGTATTATTGCAAGTGTGGCTTGCGGACAGGAAATCGGGATGCGTAAAGTTATAATATGTTGTGCCGACACACGCTTAACTAATTTCCTTTTCATTAAATAATTGAAATACAGATTTCTACATATTTCCCTACGTGCTTTATATTTTCGGCCATAACTTACAACAAAGTGAATATTTCTGGAAAATTTCAAAATCAATACCGATAATATTACACAAAATAAAAATACAGTTGACCTTAAGGATAAAGTCACTAAATCAAGTAAAAACCCTTAACGGAAATAAAGGTGTTATATGTACAGATTACGGTTCAAGTTTTAAAAATCTATAACTAACAGAAGTGCTGATATATTAAAAAGTTATTGATAACTTACTATGTTTATTTCTAAAATTATAACGAATAATATTATCGTACTCAAAAAGTGTTCTTAATTATATTTATTTATCATTCGTTGTGTGTGCTTTTTTTTCACATTTCATCTGGTTTTTTTTTAAATATTTACAATACCTCGGTAATGGATACAGTTAATAAGATATATATGTAACTTATGTAAAAGCGTATTAGGTGATTTTTGTAATAGAACAGATCAAAAAAATAAAACGGTTCTTAGTATACTATAATATTTTAGTACCTAAATACAATACACAAGTTTTTGCACAAAGACACCATATGTACATCGCGCCTCACACTTACAACAAACTCCCACCACAGACTGTAGCCATCACAAATATGTATTCCTTTAATAAAAACATTACTAAATGGCTAATGAGTAAGGACCGCAAGGAAATTGAAGACCTCCTAAAATAGCACTTGAAATTCTTCACCATGACAAACTAGAACATTGTGTAACATATATCATCATTTTTTTTAATTATTCTACTTGTACCCACTGTCACTTACCTCATAACAGGTTCTTATGACCTAGTGAGGTAGGTAATGTAAAAAATATATGTAAGAAACAAAAAGTTAATAAATAAATGAAAAAAATTAAATATCTTTTTCTGAATTCTATATTGAATTTATTTTGATATAAATGTATCATTTGCCTTTGATTAACATTTTGACAGAAATGTACCTTCTTTTGGAAATACCTTCAATTATTTGTCCGAATTTTGAAATGTTTGTCGTGCGTATTTCGTGTACATTTTAGACCTTTTTACATCACTGTAAAACCCTAGTCCAGCGACCCTTAATGAACCCGAAAAAATCCGGTGTGGATGTAGGAAGCGACTAAATTAAGCAGACCTTAATAATAAAAATATATCTGATTAAAAAAAGCTGTTCATGAAGATTTATATGTTGTCCTCTGTACGAATATTGCAAACGTTGATTTATTGAGTAATTGTTTTTTTTTTCAAATATAACAGATGTGATTATTTTAAAATCAACAAATGAACAACTTTGAAATATAGATCATCAACTATTTTTTGGTAGAGCTTTGTATACCATTACAAAGATGTCAGCCGAATCAGAAGAAAATTGAAAAAATTATATTAATAATTTTCAATTAAGTATGAGATTGATTTTAAAAAATGCCGGTTTCTTAAGGTCTCAGTGGCTAAATTGGCAGATGCGTTACTCCTGGATCGAATTGAGATTCCGAGTTCTAGTCTCGGTAGAGACCGTTTGTTTTTCTGTTTGATATTATTTTAATAATTAATATAATTAGCAAAACTTTATTTTTTCAAAACAACATTATCTTAACTATAAAGCAGAAAACTGATTTCCGAAGTAGCCAAAATTCATTTGTTCAGCTAGCAGCAACCTGGAATTAATGGGTGCTAATAAATTCAACATCAAGAGCTGTGGAACTTTTAAATTCTCATTTGACCCGCAAAATATAAAATATGGCACCATACTTTTCAACTGTTCAATTAAAAATATATTTTTTTTAGTAAAGCCGATAGTAGATAAAAACTGTATTTTATTGTTTGATTTTTTTCCGAGATATAATCAAGTTGCATTGCTATATAATCTATGTGTACTCCAATAAAATTTATTACCATAGTTATTCGGCATTCGTAAAAAAAAGTTATAAAATAATAAATATAATGTCATGTCGTGATTTTTCTGGAAAACTTTATTTTTGGACTTTTGTGGGTGCTGTATTTCACACGGCTATATAAAGTTATTTGATTTTCCTACTTTTGCAATTTTCCAGAACATAGTTTTTAGTTGGTATTTTAAGCCTGAAAACATTTTCGGCATAAATTCCACGGCAGGGAAAAATGTTTTGGAAAAAGTGGCGATTACTCAGTGAAAATTTCCTTTTTTGTGTTTTTCGTCACAAAAAAAAGTTTTAAAAAAAGGTATAAAAGATCGTTTTTCTGGCATAAAAATATCAACGAAGCACTTTTATCTCTTTCTCATCTAAAGTAATATGAACTCATACCAAAATAATCTCTACATTTGACTTTAAGATACGAGGTCGTTTGATCGATCCCCGACGAAGTGCAAAATATGGTACTACGAATTTAATTTAATTTATTGATTTATTATTTAAGCTTTACAACCCTGTTTCGCACGAGACTAGATCACTATTTTGACTGTTAAAATGTATTTAAAAGCTCTGACTGTTTTTTTTTTTTGTTTTTGTTTTAAAGTCAATACCGCACAAGAGTCCCAACTGCTCCCAACCGGCTAGAGCCAGTATATGTACTATGGCATCCCCAAATGGGGTATGTTGTGAGGCTGAAGATAGTGGGGAGGGAAGGAGATAAAGAAGAGGTAGGTTGGGTAGTAAACTTGTTAAAAGTAACACTGATAAATAAATAAAGAAGTCAATAAAACAACAGTTACAATTTTATTGTTGCTAATCGTTTGCTATCTATGCATCGATATCACCTGAACTAACAATTAAATGTCTGTACAAATAATATGACTGCAAGTACCATAGGTTTCCTTGAAATTCGAACCGGTTTTTTTATTCCTTGTTTGACCAGTTTTCGAATACAGTCGATCAGGATAACTCAATACAAGTATCACCTTTCTGACTGACAGCTATTTAACCATTGTTTTTATGGTGATTTTGTCAACTTGAATACTAGCTGAGTGATTGATTGGGTATGTTTTAAACATTTAGACTTGAGCGCAGCGAGTCTGGATGTTGATATATTGATTTGTAAGTTTAATAAATCTCACTCAAATTATTTACTACACATTTAAAAAATAATATATGTATACACTTTAGAGGTTGGTATATTCTCCCACTATCCCACCACTTTAGACGGCCTACAATCATCGTTGGTCGATCGTTGGTGTATGACGTATGCTTATATCGAAATGCCTTTGTGCTGTGTTTTGCTTTAGTGCAAAAACATCACCAAAAAGTTTGGTAAAACCGGCGTAGTAACGTTCCCCAGGAACGTATGTTATAATATCATACAAATAACTAAAAATTAAGCGAGAATAGGTTATTTGCCTAAAATTTTAAGTTCGTAAAACACAACAACTGTCATGGCGTTACCACGTCTAGTATCACGTTACCACCTCATTCATCCTTAGAACTTAATGGAACACGGTTTCTTCGTCTGGGTTGCCTATTTGATTTATATAACTTAAATTAAATTGAATTCAAAGATTTTTTATTTATTTATTTGATTTACAAAAATTTAATATTTATTACTTAAAATTTAACACGTAAATATTTCAATATCACATATATGAAATTGTTGCTGTCTTGAAATACTGTATCCGATATATTCTTAGATTGATATTGTTAGGTATACCACTTAAGTCGGCAATCAGCAAGCGAGCGGTGGAGTGAGTAAGATGGCGATAGTGACACCTCTCATCATATCGTCGCTGGAAAGGCAAAAGGGCGTAAGCGGCACTTTGGTCAAAAATGAGTTAAATTTACAATTTTGTTCAGTTCTTTTTTCTGCATCGAATGCTGTGACTCTCGTTTGATTCTGTAGACTTTTGTGGTCTTTTAGCCATCTAAAGTATATATATTTACTCTTTGGGAGAAGGCTTGACGCGACACAAGTTTGTGACTTGTTTAGCTTTTTGTCGCTTCAGGTAACTCAGTGAGAGCATTGAGTAACCTGAGTTACCTTTTTTTTCAAAATCCAACCAGGTTCTGAAGACTTTCATAGTAAAAAAAAAACTAGATAAAGGTGCTCTGGTGTAAATTTGTCAAAATGGTGCTTCAGCCCTTAAGCCTTTCCGGCGACAATATATTCTCAGCATGAAGACAACTAATAAATTCAACACTTAAAACATAAAAATTTTGGAATAAAGTTTCGTTTTTCTACTTATCGTTCTCTAGAGCTGAACTATTATGTGAACCACACCTTTTCGACTTTTTCCAATAAAATAACACGATATGGATGAAGGAAAACAAACTAATGTAGATATCATTACAACAACTTGAATCATGTTATCGTTTATCCTAAAATAAACTTTATAAAAATTACTACGAAAGTAGAACAACTGAATAATAGGCCGTAATGGGGAGGCATTATAAGGGGATTTAGATTTGGCGACAAATTGTAATTTTTTTGCTTATTTATTGGATGCCTTCCAAGAGCAATTCGGTTTCATTAATTACACATGGCTTTGAAAGTCATTAATACTGAGCCTCTTTTTAGTGTTATTTTCAGAATGATAACGATGGAGCTTAAATTCTTCCAATTCTGTTGAATCGTAAATAAACAACATTGTTTTAAACGGATTTTTGTAAAGAATGCCTTATGAATGAATAAAAAAGTTTATCTACTGTCAGTTTTAATTCATGTGTGCTTAAAAGATAACGATGAAAGTTATGAACTTGGATACTTCATTTTGTAACTTTAAAATGGAGCGCTGAGCTTGTGTATCACATTTATTTGAACGTTTTTTTTCTGTGAACACCGCACAAGAGTCCCACTGCCCGGAACTAATGAAAGTATGGCATCCCTAATCGGGGAATGTTGTGAATCTGAAGGAATGAGGAGAGGAAGGAAGTGGAGAAATAAACGGTTAGGAAGTAACTGGATATTCAGATCTGGTCACCAAAAACGGATAAAACGGTCTGAAAAGTTTCCATTCTTGTTGGTGATCTTTCACCAGAGCAATACTGATAGTATCTATAGCTCTCAAACTTACGGCAAATAGACTATATGTAACTTTATGATATGTGAAAAACAAATATATTTGCGCACTTTGGGTTTCGAACCCCCGACCTCTGAAGCCGGGAACTTTTACCGCTCGGCCGCAGAAGTCAACAGTCATGATATATTGTGATTTAGAATTTTTTTTGGTATTTTGACTTTTTTTAATTTTTTAACATTTCGACAAACGGTTTTTTTTAATTTATTTAAGAACAGTGCACTCTATGTTACTACGTAACTTAACGCTATGCTTAACTCTTTAGGGTAGTATGGAAGTCTCCAACCCATTCCCTAAGAAGAGTTCAAGCCACCCTACAAACTCACATATCACAAGTATCTGACACTTAATTTAGGTAATATTCTACCAGCAAAATTTATTACATTCGGATGGATATCGAATTATTGATCCGCGAAAAAACGCAGGCAATTTTTTATTCCCTCAAATTCGTATTTCATGGGCCGATCTAAATCGCCTTCTCTTTGTAATTCATAAATGAAATTCCACCGCTGAAAGAAATTTCCATATTACCTTGTATTTCCGTTGCTACGTTTCAGGCGGAATGATTTTACGTGAAAATGTTGTTATTTTTCGGCCTAGTACGGCGGCATCTGTGGGGGGAAGGCCGTAACTTCGTGTCAAGTGCAAAAAATAAACGAAATGAGGTAAACATTTGTGCGACCAACGGCGGAGTTAAATCAATTTTTAATGAGTGTCTCTTTTTATCAATTGCATGGAAAGCAAAATATGAAAAACTTGATTAATTTGATGTCAAAATGTTCTATTAATTATTGAATAAATTTGCTATGATAGATATTCAAAATCATGGTACTGTTATTTGAAAAATACAACTTTTTTTTTAAATTCTACCAAAATATTTAGTTCTCCATATCGACGATTTTTTATGGAACACGTTTTTTTAATAAAAAATCACAAATCCAAAATTAAGGTACCAATCGGATATAACCCGCCGAAGGATGGATACTACAAGCGCCCTTGAGGTGATATTTCGTAAAAATGGTGCTATGTAAATTAGCCAAGTATTATTATTTAGGTATTATGATTGAGTAAAAAATGGATCTTTGGTAAAAAATACTTTTTTTACCCTGTAAAGTGCAGTTTTTTTTTAACGTTAGATAGGGTTAATGATGAAAAAATGGTTGCCGAAATATTTAAAAAAATGGAATTACAATATTAATAGTTTTCAAGAAGTATCTGACTGTTAAAAATTATACTGAATTAAAATATTAATAGTTTTCAAGAAGTATCTAAGTGTTAAAAATTACACTTGATGAAAATTGGTTGGGATGGTAGAGTTGATAGATGTACCGCTCCTGTATAGAGTGGAGGTCCCGAGTTTGAGTCTCAGTCGCAACCATATTTTTTTATTTTCTGTGTCTTTTCTATATTTGTATTCTACGATAATTGTTAATATTATTTCACCAATCAACAGATATGTTTTTTTTAACATTTGCTGTGTTTACTATTTAAACCTATTATTATAGTAAAAAAATCAAAGCACCATTTACAATAAGAGGTTATTTGCCACGACGCAATTTTCAGCGTCCTGAATTTTGTAATGGAATCTGATAGGAGCGTTGTTCACACGATAGGCCGAATCTCCGGTGTACATATGCCTTTGCACAAAATCAGGATTGCGAAAATGACATCGTGCAACAAAACTCATTTCGCGAATGGAACTTATCTAGTAACTGTTTTACTATCTTATTATTTATGAAGAACAAAGTTAAATACATATCTCAATTCAATCAAATCTTTCAACCATAATTTTACTTAACGGAATTCTGCAATAAGCTGAAGAGTTATAATATTTTTATCCTTTAACTTCGCTATATTTTAATTAAGCAGGAATGTTGCCTCAAATTCTCATTTTTTTCACCTGTTTTACATGGCCGTACGAGATAGGCCGCTTATAAAAAATGCAATGTAAATCCTTCTTTCTACCGCTACCCACTTTATCAACTAACACTAGTGTTTACTTTCATCCACGGGTGGACAGGACAGTGCTGAACTGGACGGAAATTACCCGATGGGTAGACTTCAAATTTAGATGCCATTTAAAGATTTCAACGAGTTAAAACAAATTCGAACCGCAAAATCTTACATAATTCAATATCGCGTGTCTTCCGCACGATATTTTTCTTTTATATACGTTTAAATGTTCTGAAGCAGGGTCCTTCGTTGGCCCTGAGTAGTTGTCCAAGTAGCGCTACGCCACGCCATAGACAATTGTATTGTGTTGCGCGAGTTAACTTATGTAGGTTTTTATTTAACCAAATAATAACACTTGATTGGAACAAACGCTCAATCGTTATTTAAACAATTACAAATAACAAGAACAAACTAGAATTATAAGTAGAGTATTTTCAAATGAAATATCAGATGTGTTTAGTATGAAACATTGAGGAAGATAGATCCCAAGAAGCTCCAACGCTGGTCTTTTATACCATCCACATGTGTACAAAGGGGTGGCTGTCCGTATTTCAGCTTAGGCATAAAAAGGGACTCCGAGTGGTCTAAGTTCTAGGTGCAGTCGTTAAGGGCAGTCGTTAAGGGTGACGCGTCGATCTGCAATATGCCGGACCAAGGTTCGTGGTAGGTAAAACGCTCGAACGATGCTAAGATTTTCTATTGCAACTAATCAATATTACTGTAAAACATAAAATCTGTTTAATCGTTTCTGAAACAGTTATAGCTTTCGAACTGTGACCTCTGCGTCATGAAATTCGCGCAGTTTCTTATGGTTGGAATTCGAAAAAAAAATCTTTTAAAAAAGTTATAAAGCATCGCAATGTTTTTTTTTTCCATTTTTTTCAGTTTTTAAATCAGAAGTTTTTGAAATGGGGTGTTGAAAGTTGAAACTCCAGTGATTCTGGGTAGTAACGGAAGCTAACTCATTGTGAAATTAATTAATTAAAAAATTAAATAACATTTAAATAAAAAATATTTTAGTTTTAAGCCACTTTATTTATACACATATAACAATTCGACCGGTTTCGGTTAAACTTAACCTTCTTCAGGAACGTATATATATAAACTAAGATTGAAATATAGAGTTATACAGTAGACAAAGAAATTAGTGAACTAAAATATTTTTTATTTAAATTATAATGTCAGGCTACAAAGTGATTGCTTCCTTCGATTAATTAAATAACATGTAACACGGGATGTGCATCAATTTTTAATTTCAAATAAGCTGTTAATTGCACGTGCGTATGAGCGATAAATACATTTAGTACGGCCCTGATAAAGGATTGAAGCTCCTCCTTATTCTTCTCAGTCTGACAACATACCCCAATTGGCTCCGGAAAGTTGGGACTAAAAAAAACCGTGGATTGATATGTTTCAGTCATTCCTGATGTCCAAGCCGCCTCTGTTTCTCGGTATTTATCTCGAGCAGGAAGCAGACTTAAACTTGTTATAACACTGGAAAATGGCTGAAAATCTCTCTGCCACGGTTTTGTTGTTCGTCTTTTAGTCTGAAATGTTTTCCGGCTTTAGCGAATAAAGCAAACTCTCGAAAAGATTCGTATGTGCTTTACACCACTCGTAAAATACCCTGTTTACGACGGACTTCGCCCACCCCTTTCAGCTTCCTCTCTTCAACGCGGAGACTACTTTATGCATTGGAGAATCTTTTTTAATGGCAATCCTTAATCTGTGGTTAGGTTAGTCCTCTTTGAATGGTAACGTAAGATTTTATTTTTATTTTATTCAAACATAATAATAGATAATACAAAACAGAGTTAATATATTATATTGTTAAGTGTTATACTTATACATATTTTTTATATCTAAATTTTCATAAAAAAAACTAAGCTTATGTATATGGGGGGTATTATTTACTAAAAAACTGTTGTAATAATTATTAAATTTCTGTGTGCGGAAGGAAGAACGGAACGAGTAAAAAAAAATCAAGTTTTGAGATAAGTATGCAGAATCGTTCCTTAGATATGTTCATATCTATCTAGGAAAAATGAGATGAGTCAGAAAATAAAATAAAGTGCTATTGCTTTTTTTAAAAGAATATGACGTGACATATAACATAATTAAATACAAAATTCCCAAACTTTGTTTTGGCTCTCCTGAACATCTGCGTTTATTGACTTATTCCATTCTTCCTTGCGCAACAGATTTATTTTATTTTATGTTTTCAGTGTATTTTTTTTTATTGTACTTATATTATCTTATAATCAATCTTTTTTTTCCGGCAAACTATCAAAGAATTTTATTCTTACATATTTGTAACTTTGCTGACCCATTTTTTTTTAATATAGGAATCGGTAAGATGCATTTTGCCTGAGACTCTTTATATTTTTAAATGGTGTGGTTTTATTTAAAATATTTTCTTTGTATATTTGTAATGTTGCGTGGTACAAGATAAAAGAGTATTTTATTTTCTGACTTTAAATTCAATAAATAAGAATATAATTTCTTTTGATTTTTAAATAGAAATCTTAGTTTAAAATGTTAGTACTTTTGAGTTGAATGTTTGAACCACTGTCATATTTGATCGAAGATTAACGCCTTCAATTTTTTTTATTTGAACAGTCCCTATTAACCGCCAATTCTTCGTTTCAGCGTGTGATCAATTTTTATTCAGCCTTCAAGCATATAGGTTATGCTCTTGTGCTTAGCGGCTGATTCAAATTAGAACAAGCTTTGGAATGGACCGAGAATCGGCGGTTAACGAGAACAGTTCAAATATTAAAAAAAACCTCAATGGCGCTCGTGGTCGATTTGATCAAAACGGAGATCCAAACAACCAAACCTTAGTACGTAGTGAAATCGCTTGTCAACTAAGATTGTGTGTATTGGTGCATAAGTATACACTTCCGCCACTGATTTCTTTTCGAAACGTCAATGATAAACAGTTCTTCTTTTATAAATATATAGTTCTTCTTTTACTCACGCCTACTTATAGTTTCTAACGATGAAGGTATTATTCTATATTCAATAGATTAAAGGAAAATAAGTGTATACGATAATCGATTTAAACATACGAAAAGCTTTAACAGTTATTCTAAAAGTTTCAAAGTGTGGTATTTTATTAAATTAAAAATTAATTTTACAGTAATTTTCTTTTTTGGATTCAAATAATATATTTGGTAGCATGGTGTATGCAAGCAATGCATCTGCGTGAGTATTGTGTTAATGTCAACTCTGGCTGCGATACTCATAGATACGTCGATCATTTCTTAAAGACGTCTTCCAAATACGAAACTACTCTGGTTGTAGAAAGTAACTTATGTATGAAGCAGCAAAAACCCACATCGAGAGATTTTCACAGCTTTCCTATGTAGAATTTCCACGTCAACGCAACAATTTTTATCCCGAAACTTCATTTCAATCGTCAAACCCTTTTAACTAATAAGACAAAAAATATTATTATTTCACGACTGAGTAAAATGTTTTATTTCGTGTCTTTGGTTATTTTATCGTACTCTAGTTATTGCGTGTTTATATTATTAAATAAAAACTTTCAGTATTATGAATGAATAGTTCATTGATGTTTATGTTATCGTTGATGTCGAACAAACGTTTAATTTTAAACTTGACGTCACAAGAAAGCACGCAACCTGTAACTTATTACGCCAGAGGTAATCCGTATTCCAACGCTCAAAAGGTTTTACGGAAAAAATGTTGTGCCAGTCACAATCCGTTCTACGTTCAGGGGTAGGTATTTGGTTGTTTTTTCCTAAAACTTTTCTTGTAGAACCTCCCACCCTCATCCCTCAGACAGGCTATTTTTCGGTTGGTAGGAGGGCTACAATAAAAGCGACTTAGCACGTTTGTGAAAATATTACACGCACTATTTTCTATTTGTGGAGACAGAACGTTTGATCCCCTTTTTGTCTGTTTTTTTTTACAAGTAAGCCCCTCTGAATGGAACGAGCTTTGGTACACAATACTATACTGAATAGATTAACTAATATAAGTGTGTAGTGGGTGTGTTCGTGTGTCCGAAAGGGGGTATTTTTCCCTCTTCGGCTGAAATCGATCAAGGATTTAAAAAAAAAAAATTCTTGATCAGATGATAAATTACATTGCCTTGTCTGAGGCCTAGGAATCGAAAAGTCTTAGGCAAATTGGTGAAATAACATTTATTTCAAATCCTTATAGGTCGCACAAATAAATTTGACCAAAAACAACACAAACTTATGATTGGGTACATTGTTGTATATATATATATATATATACTTCCGAGGATGATGATGATGTGATGTCTTTGTCAAACGTCATTGAGAAATAGCAAGTTGTTTTGCTTACGACAAGCTATTGTTATTAGCAAGAAAGGGACAACAAGTGTATACGATCATCGAATTCGAACATTTGAAAAGTTATACAGTATATTATTTTTATTACGTTAAAAATGAACCTTTTTTTACATATCGTTGAAATTTTCTTTTCTGAAGATAAATAAGAAGTTTGAAACATGTTGTACGCAAGCAATGCATTTATGGGAGAACATTTTTTGACTCAACATTCACTGCAATAAGTTTAGATCACACTTCTAGGTCATTTCTGTTCTGTGCATACAGCACTGGAACTAAGTGAAAGTAAGTGGGGGCGATTCAGCGAACTGGTTCTACGGGTTGTTTACCGACCTCCGGAGATAATATTAACCTTATGTTGGTATTTCCGGTGAGTTCATAGACAATATTTTCTTCTCTGTGACAACAAAAGTCAATAATAATATTAAAGTCTTATTACAGTTTGCTCATAGACAATGTTTTCTATTTAGTAGCATTTTTTTTATAGCAAATGCCTCCTAATTTTATCAAAAACTAATGTTTAAATATTAATTCCAGTTAGTTAGTAATTCAAATACACAAGACTTTAATTTTATCCGGAGGCGTGATTTGTTCTAGCTAGCTAACTAACTGATAATATTTTATTTATCTCACATTTGTTGTACCAATGAACTTGTGCAGAATACGATTACCTAGTATACTCGTATAAGTTAAAAATATAATGTTAAATAAAACAAAAAACTTTGTAAAACACCACTTTATTTGAGTTAACCGCCAACCAGGTAAATTACTTGAGAAAAGTGAAACCTGGTTGGCGGTTAACTCAAATAATGTGGTGTTTTACAAAGTTTATTGTTTTATTTAATATACAATGTTACATCTCCAAGTTTTTGCTTCCTTTGAAAAAATTAAATACATAAGTTCGATTACCTAGTTGTTCCGATAAGGAAAATATAATTTTGCCTTATGGTTGCCTCCACTTATAAGTAACCAATCTTAAATATAATATGAAATAATTCATTATTTTGGCTTATATCACACTCTTAAACTATACTGCCTTAATTTAAAATATCTTTAACTAGGAAAATGGATTTATAGACACACTTCTTTTTCTGTTTCAATTCTGTCAAACTGTCAAAGGGCACATTTATTTAGGACCTACATTACATTGGTATTCATACTTTCAATTTGTAATATACAATACAACCAAATTTGATTCATTTTTGTATATTCCCATATAAAAGTACGGTATATAGTTCGTATATGGGTAAATTAGCAAAAACCTAAATAAAGCACTGTATTTCATCATTTTTGATTCTTGTTTATTCTCAAAAAATTGACAAAATTTCGATGTAGTAAATTGCCTCTTGTCAAATATGAAATCTATGGGTAGAGTGATCATCCCTTCTGGAAGTGTTGGGGGGGGCAAGCAACCCAGACCCTGCCCCGCCAAGTAGGCCAAAGTGCCCCCCTTGATAAACCCGCTCCTGCGTGAAATCATCGTCTAATCAATCGTTACAGCATCGCCGCCCTCTGCGACCCTCTAACGCCATTTTTATCATTTTAATTATGGGGTTGGAGCATTATTCAATCACCCCTCTCCTTTAAGGTATAGCCGTGTTACGGAACACTGGCGATACACCTCCATTATTCACGTCACGTTGCTTTCTTAGCTTGGTGACAATACTTTTCCGGTTATTCAGCCTGATAAAGAAATGTCAGAGCAATTGAGTGATTGGCATTGTATCCATAGGATTGGCAATCAAATTAATTATTCAACATTTTGATTATATATTAATTTGTCGTGACATGTTACAGCGCGTCAGGTATTACAAATATTACATTATGTCTATTTGTATTTTCCTAAGCTGAGAAATGAAAGGGAAAACATAATATTTAAATCAAAAAAGATATATTATTCGACTGGTTCGTAACTACCAAATTACTTTATACTGGTGACAAGCGTAATCAATAAACTTTTTTTTAAATCAATTGATGAAACGATTTAACCAATTTAATTTTGTTGATATCAGAAAACAGATGAAAAAAAATCGAATCATTATTATTTTAAATACTTAAAATTATTATACTATTAAACGTATATTTATAAGTGAATATTTCGATTATCACAAACGGTGATTTTGATCGCAATATTTTTCACAGCGATGGTTTATCTAGTTGTATCTAAAAAAAAATGATTACACTATAAATAAGTGACGGAAACCAAGCCATTATGGGTTCTTCATTTAGTTAAAATCCATAGAAAGAGATTTACTTGATGATGTTGTCATTGGAAAATCGTACTACACAGTTTTTATGTTAATGTTTTAAAATTGATAAAAGGTACTCGCAAAACAAATCATCCCGCTTGATTTTTGTCTATTTTGCAATCTGTTTAAATGCTTAAATTAAATAGCAGGCTTTTAAATTTAATGTTAATTTTTTTTCTCTTACATTTTGAACCTCGTTAGAAAGATAATAGTGTTTTTTTCATTTAAGAAAACGAGCCAGGAAAATTTTAATTTAGGCGGTTGTTCAAAGTTGGTGTTAATTTATTCACTGAATTGATAAATTATACACAAAACATAACAAAAATTTTCATTAAAATTTTTGACACCGCTACATAAATCGTTGGAAACTGGAACAAATATTCGTTTCCTATTTAAAAATCCACGTGGAAAGTATTGCATCAATCTAAATTTCCGGCTCCCCAAGGGTAGGCCAATTCTGGTTTAGAAAAGAGCTCGAACCCTCCCTAGTGGATGCATAGTGGGTACTTCGGGATAAGGCAACCAATTTATCAAAGTCACCACGTGGAAACCGGCCGAGGTGTTATTAGTAGAGTGGACCAACAACAGATGGAGCCCTAATAGGTTCCTTTTAGTGTGACCCGCCCAGACATCTCTAGTGAGCAATTTATTCGAGAACACCTTCTTAGCCGAGACCTCCACCCTACAAAACACTTCTTAAGGGTTACTTATAACTTACATCTTAAAAATTGTTGGGTTGATCTTAGATATTCCAAAATTGTAAACCTTCATTTTGAAGAACCATATATACTTTCTTGCATTTAACAGTATATTAGCGAATATGCTTCGTATTAATAAATAATGAAGAATGAGATGGTTTCAATGTTCTTCGTACCCTGCTAGGGTTCGCGAAAATTCTCTTTTTTTCTTCCTTCCCTTACCATTAGGGAGGAAAATGGAAAGAAATATCCCTCTCTCGGAACCACTGCGCTGGTTCAATTTCCCTCCAGTTTTTTCCCATAAGAAATGAAAATGAAAAAAAAGCATAGCATAACTTTATTTAAATATGATGAATTAATTATTGAAATAACGCTGTAAACTAAATAGAGTTGAGTTTTCTTCAGAGGTCACTGATCAAGAATTTCTGCTGCTTGAGAAATAAAATTTTAAAATATCTAGCTAAATAGTTGATATTCAATAGTATCTGATACGTGTTAATATATTTTTGAATAACGTTAAGCAATGTTGATGATGTGCTTAGATTTTCTTTAAAAAGAAAGCATTTTTCTCTATAAGAAGAAAAAAAACGCAAGTAGATTTTTGCTATATATCCCAATACAATTGAATTAGACTACGAATTTACAGCTATAAACCATATCTATACCCTTAGAGTATACTCGTATATAGAGTGGTATTAATCCAAGGCAGTGTAGTCAGTTTTTGATGACTTTTACCTGACTCGCTAGGCCTGGGCGTGGCTAAGACTAAGGCTAGGGTATTTATACATCCATTCATATCACATATCGACATAATGTTTTTGTTTATTCGTATAACCGCTTTTTCACAGGATTGAAATCAACAAAAATATAACATATAACCTAAAAAACCGTTTAGTTGTGTCAAGTTTAGTGGCATAATAAAAAATGTGGGTGGAGTCCCGCGATGACCCAGGAGCCCAAGATCATTGCGACAGTATATAGAAGTGGTGTATGAAATTTGTTGTCTCTTTCTCTCTCATGGTGTACGACGTAAAAACCCGGAGAATGTGATTTATCGCAAGTTTGTGTAGGTTAGGTAAAAATAATTAGCTCTCCCTCCATATATTGTCACTTCAAGTCTATACCTATGTTCATGACTTTCAATAGTATTGATTATAAATAATATCATTTGTGAGTACGTACATACGGGTGAACTTTTCAAAATTAGAACTGACGAATGTGTTAAGAAAATTTTTAAATTTTAAAAAAATATTCTCCAATTCCTATCTACCTAGATAAATGTTCCTGTTCATAATGTATTTTAGCAGATATAATCACATATTTGAAACGGGCGGATTAAGGAAAATAATTTTTTTTCGTGGCAAGTCAAGCAACATCCCGCTATTCATCACGAGTAACAACTAGTATTCAAATAACGAGTAAACGATTTACAAACATTTCAGAATCCCATTTACTCAGACAGTCCGCAAATACTCGCATATTGCTCATTTGAATTATAGTTTGGAGCGAATCGTTTTCATGTTCTCGTTAGTGTTTTTGGGTAAACATAAATCAACAAATGGCCTCTTCTTATCGAGTACTCGGGGTTGGCAGGGTCGAGGAAAAAGTTTACATCCACCTCCGATAAAACAAGGCTTTCGATGAGATTTAATCGTCCTGCGGGGGCGCAGCCCACAGCCTCCTACGGATGGGTCCTGGCAGGTAAAGCCTCCGAACGAAAAAATAAGGAAAGAATCCCAACAGATAAAGCAGCAGGGAGTAATGACGGTAATGAATCGGCAAGACATTTTACGCTGTATTCAAATTGCGGACTTATTTTTAGATTATTCGATGATCTTTTTTTAAGAAAACGAAAAAGAAATTGGGTGATTTGTAGAGGGATGATTTTATCATTGGCTCGTGCTTTCATTTCTTAGGTTGGTGTGCTTCTAGCTTCCGTTACATTTTATTTCGACACAATTCACTGGTGAGCGTCATTTTGTAATGTTTGATCGGTCCCCGTTAAACGCCGATTGTCGGTTCGTTTCAGCTTTTGAATAAATTGTGACATACTTAAAAGCATAACGGTCATGTTGTTATGCTTGTTGGCTGATCAATATTTGTTGGAATACTGAAACGGGTCTATAAACTACGTTAAACGGGGACTATTAAAGTGTTAAAAAAAAATTTAAAAAATAGCGCTAATCGTTGAATTGTGACGATGTAAAATGTGACTAAAGTTTGAAACACCTCAATCTAAAATCCTAACATATCATTATCGTTCACATAATTTATTTATTTGATTTATTGGTACGTTGATGATATATAGTATGGTAACTATGTAGGATTGATTTGTAAGCGGTACTTAATGGAAATTGTGTTGTTTAATAAATACGTAGCACATATTAAAAGCATCCTTAAGCAATTGTATCATCCAATTTTAGTTACGACGGATTTCTAAAAAAACATATTCTGATATAATCTGCTTTAGGGGCATTTGTAACCAAATGAAGATATGGTAGCAAATAAAAATTGTACCATTACAGATTTTTATATTTTACACTTTTACTGTAATGTCTAAATATCCCTTGTAACTTGATTTTTTTATTCGATCGGGTTTCTTATCGAATTCAATTTATCATAGGTTCACTTATTTTTTTCGGCTTTCTAGTCGAATCAAAACTACAAATTATTTATCTGTTAATTCTATACGGGTTCTAAGGTTTCCAGTGAATAAAATTCTTAAACCGTAATATTTTAAATTCTTTATGAAATGCATACTGATTTTTTAGGTAAAACGTTCAAAAACGCCTTTTCCGGTTTTCAAACTGCATCTTTTACTGACAATTTGGTATGTTTTTCATAGAATTTAAAGAATTACAGTTAAAGATTGGATTCACTGGAAACCTGAGATATTTTTCTAATTGTTCATAGAAAATTTGCAGATAAATCATTTTTAATATTGCTTGCATTAGAATGATACGTAGTAACTTTTAGCGTCATTCTTGAGTGCTGACTGTTAAGACTTCATAGAAATGGCTACAGAACAAGTTGTTTAGTGGGCAATAAAATTACAAGTGAGCATTCAAAGTGCAGATGCCCCACCAAAACCCAAGAGCATGTTACATTTACGAGTAGCATTATCTTTTAAATTGATTTATTTATTAGAACTGTTAATAAGTTTGCAAAAAAATTACGTTTCATTTCAATTTGTGTTTAAACACATTTTTTCATAAAACCGACTCGATGACAGTGCTGCTAATAAGTCGTTTGCGTGTTATACCAATGACAAACGATTCATTAACATAAATTATGTCAAATGTAGTCAATTTAAATTAATTGATCAGCAAGTACACTACTTCCCAGAGTGTTTGTTATGACAGATAACGTTACCGCCCGTAACGGTAGTGGAGCATATCACTTCCGAACAAAAGCACTCAAAATCTCCCGACGGGTGTAACCCTATTCTTAACAAGCATAAACAACCCTTACCACTACACCACTTGGGCGGTCCTGTCCACTCTATAATAGAAACCTCCCCCTCCAGAAACAGATATTTTTACTCGAACTAATTTAAGATAATGACATAACTTTCGCTCAATACGCTCTTTACGCTCAATTCATCATTCCAACAATAATTGTCTATCGCTGTGCTCCATTTCGTTCGACGACTTTTTGAGGGAAAAATCACGTTGTGCCGCTGCTTTCGCACGAAATATAGAGGAAATTTAATGGAAAATCACCGTGGAACTTTACAGAAAGGTTTTTGTCGGAAAGTTAGTAAACTCCTTCGTGTTTTTGTTTAGTCACTCAGAAAATGATAATAAAAACACTAATTGATTAGAAGAGAGATTCGTCATTTCGATAAGGTAAGTATTGAACTCTGGGTGAAAACTAAATACCATTATTTAAGAAAAAAAAAAGGGTTTTCAAAAATTACATTATTCCGCCATGAATTCTCACAGTACCTTCTATGTTTGTTCTGTCACAAATGTTTTTGCCAGAAAAATCCGGCTACACATATTTTATCGGAACTTTGCATTAAATTTGCTTAATAATTATATTGGATATTAGTATCTTTTGTGATGAAATATTATTAAGCACTGTAGCTTTTAATATTAACAGAAAGATAAGGTTTCATCTATTCTTGCGGTTGTGCCGATATTGATGAGTTCGCAAGTGATATACACATTCATGTAAAGATCTTCATTTATTACTGAACATTTATTCCAAATACCTAAAAAGTTATTTAACTAATGTGATTTTTATTTGGCAACATTTCATTCTTCTCCCTTTTTACATTTCTCAATTTACCATCCATTGTTTTAAAATTCAACCATGTCTCTTGCTGGAAAAAAAAGCTCAATTTTCGGGCGGTGATAAAAACGGAAGTTTTTCAAAACTATCCCCAAGGATGTAATTATTGTCCGCTATCGGCATTCTTTTCCGGAGAAGGGATCATTTGTCTAAGACCCATTTGTGATGGTGGACAAATACGCTATTAAGCCCAACTAATTAACATTAATCGGCGTAAGAGCCACTCTTTACAGTAATTAACATGATCATTTTAGGGTCCAGTTGATTCTGTTGGGTTTGGTACTATGATATATTTGATAGAAGCACATTGTATTCAAGATTAAACAATAGTTTAGTTATTTCGGGGACATGCAGAGAGTATAATACACTTAGGAAGCTATTATGCTGTTACAGCAGAAATTTACGACACTCTTAAGATTCTTGGTTTAACTAAAATGCACTGGACCATTCATGTGAGACACGATGCATATTCAAACAGAGCAATATTTTATGACAAAGTTGTAACAAAAATACTTAGATACAAAGACGAAATAATATAAAGTTTATACTGATTACAATAACATTTGAAAAAATGTTTATGTCGTTTACATAAATTAGTCTTAAAGTTGACCAGTTTATTTGGGTACTTGTATATTATAAATAGAACATATATACTTTGTTTTTAACCACTTTTTTATTTAATATTTTGTTACTTGTATATTATTTTAACTAGTTGTATTCGTTACCTTGAGCTCTGTTTGAGATGTAAAATTACTTGTCTGTTTTATTTTTCTTCTTACCTGAAACGAAAGAAAATCATTTGGTTAAAAATCATTATTTTTAGTTCACATTCATGACTACCCTTTAACATAGATATATAATATACTAAGGTGAAGAAATGGTTTGATAGCTAACTAGATTTTTTTTAAATTCAAACAATAAACTTAACAACTTTGTATTTTCGTAAAAGCAATCACTTTGTGGTTTGACATATTTAAAGAATTTAAAAAATAACTTTGTACGACCACGAATATTTTTTTTTTTGTAACGGACCAGTTTTGCTGTTCTGATGATGCTTAAGCTAAGCGAAACCGGTCGTACATAAAAAAAAAAATATATTCGTGGTCTTATAGAATGTTATATTTTCATTTCTTTTTTAACAACTTTATAGTTCCGTACAAATACAATCAAAAGATTACAAATATTTTAATCCCGAATTAGAAAAATGTTTTACACGGTAAATCATTTATGTTTATACACATTTTTTACTTTTCACCACTCCTAAAAAAAATGCCCTAATGTACCCCCATAGGCAGTTCGATAGTTAAGCCTACGATATTATGGTACGAAAGGAATTATTGATTGAAGTAATAATTCTAAGCAATGAAATTTTTACGCCGATGCTAGATAATGTCGTCTGAAGGAAGGTTTATGGAGAGAAAGAGATTTATTACCGACGTTTCAACTTCTTCATATCAGCCGTCTTCAGGACTCTCGGGCAAAAAACATTACACCCACGTTCTGAGATTTTCTTGATCGTGTTATTAATGATACCTGCCCTAAGTATGAAAAAAAAATTATACTAGCTAACTTTTTGGTTTGTTTGATTTTGTCAAAAAAGTTACTATGGTTAAAAGCATTTGGTAGATGGCATAAATAATACAAACAAGGTCATTTGACTTGCATATATTGCAAACCATGGAAAGGTTTGAAATAAAGTAAAAATAACACCACCCACTGCTTTATTTTTGTTTGATTATGAGATTAAGATCATGTTAAATATGTGGGATTTATTTTAACCGTGCTTAATTAAATATTAGGTCTCTAAACAAAAATATAAAATGTTCAATTATTCAATGGATATTGGAAGACTACATTTGTTATTGTATAAAACCATTTAGTGGAAATGGTGCTATAGAAAAACAGAATTTTATTAAGAAGAATATTTAAACGTATACAGCGGGCAATTGAAAGATATCTTACATTTCTGCATTAAATCTAGTGATGAGCATAATTGAAACTTGTTTAAAATCACATCATTAGTTTCTGGACATCGTTTGATGTTTCGAATTGATTGATCTATATTTTTTGGGGGAATTGGTCAAAATTATTTCTCATCTCCCGTTTTTTTAAATGACGCAAACATCTAAATAATCATGTCTAAATAATTCTAAATTGTGGATAGTACATATATCGAGATTCACGGAATCGGATCAAAGTAGAATAACAAAACTCAACTTTGGTCTTCAGCAGACGGATAATAGGCCGTCTCAGATTTTACGAAGTGATGATTTAAAGAACTGTGGTTTTAACAGTTTTCTAACAGCAAGCGGGATATTTCAACCGCTTCAAAACTCACGACAAATGTGGAAAACGTGAACCGTTAGGGAAACTGGTCGCAGTCGCGTAGTAAGGCCAACATCCTTTGAACGATGCTGGTATTTCTGGCAACTAACAAATGGTCGGGAAACTGAAAAAGCTCTGTGTCAAAGCAACTCACATGAAGTATACGGGAAAAACGTTGCAAGTTTGGGACGGAAATTTTACGGGCAACTATGACATACACGTCACTACCGGCAACTGATCGTCTGAATTTATAAAAGAAAACAATTAAATAAATATCTCTCTTTCTTGCTGAATTCGTCAGCTATACAATATAATGTTAAGTAGTTTTATACTTTTCGTTTTCTGTAACTATTACAAAGTTAATATTATAATCCTACTCGTATAAAGATATTGATTAGATAAACCTACGATATTTATAATATAACCTCACTTTCTTTGATGCAACTCATCCAGTTCAACGTTCCTTGCCGTATACATAGAGACAATGAATTGCTGTTTCTCAATAATCACTTTACTAATTATGGGTATCACTCACACTGTCGGAAATGTCGAGACTTGTTAACTCAAGCCATGGTCTTGAAATTTTTCATAGCAGTCTAAAGGATTTTTGTCATTCTTTACGACTCTACCAAAACTTTGACTTGATTTGAATGTTCTTTTTTATGTATAATTTGTCCTGTTTTTGTCATTGCTTCATTGTGATATTATATTAGTGCTATCCTTTCTCTGTTGCTTTTTCTCCCATTTTCTGTTATGTATTTTTTTGGTAATTGGACAATTATAAATAAATAAATATTCAAGCTGCATATAGAGCGATATATTTGATTTTATTTTAACATTTTACAATGTTCCAAAACATAATTTCCTTTAACAAAACGTACGAATAAATTACTATCGACACAATTTTGCAAATAGCTACGATTCTTTACCATCTTTAACCTTAAGTGTTGGATCATCACAATTTCGCAAATTCGAATAAATTTGCTGTCTTACTCATATTTAAATATACAAGCAATACGTGTTATGTTGTGTTTTATAATAAATAATTTATTTATATTTCTACTGATTTCCCTAAACTAGGCACAACTTTATGCAGATTTTATTATAGCGTAAAATATATCGAGCTTGGTAAGCTAAGCCCCAGAAAAGAACAAGAAAAAAAATAACATCAAGTTTAAATTCGCAAAAACAACGTTATTATCCAAGTTTAGTATGGATTTCTTGTCGTCATGGTGCCGAGACAAAATTTTTTTGTTTTTTTATATAACAGGAACCATAAAAAATATTCAAATACTTGGAAAACTTGAGGGCGATGATTTTGTTACGTCATTTCACCCTCTGCCTGTGTGAGTGTTTATATTTATTCCGCTAAATTTCACAAAGGGTTTAAACAACCAAAGCGCTCTTTTTGTCTGTTATTACTCATTCGTAAGCTGTTTTTTTTTTGCCGAAAACAGGATAAAGATAAATAAGAAATAAAATCGTGGTAATAATACCTTTAAAGAAATGAAACAATAGCTCTGTAAAAGACCACGCATATTATTTTGATTTTTATGACCGACTGGTTTTGCTTAGACTAAGCATTATCAGGGTACAAAATTAAACCAAACAAAAAATACAAAGTGTACGGTTATAAAGACATACAGGAGGAGAACAAATTAAGAAATAAAATAACAAAACAATAATAACGTATGAAATATAATTATATCTAATCGGAACCGGTCGATCATAACAATTAAAATAATATTCGTGGCCGTATACAAAGTCATTTTTTCATTTCTTTAAATATTTCAAACCACAAAATGATTGCTTTCTACGAAAAAAAAAAATCTTTATTTATGTTTCAACAATATTTTTTCTACTTGAACATTGTGGAGACTCTTGTGCTTCCGAGTAGTAACTACTAGTTAATAACGGTTAACGTATTTAATTATTAGTTAGTTTATTTTTTAGTTAACAATTCTAAATGATCTCAACAAGCACAGGTGAACTATTCATCCATCAAGTCCTGGAAATGTACATAGTCAATCATTAAATTCATGGGAACCATCGCTTAAATGGACACATGTTTATCATATGTCTGTATAGCTCTAACCCTTAATTGGTATAAATGGGTCAAAGACTCAGACACACCTTTGATCCATCATAAGTCAATAGCCATTCGATATACGAGTACACACACTCGATCGCCAAGAATCTTGCAATATAAGTTGACACGCGTCTGGTTTCAGAGGGAATTTTTTCAGTTACAAGTAATCTCTCTATGGTCAGATTTGAATCATATGTACTTTTTCCTGGGGCGAATTTCGCGTGGATAGAAAGATGCCAAAATTAATTAAAACAGCATTTTTAAAAAAAAATGATTTCGTATTCTGAATAACTAACTTCTTTTTAGTAAAAAATGATCAAAAGGGCGGTTGTAATTTTTTTATAGTGGTACCTATATTTAACAATAATAAAAAGTTAGGTCATTTTATGATTCAAAAAGTCTTAATTTCAGTTATGTAGAATAATTTATTATTATGAGCTTAAAAAAAATTGGCGGGAAGAATAAAATCATTAGTCAATGGTTTTTCAGTACAAAGATCAGACTTTATTGTGTGCATAGCCTGAATTAAGCAATGTTAAGGCTTAATTTTATTTATAATAATACAACAAATAAAATAAAATTAAAAAAAATTATTTAAATAAAATTAATACGCCGAATTTTATAACACGGGTGTGCATGGTTAAAAATACGTATACCAGTTTATTATGAAGTAAGGATAAACGGAACTAAAAATATTGTTTTGGTGTGTTCAGTTCAAAGAAACAACATCTGGTTTATGTAAGCTCATTGCGATACAAATATCGCAAAATACAAAATACAATTCAGTAACTAATAAAATTTAACATCCAGTTGCTAATAACAAATCTGACAAATGCGCGTATTACCTAGAATAACACCTAAAAAAACATAAGTTTATCAACTCTAAACTTATTTTTCTCACTTGTAAATGGCGTTATTTGCTAATCAAGTTCACTTTTAGCAGTGTTATTCAAGAAGATTACCGCATATCCCGTTAATTTCATCTTCGGCAAGTACCAGAATGAAGTTCTGAAAACTTTGTCTACGAGTTCTTCGACGAATTCTGAAACAGTTTCATATTTTCCCCATTTCTCTTCTCGGAGCTCATCTTTCCTTAGAGAAAAGCTTCATTCACATGGAAAGGAAATTGCTGTCACTTGATTCTTCACACCGAGCGCCACCTCTTTGACAAGATGTCTGCGTGGTAAATTATAATCAAAAGAATTGATCAACTATAAAATCGACATATTAGAATCTTCGTAGAAGCTAAAGTTAGTTTCATGTTATGTCGGTAGTTTTTTCTGGCTTATTGAATTTTCATCAACCACTCAGAAAAAACCGTAAGCAATACATCAGGGCTACTACGCTACAAATAAACTATAATAACTTATAAACTAAGAATTAATATTAAGTAGAAATTGAGATTTGTACAGCGCCCTTGAGGTGATTTTTCACAAAAACGGCGCTATACAAGTTATCCAAATATTATTATTATTATTTTAATAGCGTAATTAAAACGCGTTAAAAACTCATTTATGTGAATAGGGTTTACGATTTAGTTTTTACCATCGATCTTCTCTAACAAAAAAATACTATTTTGGTTCTCTAGTTTTAATGAAAGTTTCCAAGTGAGCTGGCTTATTAATAACGTGCAAAGCGTAATGCATGTTCAATAGTAAATGATATAGTTTGAGAAACGTTTATTTGAAATCAAAATAAACTGAAGTTCGTATCATTTTCAACGTACGAGTTCTTATATCCTATGATATAAATATAACTCACCTATGTGTTTAATCTCATGTGATTCTTTTCCACTTTATAACAGTCAGTATCCAAAATGAAACTACACTTCTGTAATTTAGGCGGTGTGAAGTAATAATTGCAGCTTTGTCAATTATTGTTTACTTTAAAAGAGAGGTGATGTGTATTTGTGTAACAAATTTCAATCAAAAGTGCTGATAGTGACCAGTATAGGTAACATAAATAAAAAAACACTGTTCATCAATCAAACGATTTTGGTTGGATAGAGACATTGAGCAAGGCTTTTTTTTAGGTTTCCGAATTACTTGTCCCATATCACTAACGTGTTTTTAGAGTTCATAGACTGTTCTGTACTGTTATTAAAACTTGTCTTATAAATTTCAATATGTTTCCTCGAATATTATATACATATAATAATATTTGGTATTTATATTTTTCTTTATCATATATTGATTTATACTATTTTTATTAAAAGGGTTTCTGAATAGTAATACCAATATTAATCTGAAAACGTACAAATTCACGATCACAATTGAAAAAACTGACCAACAGCAAAAACACAAAAAAGACCATCACCATGATTGATTTTTCTTACGTTGCAAAAAAAACTTCTATTTTCTCTTACAAATAAAACAGCAAGGTTAAAAAAATAAAAGTTTTTTTAAAAGAAACACAGTATTTCAACACCATTCCTAAAGTAGCTTTCGACCGCAGCTTTTGGTGCTTGGTAGCGTTATTTGTAACTGACAGCAAAAGATGAACACAATAAAACATTCTTTCAGTGTCAATCAACTTCAAAGTAAAGAACTCTAGTCCTCGGTGAAGTCTCTTCCTTTCGCCAGCCAATATTTGAACCAAGAATTCGACGGTTTCTGGCCGCTCTTCCTCCCCCTCTTTTTTCCCCAATATTTCTATCAGTCACTAAGACAGTGTTATTTCATTAAACCATTGCGAAAGTGGCTGACACCTAAAGGGCTGGGAAATAAAATTCCTCACACAAAGCGATATCGAAATTCCAAGTATTTACTTCGGAAACTGTGAAATCAAAAGCCAAAATCCCAAAAGGCTATTTGGAGGAACCTTTTCGGTGTGATTTTACTAGTGTACGTTTATTACGAATATATCTACAGAAGTGCGATATCGGATTTTTTTATTAGAATACTAGTGGTTTCTATGTGGCTTTGCCCAAACGAGAACTAGGTCTTATTTCTTGGTGAACAATTTTTACAATTAATATAGACCAAAAAATATTTGTATCTTATTTTTTACATTTTAGTGACTATTTTAAGGCTCAATAGCTCACGATAGAATAACACCGTTAACTGAAAACATTTTCTTTGACCTAGATAATTAATATATAAGAAGATCTGAAGATTTTATAAGGCCAGAGTTTTCCATTCGAGAGTTTTTTTTGTGAATACGAGAACATATGTATGGCATAATTCCGGTATGATTTCAAGTCCATAAAAATCTTACATAAAATTATTATTTTTGACATTAAGGGCCTGACATAATAGGATTTTTTCTTCGTTCCTGTCCATTGCCTCAGAAACGCCAGTGCCTACTTATGGCCAACAATTGAACGAATGATTTATTATAAAGTGAACGACAATGGGTTCTTTTCAATCACAAGAGCGAGGAATCAATTGTTCATTTGTGTTTTGGTTCCGAGAACACGTGGGTGACCACGACGAAACATTCGCCCCACGAGCGTAGGCGAACGTCAATCAAGATTCAGTGAAAAAACTACTAACAACTTGATTCCTTCTCAACTTCAAGAAATATGTGGATTGACTCTTAGTCGATTTGTCTCATTTCGATCAAAGCTACATTAATTAGGTTTTAATTATTTATTGGAACGTTAGAAGATATTAGAAGAAGATTTAGTACAGATAGCGTGTCTTACATAAGGAAATCAAGATAATTCAATCCAGGAGCAGTCAAATGTGAGATGAAGCTACATACATGTGTCTGTCTTTCCTTCGTCGTTTATTTTAAGCCTCTTCAAACCTCCATTCTAATAAGACACAGTACCCTAAACATAAATCTATGAGAATCCTTCCGTTTCGTGCGTTTGTTCATTTTCTCTAATTATTGTTTTAGTTAATTGTGTAAAAATACAACAGGCCATTTTTTACATTAAATTGTTTTGTTTAATTTTGAGATTTCACTGACGTGCGGTTAAATCATATTTAAATCACCGTGGCATTAGGCACAGCGTACACGTAATGTTACAAAAAATAGCAGAAACACCAGATCGACCAGATGACACAGCGATTTTTTGGCGTACGGCAGAAGGGGTATAGAGATCAATTTGCTCTAGCAGGTTTAGAAAAGCAAATTACCTACGATTTGAATTATAATATAATGAATATAATCTCAAACGTGTTCAAAAGAATACTCTCGGGAAATAATTAATTCATCACATAGAAAAAATATCCGATATTTATCGCTACCGTATTACTGGAAAATGCTTTGGAAATTGTTGTACGGTTATAATGTGAATGGTGAGGGGCAGTTTTTATTAATTTAAAATATCAATTACTTACATCCCGAGGGCAACCTTTGATTTCGATCTCTTTGCGACATTTAATATTGTTGTTACAGATTCATCAGAGTTAATTCAACTGTGAGTCTCGGGCAAAACCCTCCATCCCTGGAGTGTTATGTCCTCTTAATGTGTAGCAAAAATTTGGCCTCTAACCCTAATAATTCCTTCCAAATCCCATCTCATAGCGTTGCACAACCGGGTGGCGAAATAGGTGTCTCGGTTGTACATTGGAGTAACTATATAAGGAAGTATAGCTAACATTTTTACCCAACCTGTACAAATTTGCGATAAATCACTTTATCCAGGTTTTCACGTCGTATTCCAAGAGAGAGAAAAAAAAGTCGTCACATAATATTGCAGTACTTCAACTTCACAACATCGAGTCGCATAACATACGTCAACGGATTTTGAGGTTATTTTCTATTTTTGTGTTGATCAAAATACTTACAGTAGTTGTACAAATAAATCAAACTTGATGGTGATATGTGCTATGCGTGATTGTTCAAATAAGACCAAACAAAAGATTATGAAACATCATTTTTCAGATGTGTTTCAACTGTTTTAAATTTTTTTAACCGAACTTTAGAATTTTGACATTTTTGATGATATAAAGACATAAAACAACAAAAAGCTTCCGTCGTTTTTTAGGAAAACTTCTTGTTATTAGTGTTTGTGTGATATTTTTACTTTATAAACCATTTGGTAGATAATGGTAATCAGTGGTAGATACTCTAAGTATCGCCCCGGTGAAAGACCACCATTCAGAATCAAAACGTTGCTTGAAATGGCTTTAGCCATGTTTGGTGACCAGATCTGAATAGCCAGGAAATTCCCAACCTTCCTCTTTCCAATCTCCTTCCCCTCCCCACTACCTTCAGCCTCACAATATACCCTATTTGGGGATGCCATAGTCTCACTGGCTCTAGACGGTTGGGAGCAGTTGAGTGCGGTATTCATATAAAAAATAAACTGTTTATTGAGATTGTTTTGTTTAGTGTGTTTAAATTTGTCTATTAAAAATATCCAACATCCTTTGATATATCTTTGTATTTTTCTATCGAGTCAGTATCAATTCCATTGTCCTGACTACCCTGTTTCGCAAAGGTACCTTCTCCATGTCCTCCAAAATTGTACACCATACAGACGATAAACAATATTATGTTAAAAAAATTACTACAGTCTAAAAAATGATGTTAAAAATGAAATTAATTAAAATGGTAACAGATTCGTTGTAGAGCCATGAAACACGGTAATGTTTTGTTAAAAATGAAAAATAGCAATCACTTATTACATCCCCTAATTTGTTAAACGCAATCACACTAATAATGTTTGAAAAGCAATTTCTTTGACTATTTTAAAATAGTCGATATTACGTGAGAGTATTTTAACCCTTATCACAATACTTAATAAGACCAACATCAAACATAACCATTTTAAAAAAGTATTTTTCTACAACTTCTACTGGATGAAGCATTCTTACCTTTAATTTGATTTTATCATTTGAAAAAAATACCTGTTGGTAATTCTGGCTCCGAAAAATATCAAATTAATTTGAATACTTCTTTTTCTTTAATGTTCCATGGCCATAATTTTTCATCGTCGCCTCGGGCGTGGTAGTTGGCCAAGAAGTCAGCAACATGAGCACAGTAAATTAATGTTAATGCATAAGTAATGTTAGAATTACCAATCATAATTTTATACGAATTGGCGAGCATTACGTTTTATTTTCCTCCATAAAACCTTTCATTCAAATCACCATCTAGAATCTAAGAAGTTATGAACATTAGTGGCATTCGCCACTACAAAAAATATTGTTCTAGTAAAAGTATTAAAAAACAGATAACAAAAACAACTTATAAATTTAATAGTGTGAAAAGTTAATTTATATATTTTTTATTCATTTTTGGGTCAGCACCCACTAATAAACACACTTCTGGCTTCCTTATACAAGTAATATTACAAACGATTTAGCTGTTAATTCTATACGGATAATCAGGAAAATTTCTAAGGTTTCCTGTGAATACAATTCTTAAAGAGTTTTTTTTTTAAATTCTATATGAAATGCGTATTGGAATTTGATGTATAACGTTTAAAAATGTCTTCGCTGATTTTCAAAACTGTACCTTTTAAAAATAAACCCACAAATAAACACACTTTATGGTTTTCTTTTACAAGTAATATTACAAACGATTTAGCTGTTAATTCTATACGGATAATCAGGAAAATTTCTAAGGTTTCCTGTGAATACAATTCTTATAGAGTTTTTTTTTTAATTCTGTATGAAATGCGTATTGAAATGTTATGTATAACGTTTAAAAATGTCTTCGCTGATTTTCAAAACTGTACCTTTTACTGCCATTTTATTTATGTTTCTTAAAAGAATTTAAATATTTCAGTTTAGTGAATTTATTCATTCTAAACCTTTTACATTTTTCTAACTACCCATAGAAAATTTACAAATAAATCATGTTGTAGTATTGCTTGCATTAGAATGCTACAAAGTGATATTAAATGCCATTTTTGGGTGCTGAGACTTAAGTAATGCGCGTGACAGCTGTTCCGCTTTCCGAAGCTACGTTAGCATGACCACACGCTGCTGCTAGAATGAACAATAGGAAACGTGGTCGTTTTCAAATTACAGTTATTAAATTAGTTAATTCCTACAGATGCAATAGGCTTTATTATAGATGTCAATAATTTATAATTTTTTAAAGTATTGTCATTGAAAAAAATTACAGCAAATTATTGTGTATTCTCTATACCTTGTAATCCTTTTAATATCTTTAATGATTGTTCAAAATCAAATGTCGCTTGTTAACATCTTCTTAGATCAAAATAGAAGTTCTATTTCAGTGGGCTTAGTGAATTTAAACTAATGTAATTGCTTTTAATCAATGGCAGTAGAAATCATCAACCGTTAATATTTCGTCTTAAGTATGTTCTTAGAACCCTCGTCTTTGGCTCTACCATATACCTGTATACCGATGGAGTTATCAGAATCGAACACTTACGTAAATTAGAGCACCTTTCTTTATACTTATTCTATTATTTAGCAGTTCAGCTTAGACAATCCAGACAGATCATGCCAGCTTAAGTGTTATGAAACATGCTTTGATTTTTCACAAATAAGTGCTAAATGAGTGCCAATTTTCGCAAGTGGTAATACCACTGGCTCCAGTGGATCCATCTACTCTGATGATAGATACTGCATTGGCTTAAGAAGGAGGAAACTCAACACGACATAGTACCCTAAAAATCAAACAAGGTAAATGTTTTAATTGTTTCCGAAAACCCCCCTACGAAGAACTTTACCAATGAGCCACGCAGGTTGAGTGAATAATTCATTTATGCTTGTTGATAATCAAAGTCATTTGTTATTGAAATAATGTCAACAATCTTCAACGTAAATATGAAATAGAAAAAGATAGAAACTAAAAAAAAAACGGTCGCGACCGAGTCTCGACCTCGAAACCTCTACTCTATCCGAGAGTAACGTCTCTGACAATTAAGCACCCGAGACCTTATTAGAAACCGGCATTTTAATCGATCTCATACTTCCATGAAAATAATATTAATTATTTTCAATGATGTATGAGATCGATTGAAATGTCGGTTTCTAATAACGTATCGGTAGCACAATTGGCAGTGGCGGTACTCCCGAATAGAGTAGAGGTTCCGAGTTCGAGTCTCGGTCGCAACCGTCATTTTTGTTAGTTTCTGGCTTTTTCTGTTTCATATTTACGTCAAAGATTTTTGATATTATTTCAATAATTAATATCAAAATAAAAAGCATAAAGCTTAAAAAAATCATAATGTATTTTTTTGCTTTCTTTCTTACCCCTGAAATATTCATTTGATGGCGTCATAATATTAACGTTATTAATAACCAGTGTGTATTCTTAGATCCTTGACCGCCATGGTATTAAAAATAGAAGGCAATATTTTCAGCATTGGCTCCGCACGTAACCTTTCAGGCAATCAGGCCGATTATCAATTTCATTCGCCACAGGAAGTATTAATGCTCTTTCAACCACACTGTCGATTGATCGTCCCCACTAAAATAAGATTGGTCACGTCCCCCCAGCCTCCCGCTTCATCCCATATCATCTCCCATCGGCGCAATACGACGCCAGCAATTCTCTGAACTCCCACTGCATTGATATTGATTTTATTATTTAAACAAAGTAATGTTAACGTATCTTTGTATATGTGATGATCACGCAATTGTCCCAATAAGACTGTGACTATAAAACCCGTGTCATTTTGAAACTGTATATAATTAGGAATAAAAAGGGTTGAGGGTAGGTTTTGAACATGGCTATTGAGATCTGCTATTAAACATAGCTATAATCATTTCAAACAACGCAAACTTTTTGCTACCCAAATAATGTGACACTTAGAGTACATAAAATACCAGCATTAAAGAGTCCATTATAGAAGAAAAACACTTGAACAGCGATCGAATATTATGTTTATAAAATGTTTATTTGTCCTTTTTTTAAAAAAAATCATTTTCTTAGTAATTACTTGAGGAAGATATTTCATACTTTATAACGATAAATGGCAAACATGTCGTCGCTGAAAAGACAATGGACTTAAGCGACACTTTGGTCAAAAATGAGTTAAATAATATGCAGTTTTCATCAGTTTTTTTTTGCACTAAATGTTCTAACTCTCGTTTTATTCTGAAGACTTTTGTGGTCCTTCAGTCCAAAAAAAGCGCTTAAGCTCTTTTGCCTTTTCGGTGACGGTATCAAATTTATAACCAAATTCCTCTGCTAAACGCTTTCATATCAAAATATTAGGTCATTTCAGGTGCCGCAAAGGTCAACCTAGCACACCTACTGGGTGTCAACGATCCTTGTCTCTCGACCTCTAGATAAGTATCATTAACTCACCACCTGTTTATGAAGGATTTTATCACAGATTCACTGCAGGAGCATAAGGGTTGATGTAGATAATATGTGATATATCGCGGAGTATGGGGTGTTCAAGGCTTCGCCGCCAGCTGGAAAAGTTTTCAATGAGAGCGCTTACAACCGCGTTATTCGTTACAGAGTTGTGCAACTCAGATAAACTTTATTCACACGGTTTCTTTCGAAATTTTGTTGGATTTATTTTCAGCTGTACTAAATATTAATGTGTAGAAAGTTTTCACAGGTATTAAGAGATTATTTCACTTATTTTCCTGATAAAAGCATCAATGTTTTAAGACAACGACTTCATTCTTTGGTTTATATTTCAAATTAGTATTTAAGTTCGTGAAAGTAAAAATGTCGAAAACACGTTTTCAGTCCGATAAATTGCTACTGCAGGAATAAAAAGTGTTTACAGTTAACTAAGTGTTCGATTACCAGTAAGATGGTCGTAACGATTAGCCAAAAAAGGTGATTTTTAACTTTGTCCCTCAAAATTCTGAACCTTAACCAAACTTGCAACATCTAAAAACTGGTTTTGGGTACAAATATTCGTTACTTGTGTAAGCTTTCGTTTTATCTTAATTGCGTGGCAAAGTATATTAAATGTAATCAAATAAAAAATAACTTTTGTATTAGACCACAGATTTTATTTTATTTTTGTAACTGACTGGTTTTGCTGAGCCTAATATATCATTTATCCTTCTCTTTCTCTCTGTTCCTTTGTTATAATTTGAAAAATATTATTCTGTTTAATTTTGTATCCTGATGATGCTTAGGCTAAGCAAAACCGGTCGATCAGAAAAAAATATTATCTGTGGTTTTATACAAAGGTTTCTTTTCAATTGATTAAATATATCAAACCATAAAGTAATTGCTTTCTATGAAAATATTTGAAATGTAATTTTCAGCATAGTTTTAATTTAAATAATCGTTGTAGAATTATATCGTAATAGTAAGAATCGGTGAACCACCCCATAAAATTACTCAAAATAAGACCAAATGGGAGAATTTTTAAGGTATTCCAAGATAACCATTTCAAGGCTTCCTTGGTCGAGGGTTATATGCTTGACCATGAATCCAGATGTCACGGGTTCAAATCCCAAAATTATTAATATGCGTCATAATACATTTAATTAATATAAAAATAACATAATATAGTGTATTTGCGGCACGTTCTAGAGTGGTAGATATTTTCAGTATCGCCCTGTTGAAATGGCTTCAGCCGTGTTTGGTGATCAGATCTGAATAGCCAGCTTCTCCCCAAGCCACAAAAATGCCTCAAAATAAGACCAAACGAGAATCAACCAAGATAACCACTTCACTACAGCCTACTTTAAACAAGGATAATCAGGAAGTATTATCTCATTATATTTTTCCAATATGGCAATGATGACTGAGTCTAATGGGTAATACCCTTAACTAAATACTGAAGAAGCGAGCAAACATAAACAGCCGTTCAAGAGTCGACATTCGTCTCTACATCCGGGACTAATCGATTGATTGTCTGCTGCGCGGTGTCAGGTTTTTCCACCTACAAATGACCTTTTTTTATGCGACGACCACATAAGAGTCCCAACAACCTGAAGCCAGTGGGACTATTGTAACTACAATCAAAACTAATTGATTATGTGTAAAATTTTCCCGAGTTACCGAAATTTATGATACTTTTTCTGTCATTTTGAGCTACTATGAATTTTCATCTCGAATGTAACGATATTTTTTTATGGGGCAGTCAATTAGAATGGCACCCTTTGTAATATATTATGTTAAATGAGAAATTATGATTAAAACGTCATTTTGGGGTTTTTTATTCTTCCTGCATAATATTAACAGTATTCAATGTATTTTTTTGTAGAAGTTAGGCTAAATTTGAAAAAAATACTTTATTATTATGTTAACTATTGAAAATATATATTTAAAAAATCTTCAACAGATACAGAAGAAAATAACGGTCGCGACCGAGACTCAAACTCGGAACCTCTACTATATCCGAGAGTAACGCTTCTACCAATTAAGCCACCGAGACCTTATAGGAAACTAACATTTTTAATCGATCTCATTCTTCATTTAAAAATTATTAATATAATTTATTCAGTTTTTCATATTTACGTTGAAAATTATTGATGTTATTTCAATAATTAATATAAAAAATAATAAGCCTAAAACCTTTAAAGTTAGTTCTTATTTTATATTATTAATTTATTTTGAAGATATTCTCCATATGTAGTTTATTGACTAAAGTATTGTTTTAAATGTTTACCATATTTTAAAAAAATAGCCCCAACTGCCCGGAACCAGTGGAATTAAATCATCTCTAATATCGGATAATGTTGTCTGGGGGAGTTTGAGAAAGTAGAAAAATAAATAGGAAAGAGCTTTCCCATTTGGAATGGTTATGAAAAATCTGAATAGTTGTACTCGTATATATCATTAAAAGCGATACAGGATGTAAGTATATTCTTCTCTGAAAGAAATACAAAGATGGTAGATTAAAATTCTAATTATCTTTTTTTTTCTCATCGACTTTTATTATTACCTAATAAAAAATAATAATATTTTTGCCATTTTTTTTCGTCGCAGGGTATTGAACCCGAGATTTGGGCCCAGATTCGAAATTGCTCGCAGTTGACTCGCACTAAAAAATAATCGAACAGCCAAGTTACGAGCGAATCGACCGACTTAACGTCCGTCCTCCCAACTCGTGACGTCATTTCCGTCTGCCCTTGTCGTCGGGATGCTGAGCTTGGCGATAGTGCTTTTGATCTTGTCGCGAGATTAAGTGTAGGGCGAAAGGGTAGCTGGGCAGTGTTTGAACTGAACTTCGAGGTCTCTGATAGAATATAACGGAACAATTACTTATTTAACAACACCTGTGTTTATATATATATTAGCAGTAAAGAAAATCTAATATGTAAATGAGGGGTGCTAGTGATAAGTAATGAGTTGACCATTACATTTAAACGGTAAAGTTTTTTTTTATTTACATAACCTTAACATTCACCAGATGTAACATCAAAAATTAATATTAATATAGAAAGTCTATTTTTTATGTTATTCGTTGTTACAAGTAAATAAACAACTTTTTTTTGTTTTACATGAATACCGCACAAGAGTCTCAACTGCTCCCAACCGTCTAGAGCCAGTGAGACTATGGCATCCCCAATAGGGGTATGTTGTGAGGCTGAAGGTAGAGTAGGGAGAGGAAAGCGATGAGGAAGTGGAAGGTTGGGAAGTACCTGGCTATTCAGATCTGGTCACCAAACAAGGCTAAAGTCATTTAAAGCAACGTTTCAATTCTGAATGATGGTCTTTCACCAGGGCGATACTTAGAGTATCTACCACTCTAGAACGTGCCGCAAATATACTTTATTTCATTTTATATCAATCAAATGTATTATGACACATATTAATTAAATAAAATTTATTTGCGCACGCCGGGTTCAAGCCCGCGACCCCTGGATTTGTAGTCGAGCGTCTTACCACTAGACTATACAGGCCGTCAACTAGAACGAAATGATAAAAACATATTGATTATTATAAATATACTTATGAAGCAACAAAGCATACATATTTAAAACAACAATATTATGTTTATTCTTAATAAAGTTTGGTAGATAATTAAAACAATATTTAAAATATTTTAATAATTGGTATCTAAAATATATAATTTAAAACATATACCCTTATCTTTTTTTTCTAATTTTTATTTTTTTAATATTTTTAATAATGATTCAATAATTAATAAATGTATTTTTATACTGGTACTGGAGTCATCTTTTCCCTTGATTTATCCCATATCTTAACTATAAATATCAAGGCTTTAATTCTGTAAAGGACATGATAGTAACATAAGATTTACTGCTTATTGTATTTAAACAACTCTTACCATCACTTTTATATGTATCTCAAATTTATTTGTATGTAGGTATTTCGCCATCTACCTTGCTTCATCTATTGCTGCTCATACGTGCTTAATGTGTAAGAAATAGTTTGGATACAGCGGAATTCTCTATGTTTTATGTTTAATATTGTATATTTGTTATCTTCTGTCTGTATCTGTGTTTTCTCCTAAATAAATAAAAATATCATAATTGAAGCGTCAAGCATTAAAAAATAAATTAACTTCATAATTTGTGTTTATATTTAGGGTATTTGTATTTTTATAATGATTATTAATAGTTGTGATAAGTATTGATTATTTAAATATTTAATTGTTCTACGCCGTGGGAGCAGCAGTTAAACAAGCTCCGATTTAAAAAAAATGGCTAAACAAACACACTTGTCCATTTTTCACAGTGCTCTTGCGTAATTTGCCAATCAGTCTCAATCCACGGATTGTCTATGTCCCGTTTACCCTTCATGCCAACTCACATTAAGTATCTATACGGAATGTACGTTCGAAGCATAAAGTTTAATTAAAGCACAGCATAAATTAAACCTGCCATTGTTTTAATGATTTTTTTAGAAAGAAAACTCACCACCAAAAACTCTACTGTTGCATTAGAAATGAGTCACGAGTCACGAGGATAAGATTCGTACATTAATGATCATGATATGATCAAATCTTAGATCATTCATCTTCAAGTCCACAAAATAATTTATTTTAAATGAAAATCTAAAACGAAACAGATATTTAAATATAATCAAAACGTAAAAACAAAATCTCACTGTATTTTATAACGTATAAAAATCATTCAATTAGATAAATTCTGTCATAATATTATATTAAAGATATCCTTAGCGAATATTTTTTTTCAACACACAGTTAGATTATAGGTAATATATTTGAAACAAATATTGGAAAATAATTTTTTTAGATTTTAAAAAGAGAAAGGTTAATATGCCGATGGTTTTGAAAACAAAGGGACAAGGGTATACATAGCCTGTTCAAAAGAAAAGGTGAATTTTGAATTTTCGCGGGCTGTGTACATTCGATAATCGATTTTTTTTGTTATGTTGGTATACGTATGTTTATCATATGTTGGCATTATCAGCCATTTTGGATTAGTGGTTTGTTTTTGATAACTGGAAAGGTTAGTCACGTTTTGTGTGTTCTTCGATTTTTTACTTTTGAAAAAAATGGATCAAAGAATAAAATCCATGATTTGTTTTTCCACAACTCCAGGACGCTCATCGTCATTTACATCTTCTCGGCCTTCTGTAAAGCGTTTGTACCATTTATAAACACTTTTTTGAGACAAAGTAGACTCGCCGAATGCCACAGTCAACATTTTAAGTGCGTTGGAGCACTTTATGTCAATTTTAACGCAAAATTTAATACATATTCTTTGATCCTTTTTTTTTCAAAAGTAAAAAATCGAAAAACACACAAAAACATGACTAGCCTTTCCAGTTGTCAAAAACAAACCACTAATCCAAAATAGCTAATTATAGGTAGATACTTTATTAGAGAGGTGTGGATTTGAAAAAAATATTTTTTAAATTCGATCATTTCATTTAACATCAGTTCCAAATTTGAAAACCTCACACTCATACGTATGCACGTACGTACTCACAAACGAAATTATTTATAATCAAATGCCTACTGAATTTTATTGCATGAACCGAAGATTATGGTAAAGGAATTCTTACGTGTAGCCTCAAAATGATTAAATAATCAGTTTCTGTATTACCTGTTTGATATTATACACGGATTGACATACATATTTGCTTTCTATTGGTGGTTATTTAAAAATATTTGCTTGCTATTTTCACACTTTTACGAGCCATGTGCATATCGCAAAATCGGTTACTATGGAACACGCGCCATTGCTGTTAACGCAACGAACGGCAAGAAAGTATGTAAAAAATTGGACTAGGTAGGTACCTACCTTTTGAATGGAGCCAGAATTGGTGGGTCTTCGGTCATTACCTACGTCTATTGCCTCACCTCTGCAAATTTTCAGTGGGTTCAATCAGCAGTTACGAATGTTTTTAATTAATTTACAGCTATGCCTGCTTTCTTCCCTCGCCTCCGTTTCTCCGTATTTCCTCGTGTAGAAGTAGGATCTTAGGGGCATCCCTGCGGGCGAGGGGCAGGTAATTTGATTTCGAATGGGTAATTTGTTAAGGAGCTTTTGAGACGTGCGTGTCGTGTTTAAATATTCAGGGGATGAATATTATGTTTATTGCATGGAATCTGAAAGACGATGATCATTATGTGGCCTGGATTTCGTAGCGTAGCGAGGAACTTTCTGGCAACTTTGTAAATCAGGAAGAAATTCAATGTGAACATTTTTTTAAATCACCATTTAAGTAAATATCCGTCCAAGGAAATAAGATTATGATGGCGATGACTGGCTTTCAAATAACGGTCATGGTAATGAACTAACATTATAATAATCTCTACTTCGATCCCTTTATTTTATGTATAGCGTGAAAACCGTTGAGTTTGTCAAAGTTACAATGTTTTGGGATATCATATAATATATCTAAAATGCATCTAACCTAGTTGATATACGTTTTCTTTACGTGTAGGCCGATGGGCAGTTACCCAAATTCACAGGCAGTCGTTCCGCCACTGGTTACTTTAGCGAAGTGTTTTATGATCCCCTTGTTGGCCATACTTATCATGATGAAAACAGAACAAATGACAGGATATTACGTACATTATTATTACTCAATTTCCTTTGTGTCGCGAAGTAGAGAACGTAAATATATTTTGAAAGATAAAATAGCACTACAGTTCATATTTTGTATGTTTAATAAAAGATTGTGAGTGCATCATAAAATTTGTTTATGTCATAAAGTTTCTGATCAGACACATTTTCCATTTCAAGCTTCTGACCAGAACCCGTCAAATTTAAAACGTCCCTACTGAGTGATTTTCACTAAGCTTTAAGTTAATGATTTTAATAATACCAAATTTTCAACATTATTCCGCTATTTTATTTATTTATTTAAGACCTGGCCGGTTTCACTTTGTGGCGGGCATCTTCAGACTGGTACAATTTTATGAGCTTAAAGTTATTTATTTTCGCAGACACAACAGTAACTTGGCTTTTATTTTAAGCATTTCAATTTAAATGTCTTCTTTGGGGGATAAAATATAATTATATTATTAAGTGGAAGAATTTATTTTTTTTTGCCCTATCGAAAGACCACAAACCTTATTTAAAAAGATTCAACAACCAAATGGCTTTCGCTTACTAATTTTAGTGACCATCTTTTACAAATGTACTCCCCTGAATGGTATAACTTCTCTTAAAAATTCCGTTCAAAATTTTAGTCGGAGAAACATTTTTAACTACTTTTTTAGTGAGATTTTTAATCAAATCTGTTTCTCTTCGTTAAAAACATAATAATTTCATTAGACTAAAGTAATAATAAAATGTTAGCAGTGCAAATAAAATTTCCATGGTTATAATTTTATGTTTACTTCATAACCCGGGCGTAGTGGGTTCAATTTCTCTGCTGGCTAAGTCCTCCATCATTGCACTAGCAATATTTTCCATAGTATTCGTTATCGCTTATTCGTAACCTGAGAATGTTTTCTTTGAAATCTTACTTTAAAAAAAACAATATAAAAAAATGAATAATAATAAATAAAATGAATAAATAAATAAAATTTTAATTTAAAAAAATAATAAAAATTTAAATGTTTTTTTTAGTACCTAATATTTACAGTAAAATATTTATATTAAAAATACAAATTAAAAAAGTGATTCTACATTACAGACCTATCGTAGAAACTACGATGTAAAACTTACACAACCTAACCTGACACACATTTTATAGTTTTTCTGGAATCTCAACAAATGACCAATGTTGACTTTAGATTCTTGATATTGAGTCATTATTAGGTGTGTCGGTAACTAAGTAGGCTTACATGTCGCTTATCTATAGCTAGAAGTCGCACGCCTACATTACAAACAGGTTATAGACGTGTATACCCTGTGTTTACACAAATTACAACCATCGCTTTATCTGATTTGTCATAAGTAAACATAATTCAGCAGAATATTATGGAAGTTAGGAAAACTATCGAATGATTTCCAAAAAAATTCACATTGGATATGTGTTTTATTATTATTTTCAAATCGTTTGTTCGTACAGATTTTTCGTGTGAATTCGATGTGTTTTGAATATATTTACTGCCTCAAGGGTTTTTTTATAACAGTTAAAGTTAACAGTTCAAAAATATGGAACAACTAATATTGGGTTGTTTTTTCACAGGATAAATTGTATTAATCTCTTCGTGATGGTAAAGAGGTTGCGAGCTGAAAATAGATTGACTTAGGAATTGCGGACAAAAAATCTGTGCAACATTTTTTTTCCGCCTGAGCTCAGTCAAACAGATATTCTACTCTAAAGTCTGGTATATGGCAGGACCCGGGAGTAAAATCATAGTTTTTTCGATTTCACTTAATAAACGGCTGATGTCTAAAGATTTTCCTTAACTGCAGCTCTGGACGCTATTGCCTGTGTTTCTAAATTGTGCTATCCAGCCTTCTTTTACGTTTTACTGCAACAGATTTCCAAGTGACCGGAGCCAGTAGGACTATGGCATCCCCATATGGGGTATGCTGAGAGGTGGAACAGGACGATTGAGAAGTAACTGACTATTCAAATCTAGTTACTAAACACGGATAAAACCATTTCAAGCAACGTTTCGAAACTGAATAGTGATCTTTCACCATTCGATATTAAGAATAATAATAACCCTCTGAAACGTGGTGTAAAGGTACATATGCACTCAAACATTTTTTTATTTACCCACGCCAGGCTTAGAACTCGCAACCTCTTGCACGGAGATAAGCATAGTTAAAAAATATAAATACCACATAATAAGGGGCCAAAATAAAAAAAATTAAAAATCCCTGCCAAAGAAAAGGCTGGACAGTAGTAATCCTTTCTACAAAACAAGAGAGGGTGAATAGTGTATCTATCTCATTCCACCGCCTACATAATGTAAGCGGAGATGATAACAAACAAAAATTTTCCTATTCTAGACAGCCGTCTTGATGTGTTCGAACTACCCTTGATTCTAGCAGTAAAGTTTGCTGACACGATACGTGTATTTTTCTACATATTGTGATCAGAATTCGAGGAACCTATTAGGACCGGAGAGAGAGGGGATGCTTTGTTTGTGAAGGAATATCTGCCTGCGTTTGAAGTATCCATTGAACCGTACCTTAAAAATCTTACTGAGTCAGCTGGGGACTTGAATATTAACCACCATTCCGTACGTGCTATCGATACATTGGTGATATTTTTAAAGCAACATGCCTGTTTTCATAAACTCATCAGGCGGTCAAAAGAGAAACTAATGATCGAACAATGTCTAAAGTGGCGACGACCTTGACATGTAAAAAGTTTTTTTTCTAAATCGTGGCGTCAGATTTATTTATTTATAAACTAACGGACTATTGTCGAATTACAAAAAAAAATACATAACACGAAATAGGGAAAACGAGCAACAGAGAAATAACAGCACATACATAATATTATAATGAAGCAATGACAAAAATAGTACAAAATGTACAAAAAAAAACATTCAAATCAAAGCCACGGTCAAGTCAAAGTTTTGGTAGAGTCGTAAAGAATGACAAAAATCATTTATACTGATACCAAAAATTTCAAGACCAGGGCTTGAGTTAACAAGTCTCGATATTCTGGATATTGAAGAATGATACCCATAATTAGTAAAGTGATGATTGAGGAACAGCAATTCATTGTATTTGAGGCTACGGTAAGGAATGTTAAACTGGATGAGTTGTAACAAAGAATGTGAGTCAATTATACAATATATGTCATGTACATTTTTTAAACTTAAAACAAACTTCGTAATCGCTAGTTTGTCTGTCGGGTACGTCTTGATATACCCTGAATAACGTGGGTCTACACTCTGCACCTGGGGCTGTTGGCATTATTACTACTCGTAGCTCTAGGGGTAGTAACGAGGGTGCCCATAAATTGAAATACACGTTATTGGGAAGATACTGACTTGGGGTTAGTTTATTTTTATCAACTGAATGAAGAGGGTCAACCTCTGACCAATATCACCCCCCTTACTGGATCGACGACAACTTACCCCATAACAAAACCTAAAGTGATTTTCAATTTGAGTTTTATTTTTGTTTGTTCTTATCGAACCTTTTTTTTCAAACCATCTCACAATTTTTTTGAGGTACCTTTTTGCGTTAAGTTAAAACAAAATAATTCTCACTAGTAAAAATCATCATTGCTTTGACAATTTGATAGTGGCACTAAACGCCGAAACAGTTGTCACTTAAAATAGCAGGACTAAATGAAGATAATATTAAATTTTATTTAATCAAATTATGTAAGAAAATAAAATAGAGTTTTACAAATTAAACACAAAAACTATAAATACATAATTGCTTAGATAATACTATCACCAAATTGTTTTTAGGATTTATATTACTATGAGCTACGTAGCTTTAAAACATCTATCTTAGTGAAAGATAGCTTACAAGATATCGTGTTGTTAGTTCCGTATAACTATAAGTACCTAATTAACATATAATGGTATTTACGCATTACTCCAAAGTTCCTTACGATATTAGAGGTATTTTCCCAAGGTTCGTAAGACTTATAAATCAACATCACAACGCCTAACACTTAACCTGGCACCACCCATATAATCAATTAATAATAGGTTTTAAATTACCTTTCATTTTTCTTCATCAGAGGTGATTTTTGTTAAATCATCTCAAGAATTTCCGAGTAGCATTCCTCTGGCACTTAGGACTAAACGATATAAAACAACTACACGGTCATTCTAAAACAGAAAATAGAACGAGAAATTATCTTAAAGATATGATAGCGTACTAACCATACCCGCCAACTCGTAATAACGTTTTTTAAATATGAGAACTTTTTAATTTACGTTGAATGGAGATTTAAAAATTAATATTATTTTACCACAATTTATTGGGAAATATTTTAGACGCTTTGTACTGATAAATTAACTCTAAATAATTTCCGTGGTGAGTACGAAATTTATTAAAAAAAAAATCTAATATCTTCCTACCTACATAATAAAGCACCTACCTATAATGTATTTTAACAAACATTATTCTATATTTTGAACGGGTGAATTAAAGCAACTTATATTATTTCTTGCATATCTCACATTTCAAGTTACATCCCGTGATTTTGCATAGGGTTACAACCCTAATTATTTTTACCCAATCCCGTGTAGTGACGCAATGATCTTATTGGGCAACCGCGGGACTCCGCCCACATTTTATTATATAACAAACTTGACACAACTAAACGGTTTATTTGCTTATATGCTATATTTTTTATTGATAAAAATACTGTGAAAAGTGGCTATGCGAATAAACAAAACATTATGTCGACATGTGCTGTGAATGGATATACAAATACCGTAGCCCCAGTCTTAGCCACGCCCTTTTTCCAACCGAGTCAGTTAGGCGGAAAATAGTCAAAACTTTAGGTTCAATTCATTATAATAACAGAGTTAGAAAGTAGACAGAACGCTGCGGAAAACACTGATTTAGCGGAAGACATTTTTTTAACATTGTTTTTCTCAACTTTCGTATTTGATTACTACGTTATAAACGATAATAAGTTAATGGAGTAAAATCAACCATTATATAAGAAATTATTTTTCAACAAGTTAGGTGTATAATAAGTTTAGGTATAGGTTATTTCGTGAAATTAAGCTTGGATACCAGGCGATAACTCGGTCGGTAATAAGATAAAATAATACCAACAATTATATTGAAACAACGTTACTGTGCTATCATTTTAATTTTTAATTAATAACTATATGTTTTTTTTGACTTTTGAGTGTTAACTATCTCTAGAAAATTTTCTTAATACTTATATAACTTTGAAATGTTGAAAATCGAAACCCGTCCACACAGATTTAATGTGAGTAACATACTGAATGTTTTCGCTTTTCACCTCATTTCCTAAGTAAATTGGAAATCGAGAATGGCTTCCATAATAAATTACTTCGGGGAATACCAAAATTTTTCCCGCTAAATTTGAATTACCTACGCTAAATCGATTCGGGACTCGAAATATTAAATTCTTAGTCGAACCATACAAAGAAGTAATATATACATATGCATTGTGTGATTACAAACTATTTGTTTGTATAAATTCAAAAAAGTTCCAAACTTGTTTCGCTTGAGTCAAGCCTTCTCACACGCAAACTTGTTTCGCTTGAGTCAAGCCTTCTCACACGCAAACTTGTTTCGCTTGAGTCAAGCCTTCTCACACGCAAACTTGTTTCGCTTGAGTCACACGCAAACTTGTTTTGCTTGAGTCAAGCCTTCCCACACGCAAACTTGTTTCGCTTGAGTCAAGCCTTCTCACACGGTAAATATATTTTAGATGGCTGAAGGGAGCCACAAAAGTCTTCACAATCAAACAATAGTCAGAGCATTCAATGTAGAAAAAAAACTGATCAAAACTCCATATTGAACTCATTTTTTAACAAAGTGTCGCTTAAGCCCTATTGCATATCCACCGACGAATGTAAGTAAAACTGTTCTGATAATATCACAATGATAAAATATGTGTGATTACATACTACTTTATTGAATAAATAGCCATGTGGGCATATGTAGGTAAAACTATTTTGATAAAATCACAATGATAAAAAAAGTATATCAAACTTTTTTGGTAAGTCACGAGACATCATAATCATAATTTAGAAATATCAAAGCTTTGTATAATATTCCAAGATTATATGACTGCATTAATTTAACAAAATTGTATTAAGGATGATAATTCATCATCATTCTATTTCATTGCAAAATGAATCGTATAAGTAAAAATACTACTGAAAGTTGCGTTGCCTGTGCAAATAGATTCCGTAGATAAAGCTTTGCCGTAATAGGACCACAAAATATTTGTAAGAATAAAACATCGAAATTTCGTATGCTGCCGATTTTAGGAATATCTTCTCTAATGATGGAAAATACGTTTATTTTTTAGCAGCAAGAAGAACCAGTTGAAGAATATAGAATAGACTGGAATCGAGAAAAGGAGAAAGCATCTGATTAAACTTACTTAATTCTTGGTATCCCTAGTATGTCTCATGACGTGCTAAATTTTTACAGTTTTCATATTTGTATTTAACAATACAATACAATTTGCTAAACTAACTAACTAACCATCATGCCGTTTCCCCGCATACAACTCTGTCTTGGCACACACTTCTTGCTTCATTTACATTCATACATCGTCTCATACATACTCTTCTGTTATTCTGACTCTTCACATGACCCGATTCAAGTATTTGATTTACTTGATCGTGCCATGTCTTTCTCGGGCGTCCTCGACTTCTTCTTCCATTCACTTTCGCATCATATATTCTTTTTACAATTTGCTACAGCAACTTATTATGAAAAAATCTTTATAAAACGGTTTCCTTCGTGATTTTTCGAAGCTTTGAGTCATAAAATACATTCTCGAAGTACAAATTGAAAACATCTAGATTTGTATAAAAATAAAAACACTTTTAGTACCAACACCTGTTCAATGCCCAGCACATAATTTCCTCTTGTTTGAGAAGACTGACCTGGTTAAGTAAAGGTAATCATACACTGATAAAACAAACTGTATGTTCAGCTACAAATAAAATACTTACTTGTAAATGCATTATGGTCAACATTTCAGTTTATTGGTATTTTTTTCTGTGCATTCCAAAATTCAATACAAATATCACAACAAATAATTCACTGCACATAAACGCCCTTTATCCTTTGATTTAACAGTATTCACTTTTGTTATTTTACAGGTAATTAAAATCACACAATTTATACCACGAAAACGGTCTACAGTAATTAATAGTGCGCATGAAATTCCCAAATTGCGGTAAATGAACGAACTATACATTCGAAAGTTAAACCATTTTGAAAGCATCGAACTGTTTTTTAGTGGATCATATATTATAACTGTGAAAGCCATACAAACCCCATATTATTACAAGTTATTGCGTTTTCCATTAGATTAGTCCTAATCCACGTACAGATAAATGTTACGAGTGTGGTCACGAACGGTATGAATAAGCGATTGGCAAATGTTTTTTCTGTGAAATTAAATGAAATAGTTTTATAATCGCATCAAAATCCTAGATCAAATCAAAATAACTCACCTACAAAAGAGTTAAGTGATTTGGTAACAAGCTAT